>CM076574.1:32018648-32363017 GCA_034641835.2 Pinus albicaulis | reverse complement strand
CCAACAGCAGCCAAAGCGTCGCTATTGCGACGGATGCCTCCACACGTCGCAATTGCGACACTTAGACATTGTGTCGCACTTGCGACGTTTGGAGGCAGTTGTCGCAATAGCGATGCTTTGGGGCATAGTGTCGCAATTGCGACGTCTTCCTCCAAATGTCACAATTGCGACACTTTTTCTAAGTGTCGGTATTGCGAAACTTTTCTCTAAACATCGGTATAGCGACGATTTCGGGCGGGATTGAAAAATTTTGGGGAAATTTCTGACATTTGGTCAAAAGTGTCGGAACCAAGTGTCGGAATTTCCCCGAAATGTATTAGTGTACCCATTCCAACAATTTTACAGGTTTTATCATCACCCAAAAGAACTTGTCCAAAATCTCCTTGAACATAGTCATGAAAATATTTCTTAACAGGTGTGGCATGGAATAAAGCCCCTAAATCTACAACCCAAGAATCAGTAACATCTTTGAAAGAAAGAATCAAAGCATCTTGTAACACATCACCTGTCACATTTGCTTCATGATTATTTTCTTACTGTGCATCTCCTTCTTTTCGCTTTCGATATCTACAATATTTCTTTAGGTGTCCTTTCTTTCCGCATTTCCAACACACTATCCCCGATATGGACTTGGATCTTCCTTTGCTTGATTTACTATGATATCCTGAGCTCTTTCCTCTTTCCATTCTCCTTCCCCTAGACTCTGCACTCAATGCATTACCCGATGTCTCACTGGAGCTTTTCCGTCGCATTTCCTCGCTAAGGATAGCACTGACAACATCATCAAACTTTAAAGTACTAGATCCAGAAATAGAGTTACTAATGGCCATTACTAAACCATTCCAACTCTCTGGAAATGAGCACAAGAATAACAGAGCTCTAACTTCATCATCAAAGTTTACCCCTACAGAACTTAACTGACTGGTAACTGTATTAAAATCATTTAAATGGTCTGCAACAAATCCACCTTCCGACATCTTCATATTAAATAATTGTTTCATAAGAAATACCTTGTTTGAGGGTGAGGGTTTTTCATATAGTTTCTCCAACGTCTACATCAAACCCTCTGTTGTTGTTTCCTTCGAAATATTGAAGGCGACTGATGCCGCAAGGCACAACTGTACTGTTCCGAGTGCCTTTCTATCGAGAATGTTGCATTCCGCATCTGTCATGGCCTTCAGATTCTTTGTTTTTCCGCTCAATGGTAGGTACAGATATTTTTGATATAGATAATATTTCATTTTCATCTTCCATAGCGAGAAGTTTTGGCCGTTAAATTTCTCGACCCTAAACTTACCATCTTTCGCCATTGCTCCCACTCGAACCAGGAACCCTTCTTTCCTACAATTTTATCAGCCAAATATACCTTTGGATCTGATACCAGCTGTTAGAAAATTATATATTATGGAGAAATGCAACACATAAAATATGCGGAAAATACAAGCACACAAAACACATAAAACCAGAGAGACACATATATACGTGGTTCACCCAGTTTGGGCTACGTCTACCCCGAATAGCCAGTCCTTCCTTTCTATTATCCAACAAAATGAAGAGACAAAACCTACAGCAGATCCACTGTAATATCCTATGTTCTCTCTCACAGTCTCCTTATCTATTTCTTCTCATAGAATATACATATATTACACAACCGCAATACAATACCCTGATACAAAGAGAGGGGTTGCCTTCTAGGGAAAAAAAACCTAAACTAAACATAACTTCTACCGTCAAATCATACGCCTAATGAATGGCCTAGATTGAATAGAAATTACTATACTTTTACAAGGCAATTTTACATCTGTTTTTAGCTTCGGGGGTGCTGCCCTTGAAACCCCCGCTAGGGGACCACTGGCCCCTGAACCCCCCAGTCGGGGGTTCAACCCCCCCAGACTCCGCGAGGGGGACAAGTCCCCCCCGCTACAAGGGTGTACAGTTTTCCTGGGGTATACATCTAGCTAAAACAAGGATCTCTGAATCAGGATGAAAATCAGGCTCCACACCCAACATAAGCTTCATAAATAAATTATATTCAGAGAATGGGAAGTGCAAATCAAACAAGCGAAGAAAGCAGCAGCGAAGACATCCAAGATATCAAGTGAGATTATTGACTCTATGTGTGAACAACCGTCTAGTGTAGAACATCTCAAGGAGAACACATCTGATGTGTTCTAAGAAACAAGACAGGTGGGAACATAATGGAATCAGAGAGTAGATACACAGGAGGAAATTATTAAAAAGGTAAATAAGTTTGATCAAGTAAATTACTGGAATTTTTGGATCAAACCTTATCATCAGCATTAGACTCAGCGGTTTCTTACAGATTCAACGAAGAGATCCTAGTCAGTACTCTCAAACGCTATTTTCAAGGGACAGATCAGATCAAGGATATCGCAGCCAGCTCAGCTCAAAGCAATGTTAGATATTTTTCAACTTCGTGACCACATTCAGAAGAAATGGCAAGACTCATAAATCAGAATTGTTAGTTTAGTTTCCTAGATTGTAGTTTAAGTTAGCTTTATGAGGAAGGTTGTTTGAAACCTCCTCTATATTTTTGCAATAATATATTTTAGTTTATAGTTAGTTTAGTATTTAAACCCTTCTAATGCATTTAGAGAAGGGTACAGAAATTTTTCAAAAACATTTGCAAATAATGCACTGTTGTAAGTTTGTGAGTGCTTTGATGAATTAATGGAACACATCTGTTATCTTTCGACAATTAAAGTTGTTTAACTAATGTTGCACTATTGTACTCTTTAAATTTCTCGAAAGTGAGAAGGAACAAATTCATTGTCTTCAGTTTACATGAGTAGAACTTTGTACATATGGTACTTCTATTCACTTGTATTAAGTCTTACTTCATAGTTTGACAATCGCCTTTTTATTGCATTACATATTTGAAACGTTATCATATATAAATATTACATGCACTTATGTTCTAATTTTTAGCTATGGTTTATTATTGAATATATAATCACACTGATAAATGTGATATTTATTTCACAATTATTCTATGTAAACTACTTTTCTAGAAGAATCATTTTACATAATTTTCATCTATTTCGGCTGTTAAATGATCTATATTATTGACAATTGAAAGATATCATTTTAGATCACATAAAGGAAAAACACCCCAGGTATATATTAGATTAAATAGTTTAGATAAATGCATATAGATTAAAATCATTATCCATTTGCATGGTGTATTCACAACACCCTCAAAATCATCCTTATTGGGAAACTAGTCCCATTATCCCCAGTTGGAGCCACTACACCAAACGGAAAAGGAGTTTCTTTAAGGTCCGGACTTGGTGGTTTTCCCCCAAGTTTTGGCAGTGGAATTCCGAGGCCTCAACATTTTGGCACTAGAAGGAGGGCCTAGTGAATGGCACGAAGGTCTAATCAATCTAAAGGTCAATCAAAAAGTCCCTCTCCCTCTAGATCCGCATCAACTTCCAGAAAATTATCTAGATCCTCATCTGTAAAATAGGAAGTTGATCATCTTAGCGATACTCAAACCATACTATTTCTCGAGTTTCACCAAGATTATCCAGAAGTTCAGTCTTTGATATAAAAGTTAGAGAAAGTATCTATTTCTGCTGAAAATCCTTAATCTTCTCAATTATCGGATCTTAGTATTTCATCTTCTTTACAACCTCGGAGAATATTAACCTGATCAAAAAGTCGAAAAATAGGGATTCTCCACTCACTTCCACAAATTTCATTCCAACAGTCGGTATCATTTTCACTAGTTCCAGTACTCAAACTACTAGTCCTAATGCTCAACCTACATCATCATCAATTCAAAATCCAACCAACCAACCAACCCATCCAAAATCCAATGGCAGGTCAACCCCCTCCACCGAATGTAAACCCATGGAGCAATCCAAGGGTTGTAAACATGTTCGCCCCTCTTCATGCTTTGCCTAAAAATCCCGAAAGATGGCTACCAAAATTTAATCCCGATGATGGTCTCCCTGCAGAAGAACATATTCATAATTTTATGTTAGTTGTCAATCTAAATTCAGTAGTTGAAGAGGATTGCGTTGTATGATTGTTTCCATGTACTTTAAAAGGATCTGCAGGATCCTGGTATTTTTCATTACTTGCTCGCTCTATAACTAACTGGAATATGTTTGAAGAACAATTTCTAGCTAAGTTTGGAGATAACATAACTACCGCTACGCTTATCAATCATCTTTCAAATCTTAAAGCTAAACTAGGTGAGAAGATAAAAGATTTTAATTCAATATTTAATAAACTACTCAATAAAATTCATGTTACAACAGTTCCTGGTGCAGAAGTTCAAATTGAGAGGTATATTTCATCCCTTCCATATAATACAACTATTTTCGTTGATAGAGAAAAGCTAGCAACACTTGCAGAAAATATGAAAGAGTCTCTATCTGTAGAGAAATGCATAATTGCTCTTGAGAAAATATAATTCTCAAGAAGATCGAAAATAAAAGAAGATATATTTCAAAGATGATTCTAAGAATAAGATGTCAAAGGATCCATTTGACGTAGAAGGTCTTCAAAAAGTCTTGAAAATCATGACCAACAAGATGGCAGATATCAAGAAACAAGTCGCCAAAACTTCAAATTCAAAAAAGAGTTTCAGGAATTTTAAGAAAGGACAATCCTCTAATTCTCAATCTCCAAATATTATATCTAATTTTGAATCGTATCAAGAAGAGGAGGAAGAACAAACAATGGAAGAAGAAGATGACAAAGAAGAAGAATTTGAACTAAATGGAATGTGGGATTTCATCCTACCAAATGAATAACAACTTGAAGCTTTTCCTGTCAGCACATACAGCAAAAATATTACTGAAGAAACACAGCCTAGTCAACAACAAAAAATTCCCACTCCTGCTAAAGACAAATCAGTAATAAAAAAGTATAATTCAAAGGCTATGAAAACAAGTCATGTTACCTCAGACCCTTCAAATACATCTAAAACAATGGTTGTCTCAGATACCATTGAGTATAATATAGTTGAAGACATGAAGAAAAATAGGGCAAATATTTCAATTCATGAGCTTACCAAATTGTAGCAACAACAACAAATCTTACTTAGAGACTTAAAAGTTGTCCCTACTTCAAACTTACCTGCTCCAGTCATAATTCAAGCTGTGAATGAAATGGGTAAGCCACCTTCTCCTTCAATGAAAATAGATGCTTCAGACTTAATTATTATAGGTGATCAATCCATCTCTCATACTCCTCCATTTCTTTTAACCTATGAGATCTATAACAAAAAATTTCATAACCGTTTAATAGACTCAAGGGCCTCTTCGAATATAATGCCAAAATCGTTTTGTGCCAAATTGAACATAACTCCTCAGAGTTCTCCAATCCATATAGTACAACTTGACAGAACTAGAGTAGAAGTGGTAGGAGAAATAAATTTTGTTTCCATCAGATTGTCATCAAATCCCAAAGTTGCTCAGATAATTGGTATTTTGGTGGAAGATATTCCTAAATTTTATGGTTTATTTTTAATTCGTGATTGGTCTGAGAAACTTCATGGTTATTTTTCAACAGACTAGTCACATATGTGGTTACCACATAATAGAAAGCCAAACCAAGTTTGATTTGACCGTGAAATGTTTATGAAGCATACGGTGACTGATCTTGAAGAAATTAATGAGCCAGTAGCCTTCAATAACAACATTATTGGAAACTACTCTATAGAGTCATTGTTATTAAACTTTAATGCTCCACCATCACCTTTCTTTGATATCGCGGTTGTATCTCAGATTGAGAATTTTTCCCAGCCAGATAATTCTAGATGTATTAATTTTTTAGTTAGAAAAATAGCTAATTCTTTGTTTTGGACCCTTTATTTGGATGGTTCTAAATCTAAAGATGGTGAAGGTGCGGGTTTCATTTTAATAAACCCAGAAGGCGAAAAGGCTATGTTAGCCTGTCGATTAGAATTTGATTATACCAACAATGTAGTTGAGTATGAAGCATTAGTTCAAGGTTTATTAAAAGCTATTGATCTGAATATCAGACATCTGAAGGTTTTAGGAGATTTAGAAATCATAGTTAGACAAGTGAGAGATATTATCCATTTTAATTCTGGACAATTAAAACATTATCAATCATTAGTCCAAGAATTAACTACTCATTTCTCAGCCTTCAACATTTCTTCTATACCAAGAATACAGAATGCTAGTGCAGATTTACTCGCTAATGTAGCCTCAAAATTATTCCCATCCCAAGAATTTAGTCCTGATATATTTTCTATTGAATTGATTTTTAGACCATTTATTCTTGATAATATCACTAATTGGAGAGTATTCAATAATGACTCAGATATCATAGATTTTTTAACATTTGAAAGATCTTATGATAATCAAATTTTGGATGAAAACGAACATGACACTTAGATTAAGAAAGAACAAGATAAAAATCCTATTCCCAAATCTTTTTTCAAGTTAAAAGACTTATACGATCTAAAGGACAGGTTTAAAAGAGTAACTAACTCAAAAACACAAAGTTCTAACTTAATATTTGAGTTAGTTAATCTAGGAAGTGAAGAAAAACCTCAAAATTTAAATCTAGGTCTTGGTCTGTCTTCCAAAGAAAGATTATCATTCGTCAGATTGTTTAGGATGTACAAAAGTGTCTTTTCTTGGGATTATACTGACCTTAAAACATATGATACTTCTGTAATTCAACACACAATTCCTATGATCCCAGAGGAAAAGCCCATACAACCAAAATTGAGAAAGATTCATCCAAACTTGGAATATCAAATCAAAACTGAATTGAATAAACTCCTTAAGGAAAAAATCATCTTTCCAGTCAGACATTCTAAATGGGTATCAAATTTGGTACCTGTCAGGACGAAGAATGGTTATATTAGAATTTGCATTGATTTTACAAAATTAAACAAAGCTTGTTAGAAGGATAATTTTCCATTACCAACCATGGAACAAGTATTACAGAAAGTAGTTGGTTCTGAGCTCATGTCTTTTCTAGATGGATTTTCAGGTTACAATCAGATTCTCATTCATCCAGATGAAATATTGAAAACTATGTTCAGAACTAAATGGGGAACTTGTGCTTATCAGAAAATGGCTTTTGGATTAATTAATGCAGGTGCCACTTTCCAAAGAGCCATGGACATAGATTTTAGGGGACTTATAAATAAAACAGTAGTTATTTATTTAAATGACATTATTGTCTTCTATAAATGGGTAACTCATCATGTGAATGACCTAAAGCAAGTCTTTGAGCCATGCAAAAGGTATGTCATTTCATTAAATCCAAAGAAATCATTTTTTGCTTTAGATGAAGGAAAACATTTAGGATTTATTGTGTCAAAAAATGATATCTACGTTGATCCTGAAATAATTGATGAAATTAAATGAATTTCTTTCCCTCATAATAAGAAAACCATGCAATCTTTCCTTGGGCAAATTAATTTTGTTAAGAGATTTGTACCTGCTTTTTCTCAAATAGTTTTACCGTTGTAGAACATGATTAAGAAAAATTATGTCTTTAAATGGGGACATAATGAAAGAGAAGAATTTGAATTGATTAAACAGTCAATTTTCAATGCTTCATTCCTGACCACCCCTAATTTTATTAATCCATTTATATTATACACTTTTTCATCGGATACATCATATGTAGTTGTTTTAACACAATTGAATGACCAATAAATAGAAGCATCGATATCATTCTTTAGTTCAAATTTACAAGGTGTAGAACTTAATTACACAACTGTTGAAAAGCAAGCATTTGCTATTTTTAAAGCAATAAAACATTTTAGACCTTTTCTCCTAAAGTCCCATACGAAAATCATAGTTCCATTTTCTGTAGTAAGACAACTTTTGATGCAGAAAGAATTAGGAGAAAAAAGTGCTAACTGGGTGACTGTGTTACAAGAATATGATGTAGAAATTAAACCCTCTAAAATCATTACAGGTCAAGGTTTTTGTAGAATTCTTACAAGAGAATCACATTTTCCAGCAGAAGAATATTCAGGTAATCATGTCTAAATATCATAGGCAAGCCTCAATGATTCAGAGTCACAATATGATGATATTATATTTTATTTGAAGAATGGATATGCTACAAATAATCTCAGTTACAAGACAAAACGAGCTTTTAAATTAAAATCTAAACAATATGAGTTAGTCAACGATGTGTCATTTAGAAGAAATTTTGATTATGTACTTCTAGGATGCTTAGAAAAATCTGAAACAGAGAAGGTCTTGCAATAAATCCATGATGGACCAGCTGGAGGACATTTTGGAGGGAATACAACAGCACATAAGATCCTGCATGCAAGTTACTATTGGCCTACACTTTTCAAAGATGCCCATGAATATGCAAGAAAATGTAAAGTATGCCAAACTACATCTGGAAGACAAAGAAATCCAACATTCCCATTACAGTTGGTCAATATTGAACAACCATTTGAGAAATGGAGATTAGATATAATTGGTGAGATCGTTCCTAACTCTTCCAAACAACATAGATATATTCTCACAGCTACAGATTACTTTACCAAATGGGTGAAAGAAATTCCATTAAAAGTAGCTAATTCAGAAAATATCATTGATTTCATTGACCAAAATATCATAACCAGATTTGGCTTACCTACTGCTTTGATTTTTGATAATGCATCAAATTTCTCTGGAACTGCTATGATAGAATTTGTGATTAAAAGAGGTTTTAAACTAAAATATTCTGCAAATTATTATCCACAAGGAAATGGTTTGGAAAAATCCACAAAAAATACCCTGATTAGAATAATCAAAACAATTGTTGATCAGAATCAAAGAAATTATCATAATTCATTAACTTTTTCTCTTTGGGCAAATCGAATAACTCAAAAAAGATTCTTTTGGTACTTCTCCATTCAATCTTGTCTATGGAAAAGAAGCAATACTTCCCACCAATGTAGTTGTTCCCTCTCTCTCCTTAGTTCAATTCATTGATGAAACTCCTACTTCTTCTTTACAACTTAGACAAGGTCAAATTATTAAGTTAGAAGAAGAAAGAGAAAAATCCAAACAAACTCACTCTCATCATCAACAGATAATAAAAGCCTCGTTTGATTCAACTTTTTTCACTCCAAAGAATTTTCAAATTGGTGATTTGGTATTGAAATGGGACAAAGCACATGAGGAAAAAGGTAAACACATGAAGTTTCAAAAACTCTCGCTGATGCAGGAGCGTCAAGCTCAATTTTCATTATTTAATTATGTAATAAGGGGGGTGAGACATTTTAATTATTTTATTAATTATTTTATTCATTTTAATAATTTAAGAGAGAAAAATGTAAAGGTGAGAATTATTGTATATATTATTTTAATAATTAAAAGGATATGAGTGAAATAGAATTAGGTAGCAAATTTAGGGAGTAGGAATTCTATGTATGGGACTTTGTTGAGTCCACACCTAGAATGAATATAATTTAGATTTAGTTGAGATTTGTGTGGAGAGATTTTTGGAATGGAGTAAATCCATATTTGTGTATAAATAAGAGAGTTGTGTAAAGAAGAAAACAAGGAAGAGAGGTGAGAAGTGAGGAATTAAGAGAGAGTGTGAAATAGTTTGAGAGCTTTTGTAAAGGGCCAAGAGCTGAGAGAAGCTCTCCATTGTAATATTTGGCCGAGCATTTCTTCTATTATTATATATCTACATTTTATTTGTATAAGCTCTCTTTCGATTATATATATTTGATGTTGAAGTGAGTAGAATTTTAAAGCGATTTCTTAAGTGTTTATGAAAGGGAGGAGGTATTCACTGTTTTATATGCAGGATTTGATTTAACCCAGAATCCATGCATCATTTGGTATCAGAGCTTGTTAAGATGCCTGTTTTAATACATACATAGATTGTGTGCAAGTGTGAATGCAAGAATACACACATCAAGGGAAGGTGTTGATAGCTAGCACAAGATAATTCCTTCTGCGTTAGCAGTGGAATCGATACCAAAGTTAAGTGGATGGCTGTGAGGCAGAACAACTGTTGATGAATTTTTCCATAACATATAGCGCAAATGGTACCAATACATTAAATTTCATATATACAGCATTTGTGGGTAATCACCGTGAAGGAGAGTAGTCGTAAACACTACTAGCATATCAATACATTCAAGGATGTGAAGGAGAGCGATCGTAAACGCTACAAGCGTTGCATTCAAGGATATTCGAGGAGTGTTGAAATGAACGCAGAGTAGACATGTGCAAATCCACTCACAAATTATGTGCAGAATCGGGGCTGAGTAATTCAGCTAGCAAATTTGCTTCATTTCTTTTGTGCATTGGCTATTCTGAAGAATGGTGAATTTTTGCTCACTATCATAGAGACCAGCTGTCTCTAAACAGTGATGTATTGTTTCATGAATTCCAAGTTGAAAAATCTTCTGCTAATTAGATCATCATTCATAAATACTTGGAAGAGTGGCGCAGAAGATGTGTGGGTGGGAGTTCATGAGGCAACGTGAAGCACATTGGGCAGCACATGAGGAAGTCGACTTGTATTGAAGCGTTGAAGTAAGGACGATTTGGTTGGCAGCATTAATACACAGAGTTGAGTGGCAGCATTCACGTGAGCAATAATGCAGACGAAGGGTGGACGGAGTAGCGTTAGCACTTTGAAGTTGCGGCCAACGCATAGATGCAGGTAATGTAACCCATGCAGCATTTAATAATTTGTGAAGCAGTAGATGATACATGGTAATTGTGTTGCTGAGCTGTAATTTTTGACAGTAAAGTGAATGGTGTAAAACGTGGCTGGAGTAAGGAGTATCGTTATGGCCTTAGTGGAGCCACAGGCCAATGTAATATGTTAGTTGCTGCAGATGGAATAAAGGCATGATCGATATAGCTGGAGCACCAACAACCATATATCGGTTACCATCGATGTGGAATGAGATCGCAGGGTTGACATATGAGTTAAAGAGCCAAGGAATTTTAAGTGTTTTCATACTTTTTTTACAGAACCGTGACAATAAGGGAGTCGAAGGCCAGCATACAGTCCGATGGATAAACCGTGAATGGAAACCTTGCCATTGCTGGGAATTGACAACACCGTGTTTTGGTTGGGGTCTGTTCCATCGTAGAAAGCATTGTTGTCTTTGCAATGTTGTGTATCCAATACCACAGTGACCATGCCGTAGGCATTACATGGTATGGTTTGAGATGCGTTTGTGTGGAGACATTACATATGTCATAGTGTTAACGTTGAAGTCTTGAAATAACTACAACATGGTTTATACAATGGTTTGTAATGATGACAAGGTATGAGGTATGGGCGCAGCCCATATGGCATTCGATTTAAGTTTATGTCATTAAATAAACTTAATGGGTATTCATTTATTCATGATACATTTAGAGCGTAATATTAAAATAACATTTGGGTTGAATAAATGGTATGTTGTTTTATGACACTTATATAATTTGTGTTGGAAAATAAGTGGCATTCTATGTTGATTTACATAGTAGCAATCTGGCATATTTATACCAACATGAAACAAACTAATGTCATCAGGAAGAAAAGTCTGAGCCTTGGTAAAATTGCACATTTTACTACAGTACTTCGAAGGTAGGAATTGTGTTGTTTTGTATTTTCCTACATTATTTCCTAAATTTGTTTTGAGAATTGCAGAGAACGTATGTTTGATGAAGAAATTAAAAGGAGATCATACTTTGATTCTGAAAGATGATAGAACGCAGAGATACAGTGCAGGTGAGAGATGGAAGAAGATCACACAGAGATCTTGACGGTGAGTTGATATGTTTTATTTTAACTCTGGTTTTGAAGATGATATTTGCAAAATACAAGTTGCAGACAGTTGAATGAAATATCAGCAAATGAAGATCACAATTTTAAAAGTACTGATGAAAGAGACTAGTAATAGTTTCTGAATGAAAGCAAAGTGTGGAGCAGAACCTTGAAGAATTCCAACAGATATTGGATAAAAAGGACAGTTGTGTTCTTAAAAATTTCAGGTGAGTTGAAGCCTAGAGGGAGTAGAGAGGATGCTCGAGAGGTTCCAGAGAATAGAGAACTGATGCTTACCAAAAGACCAAGTCTAGAGAGAGGATTGGTGAGGTAAGTGGCAGCAGGGAAGACTTGATATTGTAAAGTCCTTAGTATAGCTCATGATGAGTGAGTAAGGAACTCATGAAGATATAGACAAAGATGACTACTGAAGGTCATTGCGGAGGCTCTGAAGAAGACCACAACTGAGGAAATGGGAAGGAGGATTCCAAGACAAATGGCATGAGAATGAGTCAAGAGCAGATTTATAGAGAGAGAGCTGAGATAAATTTCCGTCTTGATTTGTTGATGGAAATGTTATGGAGAAGTAAAGTAGACCAGAGATGTGGATGGAGAATGAAGGGGAAAGTCACATGGCATAGACTGCAAGTGAAGTGGGAGCATAGAGTGAATGCTCAGTTGAAGGAAGAGTTACTCAGTTTAAAGGAATATTTTATATGTGAGCCAGCGTATGGTCCATTAATTTTTGAAAGTAGTGATGTGACAAAAGAGAAATCTACAGAAGAACTGAATCAAATGAAATATTCAGAGCAGTAAAGAGAGATGTTGACTGAAGCATCAAGAGATCACAAGGTCTTATGTTTTTAAGACTAACGATTTGTGTGTGATTGCAGGTACATCACAGGGTGTTGAACAAACTTTGAATTTTGTTAAAGAAGAAGAGTTGAATCTGAAATCTATTCAGAATGATGCTGAGATATAAAGATCTCAAAAATAAATAAAGACGGAGGGATCTCATGGAAATATTCAGCAGAATATTGAAGCAGAGGAAGAAGGGCCATCTGATTATTGGTCAACAACAAATGAAGTTATGGAAAGTTGTGTAAAATTTCCAAGTTCTACCCCAATTGAGATTGTTGAGTTATATATAAATTTAGATCTTCAGAGAAGAGAGTTGGAAAATCAAAGGATCTATACTCATGGTGAGTTGTTGAAAGAGAAAGACAAAGAAATTGTTCTGAATAATAATCAGGAAACAGAGAGTAAGGAGGTAGGAATGATTCAGCAATTCAAAGAAGTTCATTATTGTGAACCAGAACAGGGAGACATTCTTGAAAGAGATGATATGGAGGAGGGACTAGCTGATAGTCTCATGGAGGATTTAGATCAGCATACTGATGTGCTGATGGAAGAAGAAATTTCCGAGCAGCATACTAAAATGTTGCCAGAGGAGAAATAGGCATTGAGGCCTTATGTTTTTTATTTTAATAATTGTTTTGTGAGTACATGTTTTATTACGGATGCTGTAGAAGATCTATTGGACAGATAAATTAGACTGATAAGGAGGATAATAATGAAAGTATCCTAGAAGCATATAGCAGCAGTAAACAAAGAATAAGCAGCAAGAGGAAGACAGCAGAAGGTTGTGAAAGCATAGCCAGTGGGGAAATGCAACATAAAGTGTGGAGACCTGGAGAAAAACAACAAACAAAAGCCAAAAAAAATGGAGAATTGCAACACAAGATATGGGATCCAGGAAGAAAAAGATCCGAAACACATGATCAGGTGATCATGGTTAATTTCAACCTTGGGAGTCTGATGCGGGAGCATCAAGCTCAATTTTCATTATTTAATTATGTAATAAGGGAGGTGAGCCATTTTAATTATTTTATTCATTTTAATAATTTAAGAGAGAAAAATGTAAAGCTGAGGATTATTGTATATATTCTTTTAATAATTAAAAGGATATGAGTGAAATAGAATTAGGTAGCAAATTTAGGGAGTAGGAATTCTATGTACAGTACTTTGTTGAGTCCACACCTAGAATGAATCTAATTTAGCTTTAGTTGAGATTTGTGTGGAGAGGTTTTGGAATGGAGTAAATCCATATTTGTGTATAAATAAGAGAGTTGTATAAAGAAGAAAACAAGGAAGAGAGGTGAGAAGTGAGTAATTAAGAGAGAGTGTGAAATAGTTTGAGAGCTTTTGTAAAGGGCCAAGAGCTGAGAGAAGCTCTCCATTGTAATATTTGGCCGAGGATTTCTTCTGTTATTATATATCTGCATTTTATTTGTATAAGCTCTCTTTCGATTATATATATTTGATGTTTAATTGAGTAGAATTTTAAAGTGATTTCTTAAGTGTTTATGAAAGGGGGAAGGTATTCACTGTTTTATATGCGGGATCTGATCTAACCCAGAATCCCTACATCACTCACTAGGTCCATTTCAAATAATTGAAGAAATAGGCCCATCAACATTTTTATTGCAAGATCTATCAGGAAAAAAGGATTATTTGCCTGTTAATGGGCATATTTTAAGAAAAAAATTCTCATAGAAGGTAATCCCTTCTATCCTTGTATACTAGTGTCTTTTTCTTTTCTTTTTAAGAAAATAAAATTTGCTTAGTATTAATATTTGGCTTTGAAAATATAATCTGAGATGATTTTATCTGATTTTTTTATAAAAATAAAAATAAAAGGTTAAGGAAATAATCGAAATATTTAGAAAAACAAATTGATTTTATTTTTCTAAAAAATGGAATTTCTCTGAAATCATTTATTCTTTGATGAACTCTCATCTTTATATAGCATGAATATTCTATTATCAATCAAGAAAAGAAACTTTAACATAGTAAAGACCTGTTTACAGAAAAGCAATTTGAAACTCAGCATTATCATCCAGAATCTTAAAAAGACCAATGATTCATCCCATCTGGGAAAACTTATAAATTTTTTAAAATAATTCAAAAAAAAAATTATTATTATTAGAAGAAAGAATTAAAAAATAATAAGTCTCATCATGAGCTTGTTTACCATGTTCATAAGGAAATAATTAAACTGGCATTACCAATATTGCCTACCAAAATAGGGTAATGACTTGAGATTATATCAAAAGGACAAGGGGTCTCATCAAGAGCCATCTTGATCAGCTTAATTGCTACTAGTGAATGGCATTGTCATCATTTGGTTTTCAAGCCAAGACAATGGCTTTTAAGTAAATAAAATAATATATAAAAGAAAATTTTCAAAGATTAGAATTTACTTCTGAAAATTATAAGAAATACTAGATGGGACAATGAATCATTGCTGGGTAAAAGGTAACCTTGCCAAAAGCTTAAATTTCCTATTGGAACAAAGGCTCTATCTGTGATAAAAGAGTAAATTTTTATAAAGCTGATCTGTAAAGGCCACCTACTTTATCCTTTTAAACTAAGAAAGGACTGATATTGATTTTCATAATTATATATTTAATAGAGGAATTCTTATGAATAATGAATAAGAGAAACTTTCATTTCTTAGTAAGATATTATTTATTTGAAATTTCATTCCTACAACTATTTTTTATTTTCTAAAAAGCTTAGAAATTTCAAAGAAAATTTATCAGAGATATCTGGTTCACCCAAGTGAATCGCTAATTGTTGTCCTATACAACAATCCCCCATTTATTTTTTATAAATAGGAACCCTTTACAAATAAATAGGAAATTCTTTTAATTTAAAAAAAAAAAAAAAAAAAAAAACTTAGGAAATAAATGTTTTCATTTAAATTTTTTCGCTTTATTTTCCTTGAGCGCTTCGCAAATCGCATATCTTATGAATTTCAAAGACTCATAAACTTTAAAATGTTCAAGCCGTGATATGCGCTCAACTTTTCCGAAGATATGTTTTAACTTTGCAAAAACTTCAATCACCGTTATATTTACTTTATCGCATCACACCTCACTTAATCAATCAAAAACATTAAAAGAAAATTTATATAATTTGCAACTTCGTGGACTCGACAAGAAAATAAATAAATGAATATAAAACCTTCGGCAATCGCAGTCACTTAAGTTTTGCAAAAAAGCACAATTCACATTTCGCACAACTTATAACATACGCCAAATTGTTATCCTATAAAAGTTGCGATCTGCGATTTGCACAGATCGCATTTCACAATATTTAAGGGTAAGTGTTACGAATGGTTATAAATTATGACTTGCGATACGCACGCCGATGGCATTTAATGGATCAAGCATGTGAAGTAACTTGTGTCATATCAAAATAAAATTCGAGATCTTAACGGCTTTAAAGTGATTGATATATTTTACGCTTGAAGGTGTATGAGATATTGATTCAGAGATTATGATTGATGATTGATCTTATACCTTGATAGATTTATATCTGCTTGCTTATGTTTGAAATAAATGATAGTTTTATCTCTTTGATTCTCTATACTTGTAAAATTCACTCTGTTTTTAGGAAACCAGTTAATAGATTGAGGAAGAGTAAAATGAGAAAAAAGGGCAAAGATATTTCTCAGACATCGTCTACTGAAGATACAGAGATGTCTCCCTTATTTTAAAATATCATCTGCAAAAAATATTGCGGCAGTTCGAAATCGGAGGCAATGTATAAGATTTTTGAAAGCGAAGGACCAAAGGTGATAACCAAATTTTCTTCGAGGGGCATGGCATCTACCTCCGACGCAAATATTTTTGACGTTGCATGCTCATACGTCCACAAGATATCTAAAAGCCCAAAGATTCTCCCTTACATAGACATGGTTAAGTGGGTAATTGATCACTTAGACATTGAAGATATAATGTTCAAGAATTCAAAGGGAGAAACTATGGGCTCTTTTAGGGCAGAAGATTTAACAGCAATGTATCATCTACTACCCCCACAACAGAAATATGACAAAGACTTTTTGCAAAGCTTTAGAGGAGAACATCCAGACCTTATCAAAGTCATCAAAGAATGGAAGGAGGAACGGGGGAAGTTGAAGCGAGATAATCTTGGTACGTACCCAATTACCCAAATTCCTAATCCTTACTTTTATGATGCCGGTATGTTATATAGATTATTTTCCAGACCTGATAGCACTATATTCTTAATAGAATGGGTTCCCCTGACTGACGTGATTGTTAATTCATCAATATTGAACTGGGAAAACATATTATCTGATAATCTAGACAAACACATTACTGAATATAGGAATAAAAGGAGTATTTCATCCAGAGAAATAAATCCCTTTTATATTTCTGCCTATGTCATGGATGCTATCTATTTTTCTTCTAGTTTTCCTACCATGGGATGGAAATGGACTACCCAAGACCCTACCCCAATTCATATTCACCACAGAGAATTTTGGGATTCAAACTTCCACCTACACTTCTATAAAATATGTTACGGAATCATATTTCCTATGCACCAGATGATAAAAATTCCCCTGAGGCTTCTGAAGAAGCCAATGCAGAAATTATTTCTATAGGTAGATGGTTTGAAGAGGATAATTTTACATATATTAGAGTATTCGGGAGTTATGCTTCTCCCTATGTTTTACCCTATTATGTTCCCGATAAGTTACTTGCAAGAGAAATAGTCTATCAACTTGTTAATGGTGTCACGAAATAGCTGAAAGATGCTAAAAAAGCTATTTGGCCTAATTACCCTATATAGTGTGGCACCTTTGCATTGTTTTACATCGGCCATACTTACAAGGAAGTTTCCAACATTCATTTATTGGAGTTGGCAGTAATGCCAAAAAGGTTATATGATCCAAATGATGTCATTAAAAATTACATCATAGGGCTTAAGTTAAAGCCTTTTGTAAAGGAGAAATGTGGATTTGATGATCTCTTCCAGGGCATGGAAAAGTTTTCAAACATTATCAAATATGCATCCATCCAACTAAGTCGAGATGATTTTTAAGCTTTCCAAACGTACATAAATAGGATACTAGAGAAAATCCCTCTCAATTTGTTAACTATTGAAGATTCCAACAAACACACTCCAAGTGTCAGCTTGGATGATGAAGTAAAAGATATGTCTAAATATGAATCAGGTTAGTCAGAGCAACAATCTCATAATTCATATCACTCTAAAAATGAATCTGAATCTAAAAAGGAAAGCCTATAAAAGATAATTGACCAAGTAATCCATGAGATAGAGATGCTAGAGGAAAAGAGATATAATGGAACAGAATTATATTCTCAAGCAGTTCAGCACGGTCATAATATAATAGATCAGTCCAATTCACCACAAATAAAAGATCTTATAGATGAATGGAAGGAGTTTTCTGAAGCAATAAAAACTCCTAAAGAGAATCCAAATACTGATCAGTCAATGATTTTTCAGACACCTGAACACTCCCAGAAGATAGTGGAAATTGTTAATCCACTACAAAGAGTTCCAACAATGCATGATAGAGAAATCATACCTACCTACCCTACAGATCAGATAGTTCTACAAATTGAAGATATTCCTTTGTTGGATATTTTCTACAATCCTAGTTATAAGGTTGTAGTTAAAAGAAACAAAAGGAGGAGAATTGATGAAACAACTTCAAATCCTACAGATGAATCAGTTGATGTGTTATGGAAAGATTCCTTAGATGATCCTACTGAACATCTAACCAAATTATCACAGTATGCAGGGGCATATGCTACTGCTACTGATGATAAAGCTACTGAGGTTAGATTGTTGCTAAAACAAAAGGAAGCCATAGTACAAGAACTAAAGAAGTTGTTGAATGAAGAGAAATCTAATTCCAGTGAGCAAGTCAAAGTAAACATAGCCCAATTTCATAAAGATGTTGAAAGCCTCAAATTGTAGCATCAAACAGAGGTTAATGAAAAACAAGCACACCTGGAAGTAGCAATGACCAAGTTACAAGCCAACCGCAATTAGAGAAATTTATCAAAGAAGAAATGGATTTAAACACTAAGTTAAAGAAAGAACAAGATATTTTTTGTCATCAATCTTCTATAATTGACTCTTATTGTGATTCAAATAAAATATTGATCTAGCAGATAGCAATACAGAGACTTGAATGTGAAAGACTTGAAAAGAAAATTGAAGAACACATCCAATGCCAATTATCAGATTCGAGGAAGGAAGATAATATACCTCAGGTAGATAAGCTTCATAAAGAAATTATATTTAGAGAATGGGAAGTGAAAATCAAACAAGCAGAGAAAGTAGCAACGAAGACATCCAAGATATCAAGTGAGATTATTGAATCTATGTGTGAACAATTGTCTAGAGCAAAACCTCTCAAGGAGAACATGTCTGATGTGTTTTCAGAAACAAGACAGGTGGGAACACAGTGGAAGCAGAGAGCAGATACACATGAGGAAATTATTAAAATGGTAAATAAGTTTGATTAAGAAAATTACTGGAATTTTCTGATCAAACCTTATCATCAGCATCAGACTCTATAGTCTCTTACATATTCAACGAAGAGATCCCAGTCAGTACTATCAAATGCTATTTTCAAGGGATAGATCAGATCAAGGATATTGCAGCTAGCTCATCTCAAAAAAATGTTAGATATTTTTCAACTTCGTGACCACATTCAGAAGAAAGGGCAGGGCTCATAAATTAGAATTGTTAGTTTAGTTTCCTAGATTGTAGTTTAAGTTAGCTTTATGAGGAAGGTTGTTTGAAACCTCCTCTATATTTTTGTAATCATCTATTTTAGTTTATATTTAGTTTAGTATTTAAACCCTTCTCATGCATTTAGAGAAGGGTCTATAAATTTGTCAAAAACATTTGCAAATGATGCACTATTGTAAATTTGTGAGTGCTTTAATGAATTAATGGAACACATCTATTATCTCTTGACAATTAAAGTTGTTTAACTAATGTTGCACTACTGTACTCTTTAAATTGCTCAAAAATGAGAAGGAGAAGATTCATTGTTGTCAGTTTACATGAGTATAACTTCGTACATATGGTACTTCTATTCACTTGTATTAAGTCTTACTTCATAGATTGACAATCATCTTTTTATTGCATTATATATTTGAAACGTTATCATATATAAATATTACATGCACTTATGTTCTAATATTTAGCTATTGTTTCTTATTGAATATATAATCAAACTAATAAATGCGATATTTCTTTCACAATTCTTCTAAGTAAACTACTTTTCCAGAAGAATCATTTTACATAATTTTCATCTCTTTCAGCTGTTAAATGATCTATATTACTGACAATTAAAAGATATCATTTTAGATCTCATAAATGAAAAACACCCCAGGTATATATTATATGAAATAGTTTAGATAGATGCATATAGATTAAAATCATTATCCATTTTCATGCTATATTCACAACACCCTTAAAATCATCCTTATTGGGAAACCAGTCCCATTATCCCTAGTCGGAGCCACTACACCAAATGGAAAAGGATTTGTTTTAAGGTCTGGACCAGGTGGTTTTCCCCCATGTTTTGGCAGCGGAATTCCGAAACCTCAACATACTGAAAAGAAACATTTGGAGCTTTTTGCATATAATTGTTTCTCCTTCAATAGTTTGAGCACCCTGTCAACATGTTGAACATGATCCTTCCAAGACCTGGTGTAGATTAGTATATCATAAAAAATACTAGCACAAATTTTCTAAGGAAGGGTTTGAAAATGGAATTGATCAACCCTTGAAATGTAGAAGGTGCATTGGTAAGGCCAAAAGACATGACCAAAAATTCATAATGGCCCTCATGAATTCAAAATGTTGTTTTCGGAATGTCTTCAGTCCTCATTCTAATTTTATGATATCCTGAACGAAGATCCAACTTAGTGAAATAAATTTCTCCATATAATTCATCCAATAATTCATCAATCATAGGAATGGGAAAAGTATCTTTAATTGTGATCTTATTGAGCTCCCTATAATCTGGACACATGCATCATGTTCCATCCTTCTTGTGCCTCAATACTACGGGAGCAGAGAAATAACTTTGACTAGGTTGAATTATTTGAGCCTCTAGCATTTCTACAATCATATGCTCAATTTTCTCTTTTGGACATAAGGATATCTGTAAGGCTTGATGTTTGGAGGAACACCTCCTGGAATCAAATGAATAGCATGATCATGATCACAAATAGGTGAGAGTCCTTTGGGAGTTTCAAACACCTTAGAATGATTTTCCAAGAATTTTTGGAGATCTGGAGAAATATATGATTTTGATGTTGGAACTTATAATGAGAATAATTATGCAATGACACCTTGTTGTTCTTTCCTCAGAAGCTTTGTCATGACATTAGAGCTTATTATCTTTCTCGAATTTCCTGCAATACCCCGTAATTCAACTTCCTTTCCTTTCGAAAAAAATTTCAAGAAAAGTTCTTGAAAATTAAAAGCTACCATCCCCAAAGATTGCAACCATTGTACTCCTAGTAAAACATCAGCACCACCCATTGGAATGGAAAGAATTGGACTATTCAATGCATATTCCCCCATGGTTAACTTGATATTATGGAACTTTCCATAGCAATTTATAATCCCTCCATTTTCCACCATCACTTGACACTCTGGCGCTAGGTATAGGAAGCAATTCAATTCCTTGGCTACCTTACAATTAAAAACATTATGGGTATGTAATATTCCTAATTAGCTTTTAGCTAATTAGAATATTAATTTTTGTTTTTTCCAACAAGATAGATGAATAAGAGGGTAGAGGGACCCATAAATCCCTTTAGTAGGAATAAAACCACTTCTAATATGAGTGTGGATCAATGCATTTAGATAGGGTGAAGATGAATAAACCACTCCTTGGTGTGAATGGGGGTCAGTGCATTTGGATGGGGTCAATTTGACCAAATCAAAACCACAGTCATGGAGGTAGTGGAGTCAGTGGAGGACAGTGTAGTCATAATGGAGGTTAGCGGCCATGGGAGTAGCAACATTATTGTGTGGGGCCAATGGGGTGAGGGCTCACAAGCATATAAGGAAGGGGATGGAAGCCATAGAAAATCATTCTGAATATTGTTTATGTATTATCTTTATGACTCTCTGCATGCTTCAACTGTTTAGCTAAGTCTGATGTGTTTTTTAGCACATGTGTGTTTCCGAGAGGAAATCCCACCCTTATCCTTGGGGGACTTTGAGTGCCCACTCAGGAAATATTATTGAGATGAATTTCATCATCAGTCATCAGGCCAATCTTTAGCCCCTATTAGTAGCGTAGTCTCCTTCAACAGTTGTGAAATATAGGAGGGCATATCTATTGGAGGAGCAATAACCCAAGTTTTTGAGCTTGGCATACAGTGAGAGGAGTAGCCCTTCATCCGCGAAGTTGATTGGGAGGAGTAGCAGAAGTTTTCTCACCATTTCAGCCACCTCCTAGAAGTCTCCTAGCTGCAGTGCGTAAATCATCCCTAAGGCTGTATTTTTCATTATTGTCATTTCCGGAAACCCTTTCTGGGTTACCTTAAAATAGTGCTAGGAAGCCCAGATCTCTGATCTCAACAATTTCTGAGCACCCAATCAACATATCTACTCATTCCTAGTTTCCAGAAGAAGTATTTTCCAATAGGACTACGTAGTGGCAGCATTCCAACAGTTGTTGCAACAACAACATATCATGTGTTGATGTTTAGGGCCATTTCAGGATTTTTTATCTAACTTGAGAGTATTTTCTTTAAGAACTTGTATTTCATCTCTGCTATTGCATATAATAAAATGGCTCAGTTGATATGCTCATATATTTTATGTATTGATGTTTACTGCATTTTCCATTTTTATGTTCTATATTTATGTTTTTCCTATTTCGGAATATTACAGTGGTATTAGAGCGTAATCTTGGCTCAGACAGTGGGGCACTTACATCTATAACATTTGAAGAAGAAGAACCTCTTACAGACCAGAAGAAGCTTTATATTAATAGAGGTCGCAAATTTTATTATACAAACAACAAAGAAGACAAAGGGAAGTCTCCAATAATAGGAGAAATGGATGAGAAAGAGTTTCTAGAACTCTTCTTCAAACTATGCAGGATATTGCTATAGAAATCAAGGAGATGAGAGTGGAAAGACAAAAGGAAACCCCAAGAGGGTTGAAAAATGGAGAAATTTATGGTACTTCACATCATTGGTGTAAGCAACCGATAGTGCAGCAATTTTTACAACACTCCGCTATGCGTACCTTCCTAATAGTAGGAAATGGGGCTAGAGGACCACAAGAGAAGGAGGACCTCAGTGATTATTTTCTGAAATATGAATCTCAGTCTCAAAGGTTCAAAGAACATCTGAACTTCCAAGATTTCTACCAGATTAAGATAATAGAATACCCCATAACAAAAATAGAGGTGGAGGGTAAATGCAGAACAATTATCTACAACATACTCTGGGTAGATTCTTTCTCCCTGCTTTTAATGGGTCATCCAAATGCACGGGAAAGGCTTGGGTGGAAAAATTAGACATTTATTTCCAGCAAAACCAGGTATCAGAGACTCAAGATATTAATATAGCAGCACTACACCTTGAAGGTGAAGCACATGAATGGTGGTTCCACATACTATCTACATTGGGACATGTAGGGGTGACTGCATATGCAGAGTTCACCTGAATATTGGTGGAGAGATTTGACTGAAGAGACCCAGAGGCACACTTTTTTGAGCTAGCTAAACTCAAGCAGTCAGGAAACCCAGAGACTTATATCTATAAGTTCCCAAAAATTTCCGTCATGGTGCCAGATCTGTCTGTAGTTAGGAGAGTATACATGTTCATTGATGGATTAGCAGGAACTTTGCATGGGTTAGTAAAAGTCCACTAGACCAGCTACGCTCAAAGATTCCATTGAGCAAGCTAGTGAATTACAAGATTCTTTGCCAAGGGCAAGAGATACATTCCAACAAAAACCCACATTCCAGTCAAAGGGGAAATATCTGAAGGTTCCACCCCCTAAAGAGAACCAAGGCAGATGACCACTTAGTGATGATATCAGGAGATATTTGAGGAGGAGGAATCTTTGCTTCACTTGCCAAGAACCATGGGAAAAAGAGCATCGATGTGCTACTGGAAAGGAACATTATATTGAAGTATTTTTTGATATTGAAGAGGAAGAAGAAGAGGAACTAGAAGGGGGCACCAGCGCTATGGCACCATGAGAGAATCCACCACCACCAGGAGGTGGAAATGGAGAATTTTATCCAACTGGTGGGGCCCTTGAAGCTTTGCGGGGAATTCCCAAGTATTTGAAATTGAGGGTCTCAGGCACAGTTCAGGGGTAGCAGGTATCGATATTGATAGAAAGTGGGGCTACCCACAATTTTATTGATACCCAACTAATGTAGAGGAGAGGCATACCCACAGATGATTTTGAAGGATTATCAGTTTTTGTTCTAGGAGCTAGAACAATTCAATGTGTGAAGTATGTTCTGGCATTGATTATGACTTTGGGGAAATACACATTGACAGATCACTTCTTTATGTTAGATGTTCCTAACATCAATGTGATATTGGGTGCACAGTGGTTGATCACAGTGGGAAAGGTCACCACAGATTGGGAGACCTTGGAGATGGAATGGATAGATAAAAAGAGAGGTAAGCACCAAATGATCAGGGGCGTGCACACTTATCCACCTCACATATTCTCAACACATAGGATGGAGTTTTATTTTCATATAGGAGACATATAATGGGCAGTAGAATTGCGTATGTCAGATCCAGGGGACAAGGACAAACCAATCCACTTTGACGTGCAGTTAATTCTAGACCACTATTCTAGATTATTTGGGGACATTCCACCAGGAAGGCCATCGGACCGAGGGTTTGAACATACTATTGAGTTGGAGCAGGGGATCCAAGAAGTAATCACTACACCCTATAGGCACCCCAAAACTTACAGGGATGAGATTGAAAGAGCTATTTAGGAGCTCTTCCCTTTAGGACATATCTAACCCAACACCAGTCCTTTTGCTTCTTCTATGGTCTTGGTGAAGAAGAAGGATGGTACCTTGAGGATATGCATTGACTATAGAGCCTTGAATAAGAAGACAATGAATAATATGTACCTAAATCCCAAGATCGATGAGATGATGGATGAGCTAATGGGATCGAAGTTCTTTTCAAAGGTTGATTTGAGGTCGAGGTACCATCAGATCAAGGTGAGGGATCAAGATATCCCCAAGACTGCATTTAGATGTCATTTTGGCCACTTTGAGTTCTTGGTGATGCCCTTTGGGCTAACCAATGCTCCGACTACTTTTCATTCTTCTATGACCCACATCTTTCGTGGTCAGTTGAGGAAATTTGTGCTAGTTTTCCTTAACAAAATTCTCATCTACAACCGCACATGGGAAGAGCATCTGCAGCATATTGAGACAATATTACGCATTCTCGAGGAGAAGAAATTCTATTCCAAGCTATCCAAATGTGATTTTTGGCTCAAAGAGATGCTTTATTTAGGCCAAATCATTGGAGTGGATGGAGTAAGGGTACATGAGGAGAAGATCCATGATATTCAGGATTGGCCTAAGCCCAAGAATGTAACAGAACTTTGGGGGTTTGTAGGCATCTACACCTACAACCGAAATTTTGTCAAAGGGTTTTCCCAACAAGCAACACCACTCACATATTTGACTAAGAAGGGAGCCTTTGGTTGGACAAACACTACGTAGAGGGCCTTTGATAGGCTCAAGGAGGTGATGAGCAGTTGTCTGGTATTGGTATTGCCAGATTTCACCCAGCCATTTGTGTTGGAATGTGATGCTCCAGGGGAGAGTATTGGCGTAGTCTTGATGCAGGGGGGCCACCCCATAGCCTTTAAGAGTTGGAATTTTTTGCCACATGAGAGGTTGTATCCCATATATGACAAGGATATGTTGACCATTATGCATGCATTGGCCAAATTCAGGCAGTATCTGGTAGGAAATAGATTCCGAGTAAAGACTAATCACAACATTCTTTGGTATTTCTTGAGTAGAAGCAGCTGCAAGAGAGGCAGCAAAAATGGGTTAGCAAAATCCAGGCATATGACTTTGACATTGAATATGTCAAAGGGAAGAGCAATTTGGTAGTTTATGCCTTATCACGAAGACTAGCAGCATTTTCCTTGATGAGTGTGGATTCAAATTGGAAAGAAAAATTGTTGGTGGAGTATTCTAAAGACCAATTCACCTGTGAGATACTAGATGTGTAGGTGATCGATGAGAGGTATAGAGTAATGGATGAGTTCATCTACTACCAGGACCAGATATTATTGACTAGAGATTGTAAGCTCAAGGAGAATATTTTTCATGCACCACATGATTCACCGCTCTCAAGCCACCAAGGTTTCACAAAGACATACCGGGCGATCAGAGAGAGATTCTCATGGAAGGGTCTCAAGGAAGATGTGCTCCAGCATATAAAGGAGTACGTAGTTTTCCAGAGGAATAAAGGGGAGAATAGCCATCATGCAAGGTTGTTACAACCACTTCTTGTTCTGGAGGGGAAATGGGAGAGAATTTCTATGGACTTCATTACCGGTTTGCCAGCAGTGCAGGGCAAGGATTGTATCTTTGTGGTCATTGATCAACTAACAAAGCCTTTCACATTTCTTTGCCATCTCCTCACGGTACACTGCTTCACAAGTGGTCGAGATTTTCTTTAGAGATATTTTCATACTTCATGGTCTTCCTAAGACCGTAGTCAGTGATAAAGATAGCCACTTCATGGGAGGATTTAGGAAGGAGATTTTCCATTTGGTGGGTACCAAGTTGACACCGAGTACCAGTTATCACCCCCAAACAGATGGGCAGACAGAGATAGTAAACAAGTGGCTGGAAGGCTACTTGAAAAACTATGTTTCAGGGTAGCAGAAATCATGGCTACGTTGGCTCCACTTGGGAGAATATTGCTGCAATACGACATTTCATATGTCGATCGGTGTGTCTCCATTTTGAGCTCTATATGGTTATGATGCTTTATCATTTTTTTATGTGATTTTTGGAGAAATCAAGGCTCCTAGAGCCAAAGAGTGGATCCAAGAGAGTCAGGATATACTCCGTGCTCTTAAGGACAACATTGCTACAACCAAAAATCAACAGAATTTATATGCAGATCGAGGTCGGGTGGAGAGACAGTTTGAGGTGGATGATTTGGTCTATCTCCTTCTTCACCTTACAAGCAGTATACTTTGAAGGAGAAGAGGGATGAGAATCTTAAGCCTCATTTCTATGGGCCATATAGGGTGATGCATCGTGTTGGGGAAGTATCATATGAATTGGAGCTCCCCATTAGGAGTAAGATCCACAATATTTTTCATGTCTCATGCCTCAAGAAGGCCATTGGAAAGTGTGAATTTGCCACTATGGAGCTCCCATATATTTATGATGAGGGCCATCTGGTTTTACAACCGGAAGCTATCTTGGATACTCAAGAGAGGCAACTAAGAAACAGGGTGATCAAAGAATATCTAGTTCGATAGAGGAACCTTCCAGATGAGGATGACACTTGGGAAGGACAAAATATTTTGCAACGTCCATCCTTATAGTTTCTTGAGTACAAGCAACATTTGAGAGGGGAGGACTGTAATATTCCTAACTAGCTTTTAGCTAATTAGAATATTAATTTGTTTTTGTCAACAAGATATATGAATAAGAGGGTATAGAGACCCGTAAATCCTTTTAGTAGGAATAAAACCACTTCTAATGTGAATGTGGATCAATGCATTTAGATAGGGTCAAGATGAATAAACCACTCCTTGGTGTGAATGGGGGTCAGTGCATGTGGATGGGGTCAGTTTGACCAAATCAACAACGCACTCATGGACGTAGTGGAGACAGTGGAGGAAAATGCAGTCATAATGGAGGTCAGTGGTCGTGGGAGTAACATCATTATTGTGTGGGGACAAGGGGGTGAGGGCTCACAAACATATAAGGAAGGGGATGGCAGCCATAGAAATCATTCTGAATATTTTTTATGTATTGTCTTTATGACTTTTTGCAAGCTTCAAATTTTTAGCTAAGTTTGTTGTGATGTTTAGCACATGGGTGTTTCCCAACGGAAATCCCACCCTTATCCTTGGGGGAATTCGAGTGCCCACTCAGGAAATTTTCTTGAGCTGCATTTCATCATCAGGCATCAGGCCAAAATTTAGCCCTTATCATCAGTGCAATCTCCTTCAGGAATTGCGCAATCCAGGAGGGCAGATCTATTGGAGGAGCAATAACCCGAGTTTCTAAGCTTGGCATCCAGTGAGGGGAGCAGCCCTTCATCCAAGAAGTTGATTGGGAGGAGTAGCAGCAGTTTTCTCATCAGTTCAGCCACCTCCTAGCAATCTCTAAGCTGCAATGCGTAAATCAGCCCTAGGGCTACATTTTTCATTCTTATCATTTCTGAAAACCCTTTCTGGGTTATCTTGGAATAGTGCTAGGAAGCCCATATATGTGTTCCGAACAATTTCTGAGCACCCAATCAGCATATCTACGCATTCCTAGTTTCGAGTGGCAGTATTTTCTAGCAGGACTGCACAGTTGCAACATTCCAACAGTTGTTGCAATAACATCATATCACGTGTTGATGTTTAGGGCCATTTCAGGCTTTTCTGTCTAGATTGAGTGTCTTTTCTTCAAGCACTTATATTTCATCTCTTCTATTGCATATAATAAAATGGTTTAGCTAATCTGATCATATATTTGATATATTGATGTTTACTACATTTTCTAGTTTTATGTTCTATATTTCTATTTTTCCTATTTTGGAATATTACAGGGTACTATCTAAATTAATAAGCATTATTACATTTTTCTTCTTGATATGTCATTCTATCTTGATAGTTTGAGGAGTGGTAATTCCTTCCAATGCATTACAAGATATGGTCAGATTCATTTCTTCTTCCTCTAGGGTTGGTTCCTAGTGTCTATCCTCTTCTTTTGAAGTTTATTTTTCCTTTTCTTCCTCCTCTTCACAATATATGTAAAATAATTTATTCTCAACACACTTATGACCTTTAGTGCATTTTCTATCACAGCTACAGCAAAGCCCTTTTGCTCTTTTTTCTTCCAATTTTTGTGGTTTCAACTTTGTAGGTTGTGGAAGTCTAGGAGTAGCAAAACCTCCATCTTTATAGTTGTGAGTGGTAGGCTTCCTTGTCGCCATAATTTTTCTTTCAATTTTCCTTGCCAAACTGAGTGCCTTCTCCAATGTATCAGGTTCCCAAAGGCGAGCCTCATGTTGTATGTTATCCTTTAGATTCCCTGTGAAGACCTCAATCCTATGTTCCTCTGGAATATTATTTAACCTTATATTAAATTTTTGGAATTCCTCAATGTGCTCCATCATTGAACCCTTTTGTTTGAGATTTCTCAATTGGCTAAAGAAGGCATTTCTCTTTGTATCCTCATAATGAGCTACCATTTCCTCCGTAAAAATTAACCAAGTGACCATTGGTTTACGAGAACAAAGCCATCGATACCATACAAACTTATTTTCTTCTAAATATAAAGTTTCAATGCATACCTTTTGTTTGTTTTGTGTATTATGGAGCTCAAAGTATTGCTCCATTTGTAGTATCCAAGTTATCTGATCCCCACCATAAAACTTCCTCATATCTATCTTTGGAATATGGTGGGTCTTAAATCCAAAATTAGAGTCTATGAAATCATGATTAACATTTTTGTTTGTTCTCATCATCAGTTTTCTCTACTACCTTTTCACCATTAGGAAGATTTTCTTGTAGCAACTTTGCCAAACATTCCTTCAAACCCTCCATGTCTTTCTTCAAATATTCTATACCATCCATCTTAGATTCCATGCCATTCTTCAAACCATCCATTTTAGCTTCCACACATTTCTTCAAACCATCCATATTAGCTTTCACGCCATCCATATTAGCTTCCACACCATCCATATTAGCTTCCGTGACATTATTCAAACCATCCATATTAGCTTCCACACCTTTCTTCAAACCATCCATCTTAGCTTCCATGCCTTTCTTCAAAATTTCCATTTCATTTTTTGTTAGTTTTTGCAAGAGAGAAATTTTTTGCACTAGTTCTTGTAATTTTGATATATCATGTTGCACTTCTTCGTCTTCATGAGTCGTAGGAGAGCCTTATAAGGGATTAGTGGGTGTTGAATTATTTTTAGGGGTAATTTTAGAACCAAATACTGATATATATGCTTCAATATGCCCTTGGAATCACCTCAAACTGCTTTTTCAAACAAGACTTATGCAATTCAAAAAAAAAACACACCTTTTTCTTGCTTTTGAGGAGGTCGATATTGAAACTAATGTATCTCTATAATTTCGGATCCCCAAGATTTTATCTTCAGTCCTTTAGTAGCCCACTTAATCTTCTTTCTAATGCCACATGTCAGAATTGATTTCGATTCTTCAAGGAAAATTTATACCCAATCTCCCACATTGACCTAATTATGGTCTAGTTCCATAAAATGAAATTGTATGGCATGCCACGTCTCATTTTTTTCTCCTTCAACTCAGAAATTGATACAAAGGAAACCACAGTTTGTGCACTTTCGACCACCTTTTAGAGAATTCCAATCTGATGCTCAAAGATAGTTATGACGATTTTCCCAAGGTCACCTCTTTGAGTTGAAATTCGGGAGCCTGCAAAAACCCTACCTTCCACAGATCATATCTCCACAGATTTTATGAACCAAGATCTGAAAATTTTACATGAAGTTCCACAGGATTTCTTCTCAAATGGGTTTTTTTTTTTTTAGCCTCTGAACCTTTGTAGCAATAAATTTATAGTGAAACTTTCACAATGATCTGTTTGATGTAGAAAAACCCTAGAATCCAAAGCTTTGATACCAAATGTTATGAAACCAACTCAAAAAATAGAAGAAAATATAGCGAAATGCCTTAGAAATCAGCCTCTTCGAGGGGGAAACCTCCTTTACATTACATAAATAAAAAATTATTGATTATACAAATGAAAAAATCTCCTTTCTATATATAGGAGTCCATGGGGTCACGATATAATCCTAACCGACCTAACAATAATAATGTAAGGGAATAATAATAACGATATGGGGACTACAAGGGTACAACAATAACAATAAGGGGGCTAGACTAACAACAAAAAGGGACTACACTAGTAATATATGGCCCTAACATATGTAAACTTACAGTAAAATTATTTACAACACGTTCATGCTTGATATCCAAACTTTAGCACACTACCAATTAGCCTTCGGTCCATTTAAAAATGGTGCAAATGCCAAATTTTACACATTAGTCACTTGTTCGTGGTATTCTTCAAAATAATCCCATTTTAACTACCAAAAATCACTTCGTTGGGCCCATTGCACTATATCCTTGAGGAATTAAGTTCTTTTGTAATGTTTTTCTGGCAATCTTGGTCATGTTACACTGCATGAACCCTCATCTTGGTGCTCAGTAGAAACCCCAACATTAATTTTATCACTTAAACTTTTCTCAGCAAAAACTCAGTGATCATTTCCTCAAGATCATTTCCTCCAATAGAATATTCTTATAGGTCCACCTAGATTTGGCTATGACCAATGAAATTTTAGTTGGGATTGTGTGTCTTCCACGCCATTCTGAGAATGCAAATTTTTCCATCAATTATCATCAAAATTTGTGTCTCTCAACTTTTTTCTTCTCAGAGGTTTTTTGTCAGTACTTCCTTTAGTTTCTTCTAGGGAGGTTTATTTCGAGGATTGTGTTTCCTCCTATATGAGATCACTTGTCACCATGTGATATCGCCTACCTAACACACGTGACAATCAAATAATTGTTAAGATGCCACTTTAGCGCCACTATATCCTAAAGATAATTTCTAATATTGTACTACCTCTACACTCTCTTATTTCATCCGAGGAGGTTTCTTCCAATAGTACATCATCCTGCCAATTGTCTACTACCTCTATAATAATTCCATGTGTCACTCATGGAGTGATGCTATGTGTCACGTACTTTTGGCCCACCTAAGTACCTGAAAATGCAAGATTTGTATGCCACATTTTACCCTGCCATTGGTGCCATATCATGCCAACATCATCATGCCACTATGTCTCCATGTTATCACCACAAGCCAATAAAAATTTGGCATGCTTCTTCTTTTGATTTGTCATGCGGCCGAAGGTATAGATACAGAGGGGTCCCAGATCTTGGTTTTTCAGTGAATTTATTCATTAAATTTTTAATTAAAAACCATTATTTTCAATCCTGTTACATACAATTTGTTGGTCACATGTCCTTCGTTCTTTCACACTTTTCCTATAGTTCCAGGTGATAATGCAAAGGGACTTCTTTGAAGAAAATTGTCAATGATTTTCTTCCAAGATATTTGTCTCGAGAAGGAAACTTAGACAGAAATCCACCGACTCTTGTTAACCAACATCTACTACACTACTCTATAATTAAACTGTTTAACCATTTGCAACACCCACCTAGTGGTTTGGTGGTAATAGTGGAGATGCCTCACTTTAATCTGGACCATCAATCTATGATCAGCTATATGGTAATACTACCCAACATGGGACCTCCACTAATATTAACTCTCTAGTGGGCATGAACCCTCGCATTCACTCTGATGGGTAAAATAGTGTGTGTTGCACATCCATCATTCAAAGCTACCCACTATTTAACAAGTGTTCCACTCTACCATTTTGGCCAAATTATAAAAAATTCACTAATTAAGACCATCACCATTAATAGTTCTGCACTTTGACTTTGGGGGTACTGATATCTGACTGGAAATAACTTCTGATTATTGAGGCCATTTGAAAACTTCTATCCATCTAAGTAGTTTCCAACTGCATTTGAGATGATCTTCCATACTAGAAATTGATCCAAAATATATCCACCTTCAACGGTCTTCTCGCAACCACTTATTCCTTTGTCATCATTTTCTTAACCTTTGCCATCAATGAAAACATATTTCTAACACTTCCAAAATGATATCTTGTCTTGAGGTTGTTAAGTATAAAAGGCTTACAATGAGGGATATGTGTAAAGTTTGATACACTTCCATTGACTCATCATCCTTATTGAGTTTACATACTGTGTCAATTGGATTTCTTACAATAAAACATTCCTCCATTTCTTCAAAAATTCCTTGAGGTACTTCCCTTGTGAGATAAAAATCCCTTTTGTTGTTGATGTGATCTACAAGCCAAGGAAATAGGAGATCTCTCCAAGCATAGACATATCAAGCTCATATTTCATATTGATTGCAAACTGGTGATTTAAATGATTGATCTCACTTCCAAATACTATATAATCAACATAAACAACAACAAGAAGTTTATATTTCTCAAATTTCACATATAACCTGTTATCTTATGTGCCTCTTTTAAATCCATAGTGAAGAATATACATATCCAACCTTGAATAACAATCACTGGGTGCTTGCTTAAGTCCATGCAAAGAATTTTTCAACCTACAAAGATAATTAGGTTTATCTGTTAATTGAAAACCATCATGCTACTCAATACAAAGTTCTTTTTGCAATTCACCATTTAAAAAGGTATATTTTACATTCATCATGTATACTTCGAATTTCTTGTAACGAGAACAATCTAAGAACATTCTAATCATCTCTAATATTTCAATCAGAGAAAATTTCTCATCAAAATCAAATCCTTCTATTTGAGAATAATGTGTTCACATCAATCTAGCCTTGTTTCTTACCACTTCTCCATTTTCATTCAACTTGTTTTTGAAGACCCACCTTTTACAAATAATGTGTCTATTTTTTGGTCTTGGAACGAGCTCCCAAGTCTGATTTTTATCGATATGATCAAGATCTTTGTTCATGGCCTTAGCCATATCGTGGCGGACCTGATAAAAATCCTTTGGTTCAATCATGAACAATAAGGCTACATGTGCTTCTATATGGGGATTTTTTAGTCTTCTTATTGATTGACCACTTGTATGCATATGTCGTACAAGTTGATGAACTGGGTGGTGTATTTGCACATACCTTGAAGGATCTTTTGCTTGAGGGATTTCTAGTTCTTCAATAACTTCATTTTCAATTATTCCATCATCATCATAATCATGGTTGACTTAATCATTGTAGTTGGTGTTTGTTGGTTGTTGATCTTCAAAATAAGTGTGCTCGTCATCTTAACATCAATATAATCAACTATCCTTCTTGATTTCTTGTTGTATCATTTTTACCCTTTACTGTTATAAGAGTACCTAAGAAAAATACCTTCATCAACTCTTGCATACAAAATTCCAAGCTTTTAATCAATTTTTTGTATGTAGCACTTGCTCCCAAATACCTTTAAATATCTTTATTGTAATGGGTCTACCATACCATAGCTCATATGGGGCTTTATTAGTATTTTGTCTAAAGTGTGATTTGTTCAAAAAAACAATTGTTGTATGTATTGCTTCAGCCCAAAATCTTTGTTGTAAGTTTCCTTCACTCATCATAACTCTATTAAGATGTTGGATAGATCTGTTGGCTCTCTTTTCCACACGATTCTGTTTTGGGATTTTAGGTACTTTGAAATGTATCTTAATCCCTTTATATTTGTAATAATCATTAAATTCCTTAGATGTGAACTCACCGCCATTGTCTAATCTTATACATTTGATTCTACAACCTGTCTCATTCTCATCCATAGCCTTAAAGTTTTTGAATTTTTCAAAAGCTTATTATTTTTCTCTTAGGAAAGCTACCAAAATCAGCCTACTATAATAATCAATCATTAGCATAAATTTTAACTTACCTATAGGTGTGTGCTTTCTTGATGGTCCATAAATATCCATATGTACTAGCCATAAAGGACTGGTTGTCGCATTCTCCTTTGATTTTATAGGAATATTTACTTTTTTTCCAATATGGAATGATTTTCAAATAATATTTTCAAGCTTAGAGATCTTTGAAAGACCCCTAACTACATTTTTCTTTCCCAATATTACAATCTAATCAAAATTCATATGTCCCATCCTCTTATGCCATAGCCAACTTTCATCAAAATTTCTTAAACAACATTCTTTATATTTATCTTTCAACACATAAACATCATTCCTAGTTCTTATAGCTTCAGCTACAATTTCACTTGTGCCTAGAGAGTGGATTTGGAAATTTTTAGATATAAACAATACATAATAACCTTGGTCACGCATATAAGAAACACTGAGCAGGTTATGTTTCATACCTTCAACAAACAATACATTCTTGGCCTTACCTCTACCATTTTCTATACCACCAACTCCTTTTCCCATAATATGACCTGGTGCAACATTGTCAAAGGTCACATTACCTTTGTTGATTTGTCACAGTGACACATGTTTTTTTTTATCTCTTGTCATGTGATTTGAACAACAACTATCAACAATGCAAATGGTTTCCTTCATTATGAACATATAGAACCATGTCACAATTTTCTTCCTTTTTCTTTTGTTTCCACACATTGGGTTTCTAAATTTATCGCTTGGATTCAAGATATGGTCAGAGCTTTTTTATTTTTCATTCAACATCCATATGCCCATAATTATGACAATAATAACGATGTAGGATATTATTTAATAAAGAAAAGGAATTATTATTCTTGGACATCCTTTTCCTTTTCATGGTAAACTGATAAGAGGTATTTATCCTCTGATTTTTTATATGTTTGTAATTCAAATTCATCGTAGAGCTAGTGGCCTTATGTCCATAATTTTTATAGGTAAAAAAGTAGCCTAGAAAAATGGTTTCACATGTGGGAGCATTTTTACTAGTAATTTCTTGTTGTCTTCTCCTTACTAGTTCATAAAGTCTTGGTTGATTTCTTCTTTGAGGTACATTTTATCTTTGTTGAACTTGTTATTGATTTTGGTTGTTGTTATATTCATTTTTTTTTGTCCTTTTATTAGTTCTTGCAGTCCAGCCTACCTACTGATGTAAATTGTTTTTAGTATTTTCATTATTTTCCTTTTGTTTCTATTGTGACTACTTACTATGTAATCCTTTTACAGTTTTAACAAAGCTAATAGGTTTCTTACCCTTTTCTATTGTTGTTAAAATTGTTCCTCCTTTAAAACCTAAACTAAATTTGATGTGAGGGAGTCTTTGAGAACTTAATATTTCATTCATATTTTTGGTTCCTTTGGAAATTTTCTGATATAATTTAACTGAGTTTTTGTCCTTTCCAACTCCTTTCTCAAAGTGACAACCTTATGTTCAAGTTTTTCACAAGATTTTTCTTTCTCTGTCTACTTCTCTTGAAGATTTTCTTGGATCTTCTAAATTTCTTCAATTTCCAGAGTGGTGGTTCCATAACTTTAACATTACCTTTGGCCAATATTTACTTTTGTGCTCTATTTTTTTTCTTCAATCTTAGACTCTCTTCTAGAGAAAAAATAATCTCACAATTTAAGTCAACTTCACCTTCTTCTTAAGATTCATCATAGTTTTATTCTTGTGTTTCAATGGCTATAGATGCAAACTCTTTTGATTTTCCAGAAGCCCTATCCTCATCTGACGATTAGTTGTCTTCAATTTTAGAAGAGCTAGTGTCTTGAGTGTATAAAATTTCCTTTTTAATATTGTTCTACTTTTTCAACTTTATATATTTACTCTTGGGTTAATTCTCATTCTTCTTATTATTTGGACACTTAGAATCATAGTGACATACTTTTCCACAATTAAAGCACTTAAAAGATAGTTTACCTTTGTACTTTCCTAAGCCTCTCTTGAGCTTTCCCACAAACTTAGCCTTCTCCTAATTTGATTCACAACATGAGTTATCATGTTCTCCCTTGGGATCCTTTTCTACTTTGAAGGTTGAGTCCTTGCTATATTTTATCCTTTTATATTTTCATCTTATAAGCAGTAAGATTACTGATGAATTTATCCATTGTAAAAGAGGAAAGCTTTGTCATTTCCTCAATGGATGTAACTTTGGGATTGAATCTCTTAGCAAGATATCTCGGTACCATTTGTATTACAACTGGCTCTTTCATTTCTTCATCTAGTCCTCTTATGGTATTGAAAACTTCATCAAATATAAGAAATAAATTTTCAATTTATTCATCATCGTGCATTTTCAAATATTCAAATTGCAGTCTAAGACCTTGGAGTTTACCTTTATTTAACTTGCTAACACCTTCATAATAACTTCATATTTGTCCCATATTTCCTTTGTAGTTTTGAAATCCATGACCTTGAATAATTATGATTCAGGCGAGTCATCAAGAAGAGCATTCATATCCTTGGAATTATATGTAAACCTAAGCATCTGATCTCTATCAACTATATATGGAGGCTTCTCATAACCATCTTGAATGGTGTCCCAAACATCTACACCAGTAGATTAAATATAGGTGTTCATCCTTATTTTCCAAAATGTATAGTTCATTCCATTAAACATAGATGCCTTGTTCGTGTGTTCTCCTTCCTAGTTTTCCATCATCCCTAATATTTCTTCTAGTTGTTAAATTGATCCTAAAGTAACTTGTCTCTAATAAAAATTGTTAGAAACCGGGTAATCATAAGACGGGGGTGAATTAGTATTGTTAAAAATTTTTAAAAATATCAATTTAAATACTACTTGAAACAATAAGCATGAGCACACCAATCAATAAATCAGGACACATTAATATAATGTGGAAACTCAATTGGGAAAACCGCCATTTTTTTTTTGTATTATGATGCAATTTATAATCTACATCTTGCAGTACATCAATCTTGTAGGCTCGAAACCTCAATCTGATACAATCTGATACAAGCTCCAACTTGTTGATTTCTTAGGCTCTATCTTGAAAGAAACTCCAACTCGTTGATTTATTAGTTTCTACCAAAAGAAAGCTCCACCTATCTAGACTACAAAAAAATCACCATAAAAACACTTTTAGTGAAATATAGTTCTCTGATATTTGATTTGACTCACACCTTGATGCATTACTCTACTCGATATTTGTTACTTATAAGGATTTTTGAGTTGATATTTTTAGTGTTTAGCTTTAGTTAAATTTATCTCAACTAATTCTTTAACTTTTTCTTCATCTTATTGTAATATTGTTGTTTAACCTATTTTTATCCAAATATGGTATGTCAACAAATTGATTTTCCCTACAATTATGGTATGTTCTAGTCTCAATTTATGACTCTTTTACTATTTTACAATTTATTTTGACTCATCAAAGGTTTAGCAAAGGTTTACCAATTTGAGAAAACAACCAAATATAGACGAAACTTCCAAATTACTTGTTGAATATGATAGTGCCAATGAGTTATCGTTCACTCCTCTACCAAATTTAGTAGGGTACAAAAATTTTATAACTCCACATAATGGCCAAGCGTCTGACTAGTAGCGCCTTCACCACAGAACCGGAGGTTGTGACCAATACCTCTAGGTTATACGGCTTAAGCCACTTTGGGGTTTGGGGCCTTTTATATGTGTTACACTACACTCTTTCCATATGCCTGTAACACTTTACAATAAGCCCGAAGGCCAAATTAATCCCACACAGCCATAGCCAATCATAATGGTGGTCCCGCATCCCACGTAGTTTTACACATCGAAAAACCCATTTGTTTTTTTAGAGACCACCCTCCTCCGCTTTTTGAAAATCTGGAAGAGGGTCCCTCAACGCACTAATATCATTGATTTTGAAATTTAGGCGCAGATCCAAACGAGAGACCCCCATTTCCACTAAACTACAATAGGGCTTAAGAACCCTCGTGTTGTTAGATAGCGAAGTGTGGACAGTTGTCCTCTGATGTGCTCATGGACCTGCCACTAAAATCCTTCGTCATCCTCAACTCCTCTCAGGTGAGAGGTTGGTCCTACATATGCCACGTGTTGATCACTGATTAGTCCAAGTGTTGTCCATATTTGGCCCACTTGACCAGCTATAAATTCCATAAATGTATGACATGTTTCCTCTATTTATTTTTCCATGTCACCTTTTGATAACATCATCGTTCCACTTTGTAACCAATACAAATGTGGGATCCCCAGCCTTGGTTTTCTACCAAAATTCTTTGTTAATCTTTTTTGTCGCCGAGACACCAAATTTTTCATTAAATGCATCCTTCCAATGAAATTTCAAGTTAATCATTTTCAGTGTATCTTGGTATATTACCTTCGTCTCACGCCAATCTGGGACGTGAATTTATTCTCAGCTATTGAAAATAATTCCTCTGTCCCAACCTTTATATGTCGGTAACGGCTTTGCAGTCTTGTTACTTGTCCACCTGTCAATTTCGTGTATGTATGTTGGGTGATAATATCTTATTCATTGAACCATTGTTTGTTGATTGATTCGACGACTAGGATCAAAATGCAAGCCCCATGGTTTCTCAAAAGTTCATAGAAAGCGGAAAATAAACCATGTGTCCCTTTCTCAAAACACACTGATGGTTGTCATGGATGAATTGTGTATTAAATAAATGGGAATTTTGGGTTACAATGTGAGCCCTCCCTGTATGTTCGATGTTTAACAAGGGGAGGGGTTTTCTATTTGGTTGCATGTGGAACCCATAAGCCTCGAACCTTGCCATGTTGACCCTTTCTCATATAAACTGTGATTGGCCATAACACTGGATCGTAGAGGTATTTTTTAGACTTTAATATACCATTGGAAGGGGTTATTTAATATCTATCCATTTGAATAGTTTTTTAGGAATATGTGAGCCAAGTATCTATGGAAAAATGATCTAAATATAATCCATAAATCACATGTTTACTAATATGTTTGTAACAACTAGTTACACTAGTGATTTGTGTCATTTAATGACAACTCCTTTGACATTAATGATAACATATTTCTAACAATGTTGTTGTTTGAAGTCTCATCGCTCTCAAAATTTTACTTATAGTTTCTCATATGCTTCTTTGGAGGCCTCGGCACCCGTGCATAAGGTGCCCAAGACATAAGTTGTTGAACCACTTGACAATCACAACATAGATTTTAATGAAAGAAACCAATCATCAACAACAATAATCATTATTGAATCTAAGTGGACCAAGCTTCAACATAATGGGCCTTATAATACTTCAAATATGGCATCCCTTCCAAAATCAGGGCTTTGAACATGTAATGGTGTTTTATCATTGTGGAGTGGTTAAACGAAAACCCTATTAAGTGTTTCTATCCCACAAGCAGAAGAAGCATATCCTCAATCCACCCTTCAATTGATAGAATTAGTAAATATTAATGATGGTATAGAGGGGATAGCAATTCATGGCCAAGTACCATGGTCAAAGGGACTAACACGATGGGGCTCCACATCCTCAATGTATAAATGTGAGGAGGGAGAAATTGTGGATGTATGAGTTATGAATTCAATCTTTTTTTTTTTCACCCCTCTTGTGCGTTTTTTACTTTTTATTTTTTTTCCTTGTATTACGATTCATAGCTCAAGGGTTAGAGCTTGCTTTGAATGATGTATATCAGTTTTTTACCCCTTAATGATGAGGCAATTCATCATTCATCAAGGTTGGGATATGAAAGGGTTCCTTTTATGATGTATTGGGGAAAATATGTGGCTAGGAATTGGGCGATGACCATATGAGTGAGCTAGAGCTCATGCTAGATTTTTTCCCACATGCTCATTATTTGTCCCTGCCATATTTTTCATTTTTCTTTTTTTTCTTTTTTTCTTTTTTTTTTTGTGGACATAATATGCTTTTTCCTTTTCTTTTAGCTGCATCAACCTCCTAGGGAAAAAATTTTGGGCCCTACCTAGGTATGTGGATGTGTGGGTGCCAAATCCAAAGGAATCAATGGATAGTTGAAAGAAGAATGGAGGTGAAATCGGGCTTGTAATGTATGATGGAAAGTGATAATTATGACATAGGGATAGGTGAAACTATGCCATCTCAATCAAGGCTTCCCAAGTAGTGCCACTCTCATACCCATTGTGCCATTAGGGGAGATCCCACTTGACTAGGATTGAATGTTAGCCCCCCATTTAAGGTGAGAGAAGAAGATTATGGTCAAAACCCCTTTTCCTTCCAGGTCACCCCATAATTCATTCAAATGCCTAAATTTAAAAAAGCATAAGGACTCAATTTCAAAATGACTAAAGTACCTTTTGATCGGAATCCCACCTTCCTCCATATATTATTGTTGGATGGGTCATAAGAATTGAGTTGATGAAATTGGTGGAGATAAAATGGCACGCCATCAGCTAGTGGTGGTTTCCTGGGGTTGTTGGTTGGCCAACTAGATGTGAAGAATGCAAGAGAAAAGTTTTCTCCTAAGGATTACCCTTTTTGCTGGGTAACAAGTCAAATTTGAAGGTGGTGTCACTGTTGGAGCTAACCAATAAGGATGAAGTGAAAAAATGTGCACTTCATTCACCTAATCACCCCTCTAATCATATCCCACTTATGGAGAAGTTTCATTACATCTTTACTCCAAAATAATCTTTGTAGGAGCTATAAATAATTGTGATATCAACAAATTGAATGGTTGAAAATGGAATGAAATTGAAAAGGATTTGGCAAGGAATGGCATTGAAGTGATGCATTATTCCTTGGTTTGATACACATATATGAAATTATATACTTTATTGGTAATATGAAATTATATTTTAGAAATAATGATTATAATATTAATATGTAAATATTTTTATTTATTTTAGTAAAATAAGATGATAATGATAGTGTTACAATGTTTTTGTGTTATAAAATAAGATGGCTTTATTAATAAGATGGCTTTGCTAATTTGCACTTTTATAAGGCATGTTTTCTAAAATGTAGAATATAAAATTGTATTATATCTAAATTGAAATTTCTATTATATGAGTATGTCATAGAGCCACATTGTTCTTTGGGACATTCTATTGCCTCTCAAGGATCAGATCTCTCAAATATAGCATTAATGAGTGAAGGGTGCACTATTATAATATAATATACATTCTAAACTTGCTTATTTTTTTTTCCAAAGAAAAAATCGAACCATCTATTAAAAAGTAGAAGGTTACATAGTATATGCATGTAGCATTCAAAGAACTGCATTTTTCCTTTCTTTTTTTAAAAAGAGGAAAATATGGAGTTGTAGCTGATGAGGATATTATGCATTGATCCTCCTGGCTCTGTCAAAAATCATAAAAATGACATCTCCATTCAACCCCTAGGCTTCCCATTCTATTAGGAAAGAAAACCCGAAACAAGGATGAAAACAGACTATGTCTATATGTTCATCATCAAAAAACAAAAACTGGGTGGTAGGCACCGATCCAATTTTTAGAGTTTTAGTAGCATAATGTCTATGCAGAGAAAAAATTGTCTCCCGGATCTCCTCATGGAGGAAAACAATCCGAAACGAAGACATGATAGTTTAGAAAAAGTTCAGAGCTTTGAAAGAAAATAAGCAAACAATCTAAAAAGTTCTTGCAGATCTGAGGGATCAGAAAAATTAAGTATGAGGAGCTGGAAATTAACGAGCGAAGGGAGGTTGTTCGATCCCTCAGACCTGACCTCCTTCAACACCTACAACTACCCAGTGCCCCATATCTTGATGAGCACCCTCCTTAGATAGGAGGTCTGCTTCACTGTTCCATTCCCTGTAAATGTGGCAAGCAGTTATCTGGTTAAAAAAGGATTTTAAAAGATTCACCTCATCAAGAAAAGGAGATAAAATGAAATTTTGACATCTCTGAGTTTCATTAAACCATTTTATGATGTTCATAGAGTCCCCAAATATTTGAACTTCTCTCATCTCAAGAGACAAAACCCAGCATAGCAATAATTGAAGATCTTTTAATTCTGCAAAATTATTGGTCCCCTAACCAAGGCCGACCGACGCTTTAAGAATTTTCCCAGATGGTTCATGAATGGAGAGACCAGCCCCACATCTGTTTTGAGGGTCAGATTCCCCATCGAAGTATGCCCACGAGATATCCCCCCTGATGTTCTCCATATGGATGACTCTAGGTTGGTGGGGTTGGGCCGGAAAAGGAGTATATTAAAAAATGGAAGCTCCTTCAACTGCTAAAAGTTTTATTGGGAAGGGATTATCATGGAAGATGATTCGATTTCTTGCTATCCAAGTTCCACAGGCTACTAGCAGAGGGAGGTTCCGAACCCTATCATTTGGAGAGGCCTGCCACCATCTCTGCCATGCCTCCCGCACATTGTTTCCTTCCCATTTTTGAGTGATCTTGAGAAGCCTGAGGGTTTCATTCCAGAGCCGAACGTTAAAGGGGCAGGTAAGGAAGAGGTGTAGCACTGACTCAGAACTAGCCTTGCAAAGTGAGCACCAACCAGGACCGATCTTGCCCCTGCGTTGAAGGAAGTCCCAGGAGGGGACCTTGTTCTGAAGAATGCACCAGAAGAACAATTTTGTTTTTGCTGGACCCTTTAAATCCCACAAAGGTTTCAACCACCACTCCGGCTCCCCCAAGCCTTTCTGATCCATTAGCCATTTGTACCCAAAATTTGGGGAATACAGACCCGATGGAGCATGGATCCATCTGAGATCATCCGGTCTCTCCTGAATTCAGATATTGGAGTTTTGGAGATCATTGATAAACCCCTGCCACTCTTCGAGCCACCTGTCTTTGAGTAGGAGGGCTTCCCCTGACAACCATTCTTGCCTCTAGATGGTTGACTGGCCTTGAAGGGCTATGTGACTTAAGGTTCTGAAACCCCTTTGTTCCAGATGATCTAGAAGGTCTCTAGTGAGGGCGGACCTCCCAGAGTAGCTCACCCATGGGTCACGACCTAGTCTTACATGTGAACCATCCCCAATGTGCCATGCTGGATCCTATTCAATAATATTGACCAATGCTACTGAGGCTTTCCAGACAATTGATGCATTTTTTTTTTCTTATTAGGCATGTGCATCCATTCCAATAATGGCATAGGGTCAATGTATTTTCGTTTTATGACAGTCGTCTAGAGGTTTTCCAAGGTGATGAGACACCAGCCCAGTTTGGCAGCCAGAGAAGCCACGAAGGAGGGAAGCTCCTTGATTCCCCATCCTCCCCAAGATTTTGGGCGCACTATCTTCTCCCAAGCCACCCACAGCATCACATGTTCCTCCTTTGACCCTGCCCATAAGAATCGACTACAAGATTTATTAATTGTGGAGAGAATAATTTTAGGAAGCCATAAGAGAGCAGCCCAATAAACTGGAATAACCATGGCTATATATTTGATCAACACCAGTCTCCCTGCTTGTTGTGCTATACAACAACCCCCATTTATTTTTCATAAATAGGGACCCTTTAGAAATAAATAGGAAAATCCGTTTTAAAATTTCTTTTAAAAACACTTAGAAAATAAATTTTCTGCCTAAAGCGCACTGCTTATCACATATTTTATCCTTCAAAAGGAATCCTAAATCATAAAATCTGTGAATTGCGAAATTCACTCTTTAAAAACATTTCCAAAGAAATAAAAACATTTACTTTCCTTTTTTCGCATCGCACTTGATTTAATTAAGACTTAAGGAAACAAAGTAATATAAGTTGTTACAGCCGCGGACCTGACGAAGTGAATAAACTCAAAAATATAAATCCTTTTTCGCTATCGCATCCACTTTAAGCTTTCGCAAATCACATCGCGCGCGAATTATAATATAGACTTAAACATATCTTTTAAATCTTGCGATCTGCGATTTGCGCAGATTGCATTTCGCAACATTTATGAGACAATCACGAAATATTATAAGGAATCATCGCGATTTGTGCATTTAATGATATCAGTGTGTGAAAAGCAACTTATGTCATATCAAATTGAATTTAAGATCTTAACGGCTTTAAACGATTGATAAGTATTGTGTGCGAAGTCATGTGAAGCCATGTCAAGCATTAAATTTTGAAATAATAAGGAATTATGAAGAGATGATTGATAAGATTGATAGTTTTTCGCGCGAGTTTGAAATAAATCCCTGATATATCTTTGTAATGCTCGTTATATGATATATTTCACTTTTCTCTCAGAAAATCAATTATCAAATTAAGAAAGTCAGAGATGAGTAAAAAAGGGTAAAGAGGTGTCTCAAGCATCATCTTCAGAGGATACAGATATGCCTTCGTTATTTTCAGACACTGTCTGTAACAAGGATTGTGGCATTTCTTCATGGAAAGCTATGTACAAACTTTTTGAGGATGAAGGACCAAAGGTGATAACAAAAACATCTGCGACAGGTACTGATTCCACCTCTGATGCAACCTTTTTCGACGTTGCAAGCTCGTTTATTCATAGAATAGCTGCGAGACCGAAGATTATGCCTTACACGGATATGATTAAGTGGGCAGTTGAGAACTTAAATATTGAAGATAGAGTTTTCAAGAATTCTAAAGGAGAGATTATGGGCTCTTTCAAAGCCGAAGATTTGACAGCCATGTATCATCTACCAGCTCCGCAATATAAGTATGATAATACATATGTGAAAATGTTCAAAGCTAAACATCGATATCTTGTCAAAGTCATCCATGAATGGAAAGACAATGAAGGGAAATTGATGCAGGACAAATGTGGTACGTACCCCATTACAAAAATCCATTATCCTTATTGCTATGCTTCTGGTATGTTGTGTAGGCTATTTTCCAAACCTGATAGTACTAGGTTCGCTAGAGATTGGGTTCCCTTAATTGACGCAATCGTCAATTCATCCATTTTGAATTGGGCAGACCTTTTATCCAATTATTTAGCCAAACATATTGCCTAATATAGGAATAAAAGGAGTGCTTCATCCCAAGAAAATCCACCCTTTTACATTTCTTCTTATGTTATGGATTCCATCTATTTCACTTCTACATTTCCAATCATGGGTTGGAAATGGACCATTAAAAACCCTACCCCAATTCACATATACCATGAAGAACTCTAAGACTCTAAATTCCACTTACATTTCTACAAAGTCTGTTATGGAGTCATGTTGCCTGTGTATCAAATGATTTGCAATTAAAATATGCCTAGGGTTTCCAAAGAATTCAGTAAAGATATTATTCCTACAGCTAGATGGTTTGCTGAAGAGAAATTCACATATGTTCGAGTATTTGGAAGTTCTGCTCTTCCACATGTTTTGCCATATTATGTTCCAGATAGATTGTTTGGGAGAGAGATAGCTTATCAGCTCATCAATGGTGTCACAAAATAGTTAAAATATGATTAAAAGGCTATTTGGCCTTCTTTCCCTCTACAATGCAGCACCTTCACTTTGGCTAATATTGGCCATATAGACAAAGAGGTTCTAATATTCAGATGTTAAATCTAGCATTCATGCCCGGAAGATTATATGACCCTGACGATGTAATTAAAAATTACATGGAAAAGCTCAAAACAAGGCCTTTCATAAAGGAAGAAGATAAATTTGATGACTTCTTCCAAGAAGTCGAAGTTTTTTTTGATATTGTTAAAAGGATTTCTAGTCAATCAAGTCAAGAAGAGGCTGAAGCCTTTCAAGTATATAGAAATGAGAGATTGAAAAATGTCCCTTTGAATTTTTTAGTTATTGAAGAATAAAAACATACTCCAAGTGTCAGTCTCGATGAAGAAATGAAAGATGGCTCTGAAATTGAATCTGGTCAGTCTCAACAGCACTCTGATAAGTCATATCAATCTGAGGATGAATTTGAATCTACAAAAGCAAATTTGGAAATTGACCAAATTCTTCAAGAAATAGAGTTGCACGAGAAAACAAAGAACAATGGCACTAAATCAAATTTAGAGGCAGTTCAAAAGGATCAGAGCACAGTAGATCAGTCTAAATCATCTCAAGGTAAAGACCTGGTGAATGAATGGGAACAATTTTCCCAAGAAATAAAGACTCCTAAAGAAAAGGTCAATATTGACCAAGCATCAAGTTTTCAAACACCATAGCCTTCTCAGAAAATAGTTGAAATTGTCAACCCTCTATAAAGAATCCCAGCAACACAAAGAAAAGAAATCATTCCGGCTTACTCTACATATCAAATCATCCTACAGATTGAAGACATTCCATCATTGGATATTTTCTACAGTCCCAGCCACAGAGCTGTGGTTAAAAGGAATAAGAGAAAAAGAACTAATGAGACAACTCCTAAAACGATAGATGAATCAATTGATGTCCTTTGGAAGGATTCATTATAAGATCCCACTGATCATCTGACTAAATTTTCACAATATGCAGGAGCTTATTCCACAGCCACTGTAGATAAGGCAACTGAAGTTAGAACCTTGTTGAAACAAAAAGAATCCAGAATACAGGAATTAGAACAGATGTTAGATGCAGAGAAAGTCAAGACTACTGAACAAATCAGAGAAAGTTCAGCACAGTTCCATAAAGATATTGAAAATATTAAGTTAGAACATCACGCGGATCTTAAAGAGAAACAGAAACAGTTGGAAAAAGCCATGGCAGAGTTACAGAATCAATCACAATCAGAAAATTTCATTAAAGAAGCACTTAAGATAAATTCTTTGATAAAGAAACAACAAAGAATATTTTGTCATAAAGCTGCTATGATTGATTCCTATTGTGATTCCAATAAAATAATGATTCAGCAAATTGCAATCCAAAAACTAGAATGTGAGAAACTTCAAAATAAAATTGAGGAACACATTCAGTGGCAAGACTCGGATATGGGAAAGCAAGCTAATCTACCACAAATAGACAAGCTTCACAAAGAATTATTATTTACAGAATGGGAAGCACAGATCATTTGAACAGAAAGAGAAGCAACCAAGACATCCAGCAAATCAAGTGAGGTTATACAACTCTTATGTGACCAATTGTTTAAAACATTACTTCTTGAAGAAAGCACGTCTGATGTGTTTTCAATAACAAAAGAAGTAGAATTAAAATGGACACAGAGAGCAGAAAAAAAAAAAAGAAGAAATAATCAAGAAAGTCAATAAGTTTGATCAGGAGAATTATTGGAATTTATTGATCAAACCTTATCATCAACAACAAACTCTTCTACTTCTCACAGAATTAGCCAAAAAGTCTTAGTTGACAATCTCAAATGCTATCTTCAAGGACCAAATTCGATCACGAATATCTCAGCCACCTCAGCTCAAGACAATGCTAGATATCTGCCAACTTCGTGATCACACAGAAATGCATGATCCATAAAGTCAGGATTATCAGTTCTAAATTCCTAGATTATTGTTCAAGTTAAGTTTTAGAGAAAGGTTGTTTGAAACCTCCTTTACATTTTTGTAAATCATTTAATTAGTTTGTAGTTAGTTTTAGTATTTAAACCCTTCTCATGCATTTAGAGAAAAGTCCAAGATTTTGTTAAGAACATTTACAAAGAATGCTTATTTCTAAGTAAAGTTTACGAATGCCTTAATGAAGTAATGGAACACGACCTTTTTCAGTTATAAATATCATTTTGTTGAATCACTGTTGGTGCACTTCTGTATTCTTTGAACGACTCTTTGATTGAAGAATTGGATACGGCCTATTATCACTAATCCGATAAGCAGAAGTAATACACATCTGGTACTATTATCATGTATGTTATTTTTGTTTCTGAATGTAAGTGATGAACTCAGCTTTCATGAATTATATATGGAATTAATTATTTATGTCTAAAATATCTGTTGCACTATTGTATGGTATAAAGATACAAATTAGTTATTTCATATATGGTCATCAGATAAATGCGATATATCTTTCATTTTATTTTGATTAACTATTTTTCAAGAGAATCATCTTACACAGTAATAATTCTATTAAATCTGTGATGATTTCATCATCACAGATTGACTAGATATCTCTTTAGATCGCATTAAATTATTACCCCGAGTTAGATTAAATTTAATTCAAAGTTTTTCATTTAGAAATAAATTTATCTTAGTTTGTAGTAATTCATCATTGCAAATTTTTTTTGAAAAGAAATCCCACAAATTATCTTAAAAAACCCAAATCTGGGAAACTGGTCCCATCACACCCAGTCGAAGCCACTACCCCAAATGGAAAAGGAACTGCTTTAAGGTTCGGACCGGGTGGTTATCCCCCTTTGTTGTTGCAATGGATTTCTGAGGCCTCAACACTACTCTAGATAGCCATTTTTAGCTCCAGTGTTTCATTCTTGCCTGAATATTAGCGATTAGCCAGTGCTAGTCCTGGGTACGGTAAGAGTCTGGATTTAGATAGAAACCCAGGTATTTGAAAGAGTCCTGTAGGGTCTTTACTTCAAACTGTAACACTTCATAAATTTTACCCACTTCAGCTCTGGATAGACTAGCTGATGTGATTGTGGATTTCTGTCTATTTATACTTAAACCTGTAGCCTTAAGGAAAAGGTCCAACACATCCTTTAAATGGTGACTATCTTCCAAACTACCATTACTAAACAGAAGGATGTCATCTACGAAGAGTAAATGGTTGACGAAAAGGTTGACAACCACTTCAATGCCTTTTAGATCCCCCCTTATTTTTGCGTCATGTATCATCACACTGAGTCCTTCCGCAGCCAAAAGAAATAGAAGGGGATAGAGATGGCATCCCTAATGAAGTCCTCTTTGAATGTTGAAAATTTTGGAAGCAACCCCATTGATTAGAAGTGCAATGCTTGTAGAAGAGATACACCCCATTACCCAATTGATAAAATCAATCCTGAAACCAAGATGGGTCAGGAGAAGCCAGATATACATCCAACTGATTCTATCATAAGCCTTGGAAAGGTCTATTTTAATGATAACTCCTTTTTTTTGCTCCTTTTCAAACTGTGGAGAGTTTCTTGGGCCACCCCCACTGCCTCATGGATTTGTCTTGCATCCAGAAAGTCGAACTGTGTAGAAATATATAAACACAATAATGTATTTCCAGATTCTCCTGATCTAACAATTTAATATTATGTTAAATACATAATCCTTCCACTTAATTCTTTGCGGAAATTAAATTCCAATTGCAAAACACATATGAAGCAAATCAATCACACATAACAAGATGTTTTACTGGGAAAGCTTAAATATAAAAACCCCAACTATCATATATTATGTATATCAATGGAACATTTAAAAATATCATACAAATCTCAACTCATAGAGCTCTCAGTCCAATATACAATAGTCACACACTGTCATGCAGAAATTTGCATATCTATGCACCAATTTCTTGCCTCCTGATAGCCTACCTCCACTGCGCAATCCCTGATGAAGAAGATCCCTGAATGAATTCAATCTTGCCTTGCTTGCACTGCACAATCCTCATTGGCATCTCCAATGTCTATGTAGATGCATTGAATGCATCACTATAGTCACAGACCCATTCACCTATCTCTCCACTGGGTCTCCATTGGATCTGACATGAAAGTAGTTAACTTTTGTATTTGTTCAGTTGCAAGTAAGACACTACTTGTGAATTAATTAAATAATTAATTCACTCATCTTTCACTAGTGTATCTTTAGTTACAACTATCATAACTGAGTTAAACTAAATAACAACTCACATAACTACTCTTCCAACTTTGTTACAACTTTCCACTGTCAGTTATAACGAAGTCCTCCATGCATGTGTCACCAAGCACCCTAGGAATTGCATAATTCCTTCAACCCACTGATGTGCCACATCTGTTCACTGAAATAAAGTGCTCCAAGGGAATAATTTACTATTTATTGTCTGATTATTATTAAGGGCTAATAATAATCGACATGCATTCTATTTTTTAGATTAGCGATCTATAAATAGACTTCGCTCATCTTCTAAAAATAGAAATTCCATCTAAAGATAGAATTTTCTCAACCATCTAGAATCAGCATCTTGCTAATTTTAGAATATGCTCACCATTCTAAAATAGACATACACCTAAAAAACAGCCTGTTGGCCCCACCTAGTGAAGGTGCTTAATTTTCACTAGGCTCGTCATCTTGTTGAATCTCAAAACTCCCTCTCAACAAGATAGGGATTATCCTTCACCCTGATCCTGTCTCTATGGTATTCAATTTTTCTCCTGGTGAGCACCTTCATCTGAATATCTGCATCCTGATCTTTCGTAAGAATGTACTGAAGCAACATGATCTTCCGCTACACACAATCTCTAATATGATGACACCAGATATCTATATTCTTAGATATATCTTGAAACACAGGATTAATCGAGAGTTTAATGCAACTATAATTATCACAATGTATCACTGTAGGATCTAAATGAGAACCAAACATACTGACCAAGATCTTCCTCATCTAGATAGCCTCACATGCAGCTTGACTCGCTACCATGTATTTCGCTTCCGCTGAATTGAGTGCCACAGATCTTTGTTTCCTACTGTACCAATAAATTGTTGTAGATTCGATACTAAAAACCCCTCCTGATGTGCTCTTTCTATCTGTTGGGTTGCCTGCCAATCTGCATCCGTGAAGCCATGCAACTTCACCTCATCCATTTGTCTGTACCATAAGCCATACTCAGATGTTGTAATGTTCCTAAATTTTGCCTTCAATAAATTGGAACATTAGATTTTGATAATTTCACTTATAAGTTGAATAATTGGGTGAGGAGGCCCATTCATAATAAGAACATGGACAAAATCCCTCTAGTATGAAAAGGGATCAGCCTTGGAACTAAATTTCACACCCTCATGTGTGAAAGGGGACATTTTGCAAAGAGGCTTGGTTAAGTTTGACCAAGTCAAACAACATTGGGTATGAGGTGGAAAGCACTACATGGGACAGTGCAGAGATAGAGGAGGGAATATTCCTTTATGAAGGAAACCCTAATGGATGGGGCCCATGGAGAGAGAGCCTTCACTTGCTATATATGGATAGGAGGAGAGCCATTGTTACTCATGCTTATGATTATTCATTTCATGTCTATTCAGACATTGTGCATTCTTTGATGTTTAGCAAGAATTTCCGGGGAATTCCTATTTAGGATTTCCTCACCTTCTTGAGAGGCCTCTTGAAGGTTGGTTCTTCATTTTCCACATCTCTTGGCTCAAGGCCAAAGCATCCTCCTCTAGGACAGCATTATTGCTGCAGCAGCATAACTCTATGTTGTAGGGTGTTGCAGTGGAGACTCCACAACACCTCTTCCATCTCTTGGTTTTTAGAGAAAGAGTCTTTCCTTTCTTTGGGAGATCAGATTGGAAGCTTGGGAGCTGATTTGTAGATCTTGGCACTTGGCCATAGTGTTCTATTCCACTCACTGCGCATTTCCTCTTAGTGACTGTGTTATTTTCATGGAGTATCTGCAGTGAGGGTTTGCAGTGTTGATTGGAGGGTAAGATCTCAAGTGTGAGGATCAGCCTTCCACTTTGGAGATCCCTTGGAGAAGGTATACTTTAGATTTCTCATCATCTTCAGCCTTCTCTATTGAGTTCCAGATTTGAGTTGTTGCAGCTACCCAACAACTCCGACATTTTTTCCATTTTGTGTATTTTAGGCAATCCCTTGGAGGATTGTTGTATTGTTTCTTCCAGGGGTTAGAGATTTGCTCCCCCACTTTATTTGAGTCATATATTATCATATATTTCATTTTTTATGTAATATGGAGCAGTATCCCTTATAAACTGCATCCTCATAGCCTCGGTTTATGCAGAAATAGCAGTGTTCTCTATTTTCATGTACTTGTCTTGTTGATGCTTGCATTGCCTTTCTTGAGTGGATGTTTCCTCAAGAACTTGTACTCTTTTGCTGCTATAACATTATTTGATGGCTATATAGATCTTCATATGCTCATGGTTTTAAAATAACACTGTCTTTCCATTTCTTGTTCAAGAATTGTTGTGGTCCCTCACCGGGCACTTTCTGAGGATATCTAGTAGTGGGAGATCTATTTAACCACTCTAGAAAGATTTATCTAGTCCCAAATCTTGGATTTCAGTCTTAGATGTATTGATCTAAGGGATCCAGGTCTTGGTATCAAATCCTGCTACCTCCATTTCTGGAAAATGCGTTTTCCAGCCATAGATTGCTAGCCATTCCAGTTTTGGAACATTACAGATGTGCCCCTGAGATATCTCAAGACATACTTTCCTGCCTTCCAAAAGAGCTTGGTAGGCTTAACCATCACTTGACTAAGTTGGTTCATCGCATAGCATATGTCTGGTCTTGTATTAACTAAATACATGAGTGAACCCACTAACTCTCGATAGACAGTAGCATCCACTACCTCCACTGATGTAGAATCCTCTTTCCTCTAGTTTCCAAGAAGAGGAGTATCCATGGGTTTGTAGTCCTCCATGTGAAACTTACCGAGTATATCTCGAGAATACTTTCCTTGAGACACAAACAGTTCACCTTCTCGCTTCCATATTTCCAATCCAAGGAAATAATGAAGGAGACTCATATCCTTCATCTTGAACTCATTTGCAAGGTCTTCCTTACATGAGTGTATCAGCTACTCATCACCAGTCAATATTAAATCATCAACATAAAGAAAAATGATTAAAAGCTTACCCTCCACCACAATCTGGTATAGGTTTGCATCTGCCTCACTCTTGGTGAAGCCAATTCCAATGAAATAGTTGTCGATCTGAGTGTAACAAGCACAGGGTGCTTGCTTCAGCCCATACAATGCTCTTTTGATTATGCACACATGCGACTCGCTACTGAATATCTCAAATTCTTCAGGTTGCTCAATGTAAACTTCTTCCTCAATGATCCCATTAAGGAATGTAGTCTTCACATCCATCTAATGAATGTGCTAACCCATCTGTGTTGAGAGAGCAAGGATGGTCCTTATGGAAGAATATCGTGCGATAGGTGCAAGGGTTTCTTCATAATCAATCCCCTCGATCTGTGAGAAGCCCTAGGAAACAAATATTGCCTTATACTTCTCAACGCTTCCATCAGCAACTTGCTTTATCTTGTAGATCCATCTTGAACCTACCACTGATTTACCAACTGGCCTTGGAAGAATCTCCCAAGCACTGTTTCTGACAATGGAGTCATACTCCTCCACCATGGCATATACCCATGTGGGCTCCTGCACTTCTTCCTCAAAGGAAGATGGCTCTGTCATGATACACTTTCTCATGAGAGCCATGTATCTAGTGACTCAGTTAGGTGACTGTCTCTGTCTGCGTTGTGAAGTAGGGGCTCCTACATTCTGTGCCGCATCAAGCTTCAACCTCTCAGCTTCTGTGGTATGCCTTCTACATGTTCTGATGTTTGGTTCTGCATGAGTGGACTCCTCCACTCCATGATCCTCCTCCTGTGGATGATCCACATCTTGAGGCTCATCTTTGGGAACAAGTAGTTCCTCCTCTGCATGCAAGTGTAGCTCCCTCTCAAGTGAAAAATTCATGGCTTTCTCCTCATTGAATTTTTGTATCTCGTTGCACCACAGTCATCCGACTATTTGGCAAATACACATGATAATTATGGGGTGTTTCTGTGTACCCCACAAATATCCCAACTTCTGCAGTTGGCTCCAGCTTCTTCCTAGTGTTCTTGGTCACATGAACATAAACAGATCAACCAAAAATCTTAAAGTGAGAAACATCCAGTTTCTTACCAGTAAAAGCTTCTTCAAGTGTACTCATGCCATGTACTCTATGAGCACAACGGTTTTGCACATAAACCGTAGTGTTGCATGCTTCCGCCCACAAGTGCATTGGTAGGCCTTGGTCATGCAGCATAGCTCGTGAAACACCCACGATCGTTATGTTCTTCCTCTCCGTGACCCCATTCTGCTATGGGTTATGAGGCGTTATGAGTTCTCTTCAAATTCCTTTTTTGCTACAAAAGTCTTTGAATTCGTTCGAGATATATTCACCGCCATTATCGCTTCGTAAATCCTTCACTTTCTTCCCCAACTCCTTCTCCACCATTTCTTTAAACTCACAGAACTTTGAGAATTTTTTATCCTTCTTCTGCATGAAGAAGATCCAGCATCTATGAGAATAGTCATCAACAAAAATAACATAATACCTATGTTTTTCTATTGAAGTAATCGATAATGGTCCACACATGTCTGTGTGAATTCTCTCCAAGATCACCGAAGCACAGTTCTCCTTTTCATGAAAGGTGGTCTTCAAAAATTTACCCATTATACATCCCTTGCACTAATCTATCTGGGAAAGTGTACCCTTGGGAAGTCCAGTATAAATCTGCTACAAAATATTCAGGGCGCTATGGTGAAGATGGCCCAATATCCTGTGCCATAATTCGCCCTCATCCCGGCTCACCACTTTTTCTTCTTTGCCCACCATTGCAACGCAGCTATCTACCTCCAGCTTGTAGATATTCTTAACTCTAATCCCTATCCTCTTGGTTTGACCCGTTTTTTTATGTCGCAGGAAAGCTTTTCCCTCACTGAAAACATTGTCATAACCTCTATCCTCCAACATCGCGACTGAGACTAAGTTCTTCTTCAGACCTGGAACATGCATAACATCTTTCAACAGAAATGGTTTACCTGAATCCCTCTCAAAGGTAATGGTTCCAATGATGATCGCACTTTATCTACCATCGTCGCCCATCTCTATATACATTTGGAGATCTTTATCCTCCAAGTCACTGAACAACTCCTTATCTCCCGTCATGTGGAAGGAAGCACCACTATCAAGATACCACACCAATCCTATTGCGCTTGAAACCAAGCATGCGATCAAAGAGAAATCAAGTTCAAATTGTGAGGCAAGGGCCTCACCAGCTGCAAATCCATCAACCTTCTTGTTATTCTTTTTCTGTGGGCAGTTAGTGGCGAGATGCCAATGTTCATGATAGTGAAAACACTCCACCTTGGACAAATCCAGCTTCTTGCCTTTAGCCTCGGATTTTGGATGTGATTTGTTCCCCTTCCCTTTCCTCTCTTTGGAAGCCAAAGAAAATCCTCTTCATCATCATTTTTTGATGAAGAGCCATCCCTGGTACTTCGCCTTATCTCCTCCTACACTAGATCTAACCAAAGTCGCTCCCAATTCGGCAGTTTCTCTCACTCATTGATAGAGTCTTGATAACTATGCCAACTCTTCAGAATCCCAAGGAGAGCCAAGCTCACCAAGTCAAAATCTACAACTGTAATTCCCACACTCCCCAGCTCATCCCTACATTGGAAAAACTTCATGAGATACTTTGGAATATTGTCGCCCTTCTCCATTTTTATTTTTATGAGTTTATCTTTCAGCGCCAACTTCCTATGGTTGCTGCTGCTTTGGAAAATATCTTTCAAAGCATTCCACATGGAAAATGGAGTGGATTTCCCGTGAAGGCTTGACACAATATGGTCTTTCACACCTTCCAACTGAATTCTTCTCGTCTTCGCTACTTTCTTTTGCCAAGCGTCAAGTAATGCAGCATTCGTTGAAGAGAGCTTAGGAACATCGCTATCGATGAACTTATTCAGACCATTATCTTCAAGCACCACCTCCATCCTGTCCTTCCAGGCTATGTAGTTAGAGTTTCCCTCAAGTGCATACTCCAACCGCAACCCATTGAAAGCCATTTCAATGTTTACTCAACTGTCGCACCAAGAATTCTTGCAACAAATTTGAATTGTCCACCAACACAAAACTCAACACCGCTTCAATATTGTAATCTCCAGTGATTAAAACTACTCCGATACCATGTAGAAAATTATAAACACAATAATGTATTTCCGGATTCTCCTAATCTAACAATTTAATCTTATGTTAAATACACAATCCTTCCACTTAATTCTTTGTGGAAATTAAATCACCAATTGCAAAACACATATGAAGCAAAACAATCGCACATAACAAGATGTTTTACCAGGAAAGCTTAAAGCTAGAAACCCCAACTATCATATATTATGTATATCAATGGAACATGTAAAAATCTCATACAAAGCTCAGCTCATAGAGCTCTCAGTACAATATACAATCGTCACACACTGTCATGCAGAAATTTGCATATCTATGCACCAATTTCTTGGCTCCTGATAGCTTGCCTCCACTGTGTAATCCCTGCTGAAGAACACCCCTGAAGGAATTCAATCTTGCCTTGCTTTCACTGCGCAATTCTCATTGGCATCTCCAATGTCTGTGTGGATGCATTGAATGCATCACTATAGTCACAACTGATAGTCCATCTCACCCTTTCACCTATCTCTCCACTGGGTCTCCACTGGATCTGACATGAAAGTAGTTAACTGTTGTATTTTTAGTTGCAAGTAAGACACTACTTATGAATTAATTAAATAATTAATTCACTCATCTTTCACTAGTGTATCTTTAGTTACAACTAGCACAACTGAGTTTAACTCACTTAACTGAGTTAAACTAAATAACAACTCACATAACTACTCTTCCAACTCTGTTACAACTTGCCATTGTCAGTTATAACGAAGTCCTACATGCATGAGTCACCAACCACCCTAGGAATTGTGTAATTCCTTTAGCCCACTGATGTGCCACATCTGTTCACTGAAATAAAGTGCTCCAAGAGAATAAGTTACTATTTATTGTCTGATTATTATTAGGGGCTAATAATAATCGACATGCATTCTATTTTTAGATTAGCGATCTATAAATATACTTCGCCCATCTTCTAAAAATATAAATTCCATCTAAAGATAGAATTTTCTCAACCATCTAGAATCAACATTCTGCTAATTTTAGAATATGCTCATCATTCTAAAAATAGACTTACACCTAAAAATAGCCTGTGGGCCCCACCTAGTGAAGGTGCTTAATTTTCACTAGGCTCATCATCTTGTTGAATCTCAACAAACTGTTCCAAAGTGATATTCCGGGAGAGAAAAGGCTTGAGATGATTTTCTATCACTTTAGCAATGATTTTATAGATGAATGAACAGAGGTATATTGGCCTAAAATCATCAAAAGACTCTGGATGTTCCTTTTTGGGAATGAGGGCCAGGAAAGTGGAGTTGAAAGGTTGATATATATATCTTGTTCTTATCGACTCTTCCACCACCTCCAACAGGTCATCCCCCAAGAACTCAAAAAAATATTGGAACAATTCCACCATCCAACCATCCGGACCTGGGCTCTTATCTTTCTGAATTGCCTTAAGGATATCTTCCACTTCCTCCTTAGATATAGGCTCCATTATACTGTCATATCCTTCGTTGTCAATATAACTGGGGAAAAAATGGGCTACCCTGATAACTTCAGCATCAGAGGCCTCCACTGGGGCTCTGAACAAAGATTTGAAATGTTTCACTCCAAGGGCAGAGAGGTCCTCGAAAGAGCGAACCGATTCTCCTTCCTCCATCTGCATGCCCCAAATTGTGTTGATGTTTTTCCTTCCTTTGGCATAGTTCTGAAAAAATTTTGTATTCTCATCTCCAGCCAACAAACAAATATCCCTGCTCTTAAGGCGCCAACTCTCCTCTCTTTCCAATAATATTTTCTTCCTTCATTCTTCAAGTCTCCTTATTCTATCCCTTGATTCAGTGGAGACATATTCGGCCCCCTCTGGACTTTCCAGAAAGTCTATCTCTTCATTTATCTTCCATAAGTCTTCCTCCTCCTTTTGTTTTTTAGCCTTTTCCCATTCTAGAGTGGCTTTTTTCATTTCCTTTAGGTTCTCCATAAAATGCCTGCTCATGTTGTCGGGTTCCCTTGGCCTATCCTTCCTCCACGTGGCATGGAACAAGGAGGTGAAGGATTCATCTTTAAGCCATGAGGAATTAAACTTGAAGGGGGGCCTAGGCTTCTTATAGGGAACTTTAAATTCAAGAAGGATGGGCAAGTGGTCTGATAACCCACCATCCTCAACCCAGTGTCTAAAAACAGAGGATTTGGCCACCATATCTTCGTTAAGGAGAAACCGATCTAACTTCTTGGCCACCTTGTCCTCCCCCGCTCTTCTGTTCCACCAAGTAGATCTAGGCTTGATCAAGGTTGCATCCACCAGATGTGTAGAGGCCAACTGATTGGTGAAAAAATCTGTAAGAGGATCAACATGAGCTGAGGGACCCCATGACTCCGAAATCCCCAGGGAGAAATTAAGGTCTCCCCCCAGAATGAGATTTGGATTACGCATGCAGGATTTGGAAAACAAGTTGTTCCAGTACTGCATCAGCTCCAAGAAAGATCCATAAACGTTTAGCAGGAGAATGGGATGACAGATCTCATTTGAGTAGACTTCCATTGCCAGGACATTTTCAAAACCCCATGAAGAAATTTCCTTCAACCTCCTGGACTTGATACCCAACGCCAATCCCCCAAATCTTTCGTGGGCATCCAGAGCCTGAAAGCCCCAACCTGGGAACATCCTTGACAGAGTGCCCACCACTTCAACCCCTAACCCCAATGTTTCTTGGAGCATGATAACATCGGGATCATAGGACTTCATCAGCTCCCACAATGCTAGTTTTTGGGTTGACTAGCTAAACCCTTGCAATTGTAGGAGAGAATTATCATCTAAAACCTAGGGAAGGATTCTGCGCTGCTTTAAGCACCCCGGAAAGGGAAAGCTGCTTCCCATCATCAATGTCAGTTTTTGCCTTGACTTGTGCCTTATAAAGGTTATATTTCCTACCTCTCGTCTTTCTAGGACCGACCGAGATAGGGTTTGACTCGAGGCCACCAATGACCTCCCATTTCCAAGGTTTCTTCATCAAGGATATTAAATTATAGGGGGGCTTCTCGGGGATACAGGGCGAGGGAGGGGGCATACCTTTATCAGCCTCAAGGAGGGGATCTAAATGAGAGGACATGATAGATGTAATGATACTATCTAGGGACTCTATGACATCATGCATTTGCAAATATTCCATTTGAGGAGGCTTGGAAGGACCATGCTTTGTATAAGCAAAAATAGAAGTGCATAAAGAGGTGAAAAGGGAAGGAGCAGAGACCAGAATCATACCCTCCTGAGAAATTGTAGCAGTTCCAGCATTAGGAAGAGGATTGGATGCTTGAGGAGGTTCCTGTTCATGGTCCATATCTACAGGGGTGGGTTGATCTGCCTGTTGAGTCGAGGGAGTATTGTCAGTAAAGTTGGCACCGGGACCTTCAACTCCTTCCATCATTTCCCCTTTAGTTGGTCGGGTCCCTTCTTCCACCGAGGATCTCATAGGCCCTCGATTTAGCCTTTTTTTCTTCCTTCGTCTTCGGTGCTCCAACGGGAAGTCCTTTGCTAGGTGACCATGCTTATGACAACGATGTCATTTGAAGGGCATATGTTTTTAGTCCAGAATCTGTGAGTATTCATATTCCTCGTATTTAAGACACATATCCTCTGCTAACCCTTCTTTAGGGTTTAGGTTGACCAAGATTATTGCCACGCTCAGATCCTTGGTCTGCTGGAACGACAGGTCTGCTTCAAGGAAATGGCCCAAAGTGTTCCCAATTGAAAGGAAAGAAGAGTCCGTCCAGAAAGATAATGGAAGTCCTGGGAGCTTTACCTAGACTGGAGTATCTTCAATTTTTTCCCTCTGGGCATCAAAGAGTGGCGTCCATTTTTTGAACAAGACAGGTCTCTTTCCAAAGTTCCAATTTCTTTCCAAAACCCAATATAAGTGCTCCTTCTTCTCAAATTTAAGCATGAACCACCCCCGAGCTAGAATTTGGATCTCGATGGGGTTCCCCGGGGCATCAGTCCATTCCAAGGTTGTCCACTTTGAGATGTAGTTTGAAGAGAATTTCCTACCTCTAACTCTACTGACAAGAATATTTTTCGTCGCTTCCATGACTTCGTCGATGTGTATGTCAACTCCAAATATGCAGAATGGGTACTCTTCTAATCTCCTAATCAACTTAGTCTTTTTTATTTTTGTTCCTACAACCCTACTTCTTCCACCTTCCTTGCCTTCCAGCAGCCTTTCAATCGCATCTGGTACTTCAAGAACAGGTGACTCGGGTCGCCCTTCCTCAGGATGATTTGGACCCTCCCAATCAGAGCCTCTTTCTCCTATAGGACCTTCTTGAGGCCTAATAGACCCTAGGTCCTCCTTTCGGCTGTCACCTCTTTCATATCTTGAAACCCCTCCTTGATTCCCCTCTGCAGGCATAGGATGAAAGACACACCACCGACTGTCTCTACCCACTAGGGCTTCTAACCAAACCCTTGGCTACTTTCAGCCCTGAGCTTGCCGCTTGACTACCCTGCGAGAGGAGGAAATTTTCGAGAGAAACGATACCCTACCATTAGGGAGGGTGCCTTTGCGCAGTTGTAACTTCACGAGAAACCCCCCTTCCCCACTCTGTCACTCTGTGGCTTTCTCCTAAGAAAGCTTTAAGCCCAGTAGAGCCCAAAAACCCACAGCTAGCAACTATATCTTCCAGCCCCCCTGAACGAAAAGGGATTGATGAAATACCTGGTAGAGACGGGTTTTGTTGGTTTGGCTGTTGTTGTTCGCCACTGATCTTCTCAGGGACTGATGAAGGATGGATTGACCCTTGAGCAAAACATTCCCTCCACGCGTAGTTGAATGTGCTTTGAAGACTTTCCTCCAGAAGGGCAGCTCTGTTCGACAGACCCCAGGCACCTTCAGCAGCTTTGTTCTTCTGGCCTGTATCGCCAAAGGCCAAAAAAAACAGTCCAAGTTTCTCACCGACACCTCGTTTCCCTAGACTGCTAGCAAGTCTTCCGGTGCCGGTTCAACGTCCATGAAATCCCGTTCAAAACCCATTTTTACCCTAAGATTTAGTGTTAAAACCGCCCTTTCGACAGCGCAGAAACCCTACCAGCACAAGCCTCTTGTGCTCACACCGTCGTCTAGCAAGGAGGTCGCCTGTTGATTTCCTAGGTGTCTGCATGGTTTTGACAACTTGGGATGGTGGTCACGTCGTGCTCCTTCTCGCAAAGGGTCCTTGCAACCAGCTTCAAAGCCACCAGAACTTTGCCTTACCGACATGTTTAGGGTTTCGACCCTCTGGCTGCCTCATCCTCTCGCATCCATTAAGTTTTAATACACCTTTAACTTGCTTGTTATATTACATTGTATACAATATAATCTTATCTAAATAATTTGTAAAATGAAATAAATGAAATAATATTAAATTTAATATAAAGTTTTGGAAGAAAATATTTTATTAAATTTAATTAGATTGATTTGCTAAAATATTTTATTTTAAAATTTAGATGAATTTGTTAATTATGTATTTTACTTCTTCTTCTTTTTTCTAATCAAGTTACTTTGAAGATATGATTTTGATACCATGCAAAGATCATTAAAGTTATAGATTATCTAATTTAATTGAAGATAAGTTGTTGATACTTGAATGTGAAAAGATGATTAAACATTCTTCTTTATTATTAGATCTTAGACTTTTGTGATCCATAATGTGAATGAGATATCTTCGCATCTAAAGAATTAGGTCAAAGATATTCTTCTTTATTTTAAAATTTTTAATGTTACTTTAGATATATATATATATATATGAAAATATAATCAATTGATGATATTAAATTATGTTTTAAGAATAATATAATAATCAATTTATAAATATTTATCTTTATTTTAAAAAATAATAATAATGATGTTGTTATAATATTTTAGTGTTACAATTAATATGATCTTCCTTGATTAATATTAAAATATAATTATATATGAGTAGATTTAATAATTAAGAATATGTTTGTTGTCACACAAGATTTTAAGATTTTATGTTTTTGATAAGATGTGTATCTTCATATACTTTGATTAAATAATTAATAATAAAAAATTATTTAAATTTATTTTATGTTTGTTATTTTAGCCATTAAAATATGAGTTAAATGTGTTATTATTTTAACATATGTGTTATTATTTTAACATTGAAGGTATGAACTAAAAATGCTAGAGTTAAACATAAAGAAGAACCCAACCATTTATCCAAAAATAAATTGCGGGTTATAACGCTTATAAAAAATTGATAGCCTTACTCAGTTGGTAACCTTTCATCACCCAAAAAGATATTTCATAATATAGGGTGTTCTATTTCTAAAGATTCCAATAGCAAATCAATTAGTTTATAGCCTTTGATAAAGGCATTGAACAATAGGTAGTCTCAGATTTTATAAATACAAGTGGCATAATGAATGACTTAGAATGTGATAAAACTTCACACTGCAACTAGTAGTTAGTGGAGAAGTGGAATTGATTGACACATTCAATTTTAATTAATAAAAATACCACCTACACCATTAAATTTAGAAGATTGGAAAAAGTGATAAACATTAGGTTTAATGTTATAAGCATATGTTATATTCGGCCCTTGTAAAAACTAAAAACTGCAAATCCATGCATTTATTCTAGTTTCACATTAACTAAAAGTTAGGCAAAATTATAATATAATAATTAAAATTTAATTATGTTTAAATGGTTTTATACTATTATTGTTTTTTTAAATTGTTTTATACTATTATTATTTTTTAAACTCATAGTTTTGAAATCTATCAATAATCTTCAGTTGAGTAGCTTAAAAATACGCTAGCTCTGTCACTTAATACTTTACATAGTGTTAGTTAAATTTTACTTTAATAATATTATCAAACAATATTATAACTATAATAAAATGAAATTTATTTATTTTTAATTATAAATAAAATTATTGAATAGTTTTAAATCGTAATTTGAAATTATTTATTTTTAATTATAATTTTTTTCTCTTCAAAAAAAATTAACTATAATTAAAACAAATTACATACATAAAAAAATAGAGACAATAAAACCAATTTAAAAATAAATAAAAAGCACACAATTGAAGTTGTGTTTGTATTTATACAGCGTGAAACAAAAATAGCTCTAGCTTAAAAAAATGTCATCCATTCATCTAACGTGAAATAAACATATAATTAAATTTCTATAATTGTGAAGCTCTATGGCCGTGACAAAGAGAAATTACTGTTCACTTTATGTTGAGTTGCAACTTGCCTACTGTTACAGAACAGACTTTTTAAACTAAATAGGTTTCATGCTCACTCACATCCAAAAATAAAAACAACAAAATCAAATTTAAAAACACTCACAGTTTGCGAAGATTAAAAAAAGGTGATAAAAGTAGAAAAAACTGCTTTAAAAAAAAAAATCTTCGAAGGTTCAATATATTTCTGTTAAAAAAAACATCGAAGGTTCAAAAGCTTTATAAGAGCCTGGTACATGAGAAGAGCATTGAAGCATCAAATAGAGCCCGGTGCATGAGAAAATGATAGCAATGAAAGAATTGTCGAATATGCTAATTCCAATAGAGCCCATTGTTGGAAAACAGGTAAACGCTGAAGATTTCATACAAAATTACTGCAACAGTATGGAAGATGAAGATGAAGATCAATAAATGAGGACGGTGAGAGACTACAAGTGGTATAGGGTGGTTAATATAGTTTGTAGCGTGCATACAGACAGAGTTGCTACTGTACAATGTGAATACTATGTCAGAAATTGGTTATTTACCTCTACTTCTTCCGTTACACTCATGCATTGTTCCAAATATTGTTTAATCCACCGCCACCGTGAGCTGCACAGTCAGGCAATGGAATCAACAGATGATGAGTGCATTTCTCCTATCAAAAATAGTACCTTGTTGTCAACCTGGAATTGTTATACACCCTCCATGGATGATTTAGGTAAAGAATTAATTCTGGAGTGTGCAGGGAAGACATTATTTCATACTCAGCCTGTTAATCCATTTGAGCAGGGCCTTCCATGTATTCCTAGATGAATGATTAAAGTAAAGAGCAATGCTAGTGAGGGCACTGGAAGCTTCACCAGTCCATCATTCACAGTTTTAACGTACAACGTGCTCGCTCAAGTGTATGCTACTTCTGAAAAGCATTGCTTCTGTCCTCCATTGGCGCTTTAGTTGGAGCATCGCAAACAAAATTTGCTCACAGAGATAGTAGAATATGTTGTTGACATCATTTTTCTGTAGGAGGTGCAATCCAACCATTTTTTAGTGTTTTTCTATCCAGAATTTGTTGGAATTTCTGGTCAACTAAGAGGAAATAAAATTATTCTTCTAACACAGAAGAAATTAATAAAACAATGTGGACAAAGATGGAGTAGAAACTCTTTTTCATTTAAAGAAAACATTGTTACAAAATGAAAATTTTCAGAACTTCTGTTGTTCTGGATTTACAATGCAAAACTTCTTCTGGCTGCTACAAGACACATCGCTTTCACTCTGTCTTCTGCTCTCTGGCTATTCAGGCACACACAGTCTTAACGCACAGTCACATATTATATATATTACTCACGACATTACATAACATATACATGTTTCATGTTTATAATATATATGTCAATAACATATATAATCATAATTTTTAAAACATAAAACTATATCGCGGGTTTAACAAACATTTATACCAAGGCTTTGAGACCTTAATACATCGCGGCGTATAAATAAAATAAAACATTAAACCCAAGGTTTTGAACCTTATAACAAATGCATTTCACGGATTCCAAACTTCAAAACAAAACTCCTTTTAATAATTCATCGCATCCATTTGGGCGTCCGGTGACTGGACTTCAAACAATGCAATACGCTCGCTATTGGTTAAGGGCCTGGTGACTTGGCGAAGGTGGGCCATCGCCTATCGCAAGGTTTCAGGGCCTTGGTGACATCAGCACCATTCTATGCGATAACAATTTGATTGGCTGTTGGGTTGTTGACGTGGAGTGGTGGGTCCTCCAGCTTATCGCATGGGTAAAGAAGGTGGTGACGTAGGCTCAGGTTCATGTGAATGGGCGTTGATTGGTTGCGGAATGTGACGTGGAGTCGTGGGCTCCACTCAAGGTAACATGGGGTTTTCAAATCGAAACAAATGCGTAGGAGTTGTAATGGCAGTTGGTGTATGGAGTTTAAAGCAGTAGATGAATGGTTTATGAATGTGGAGGTAACGTGGTTTGGCCACGGTTTTACACAACAGAGAAAGGGCTACGGCCATAAACAAACATTTGGTTTTGCAGGGTTTAAACCAGGAAATGAATGCACGGTTGCATGCCAAACAAAAAACTAGAAATACTTGTTGTTGCAGTGTCCTTCATATTTCAATCAAAAATAAATTTATTTCCTACTACTTCAATCTTGCAGTTGGAATTAATTTCCAACACTCCCCCTTAATTGCAACTGTTGCTTTCTTGCATACCTAGACATTTTCTGAGATAGTTAAAACTCTTCTACCCCAATGGTTTTGTTAATATATCAGCAAACTGCTCTTTTGTTCTGCAGTGTTGCAAAACAATTTCTCCATTGCTCACTAACTCTCTGATGTAGTGATACTTTTCATCAATGTGTTTCGTTCTCTTATGAAACATTGAATTCTTGGATAAAGCTATAGTTGAGCTATTATCACAATAAACTGTTGTGCCTTTTACCTGTTCATGACACAAACTTCTTAACATTCTCCTCATCCATACTACTTGACATGATGTTGTTGTAGCTGCCACATACTCTGCCTCTATTGTTGATAAAGCCACAATTGGTTGTTTCTTAGAAGCCCATGAGATGGCTCCTGATCCCATATGAAAAACATATCCAGAGGTGTTTTTCCTGTCATCTATACTTCCAGCCCAATCACTGTTAGTATATCCAATTAATTCAAAATTTTCTGAAGTGGTGTATAAAATTCCATACCTATTTGTTCCTTTCACATACCTCAGAATTATTTTTGTTGCTTGCCAATGTGCCTCCTTTGGCCTTTCCATAAATCTGGAAATTAAACTCACAACATGCATAATATCTGGCCTAGTTGTAGTCAAATACATAAGCCTGCCAACTATGCTCTTATACAAACTTGGATCGAAATCCTTGCTGTTGTCTTCTTTGCTTAACTTCAATCCCATTACTGTAGGAGTAATTGCTGCTTTGAAATCCTAAATGTTAAATCTTTCCAAAACTTCTTTAACATACTTTGCTTGAGAAATAAAAATTTTATTTTCATTTTTCTCTACTTCTATTCCTAAGAAGTATCTCAACAATCCCATATCAGTCATCTCAAATTCATCCTTCATGACTGTTTTAAAATTCTCAATGACATAAGCATAATTTCCTGTGAATATCACAACATCAACATACAAAACAACAATGAGCATATTGCCATTCTTTTCTTTGATGTATAATGTGGGTTCTCCTTCACATTTCTCAAACCCATTTTCCAGTAGATAGGCATCTATCCTACTGTACCATGCTCTTGGTGCTTGTTTCAGCCCATACTGAGCTTTCTTCAATTTGCATACCGTGTGCTCTTGGCCTTATTTCTTATATCCCAGAGGTTGTTCAACATATACCTCTTCCATCAATACTCCATTTAGGAATGTTGATTTCACATCCATTTGGTAAACTTTCCACTTGTGTTGTACTACTATGGACAGTACTGCTCTTACTGTTTCCATTCTTGCAACTGGTGCAAAAGTTTCCTCATAGTCTCTTCCTTGTTGCTACTTGTAGCCTTTGACAACAAGTCTAGCCTTGTGCCTTTCAATCTTACCTTCAGCATTGATTTTAGTTTTATAAACCCATTTCACTCCAATTACTTCCTTGCCTTTTGGGAGATCAACTAATTCCCATGTCTTATTTTTCTCTATGGCATTTATTTCTTCATCCATAGCATCTATCCATTTTTTATCTTTTACAACTTCTTTAAAATGAATAGGATCTTTTACATGACAATATAATGCAAATAAAGAGTTCATACCTTCTTCTTGCCCATAAATTTCATTCAGACTTCTAAATCTGGTTCATCTTTCACTTGTTGAACTTGTGCCTGTAGAAGCACTCAAATCTGCTCCTTGTGATGTACTTGGAGAAGCATTGTCATCACTTATAAAGGGTGTTATCATACCTGCTTGTGGATTCCCTTGTTGTCCTTGTGTTCATGGAGGTGGTGCCGCTAATGAGGGATGTCTTTCAACCATTTCTTCCTCATCTTCATCATGAGACAAACAAATTTTTACATTCACTATTTTATCAATGCTTCCATCCCAAGCTTCTTCCTCAATAAACTACACATATCTGCTTATCATAAATTTCTTGGTAGATGGGTTATACAATCTGTATACTTCGGATTCTTCACTGTATCCAAAAAATATGCACTTCTCCCCCTTACTATCCAACTTCTTCCTTAGCTGGTCTGGAATGTGTGCATAAGCCACACAACAAAAAACTCTCATGTGGGTGAAAATTGTTTTATGCCACTCCATGCTTCTTCTAGAACTCTGTTCATAACACTCTTTGTTGGGCATCTATTCAAGACATATGCTGCAAAATGTACAGCTTCAGCCAAATATTCATTCGGCAAATTTTTTTCCTTCAACATACTTCTTACCATATCCATGATGGTTCTATTTTTCCTTTCAGCAACTCCATTTTGCTGAGGTGTATACCTTGCTGTAAATTGCTTGTGTATCCCATTTTCTCTGCAAAAATGCAGAAATTATTTGGAGATGTATTCTCCTCCTCTGTCCGTTCTTAAGACCTTAATATGCTGCCCATTTTGATTCTCAACAAGAGCTTTAAAGTGGTGGAATTTCTTAAACAATTCACTCTTCAACTTCAAAAAATATACCAATGTTTTTCTTGTGAAATCATCAATAAAGGTCAGCATATAGTAGTTGCCTGCTAATGATGGTGTTTGCATTGGTCCGCACAAATCAGAATGGACTATTTCTAAGGGTGTCTTTTCCCTTATGCTCTTTCTTGATGGAAAACTTTCTCTGTGTTGTTTTCCCAAGATGCAGCCTTCACATAGGCTGTCTAGATTTTCAATCAATGGTAATCCCTTTACCATTAATTTTATATGCAACAAATTTAGACCTCCAAAGTTGAAATGTCCAAATCTCAAATGCCATAACTAGTTTTCATCCTTTGCTTCTCTTTGGAATGTCTCTTGTGTCACTGCTGCCATTGTAGCTCCTTTCTTCAAATCTGCTCTCATCTTGAAAGGAAACATCCTATTTCTTGTCATCTTCACTTGTGCAATCCTCTATTTTCATGGTGGTATGTCCATGATGGTACATAAACCATCCTCAAAGAAAAAATTGTAGCATTTCTGAATGAGTTGTCCAATGCTCGAAAGGTTACACTTCATACCAGGCACATAGTATACATCTGATATGGATCTCCTTTCTCCTTCCTTTGTCAAAACACTCACTCTGCCTTTTCCAATGACAGAGACCTTACTATCTGTCCCCAATGTTACTTGAGACTTCACATTTTCATCTAACATGGAAAACATAAAAATGTTTCCAGTCATATGGTTGCTACATCCTGAATCTAGAAACCATATATCTTCACTTTTCTCTTCGAACATATTACATGCTAAAAACAAATTCTCTTGGCTAATATTTTCTTTTGTAAAATTAGCACTAGGTCAACTACCCATGTCACTCTATTTCTTCCTAAATTTATTGGCATAATGACCATACTTCTTACAATAATGACATTGGACTTTGGATTTATCATACCTTTGTCCATGTGCTTGATTTTGTCCACCTTTTTGGCCACTGCCTTGGCTTTTATTCTGACTTTGATTGCTGCCCCTTCCACTTGTATTTGCAGGGATGTTCCTTCCTCTGTTTTGGCTTCTGCCTCTTCCTTTTCCTCTGTAGTTTGATATGCCTTGACCTCTTCCTCTTCCAAAGGAAATTTGGGTCTTGAAGGCATGCTCCAAAGATGAGTTTGTTGTTATGCTCAATATTTGTTCATGTGTCATCAATGATGCATGAAGTTCATCAATAGTAAACAACAAGAGATTCTTTGTCTCTTCAATGGTTGTTACTATCACATCAAATCTTGAGGGTAAACTCCTCAATACTTTCTCCATTATTCTTCTTTCTTCTATTGTCTCTCTGTTAGATCTCATTTGGGTAAACAACGCAATCAACAATGTGAAGAATGAGTCTATTGTATTAGACTCTTTCATGAAAATTACTTCAAAATCTCTTCTCATTAATTGAATCTTTGTTATCTTTACCTTCTCCATACCTTGGTAGGCTGTTTGGAGAGTATCCCATGCATCCTTGGACTTCTTTGCTGCTACAATTCTCGGAAATATGCTTTCATGCACTGGCTGATAGAGATAGAAGAGGGCTTTTGAGTCCTTCTTTCTATTACTCTTCAAAAAATCTTTCTCTGCATGTGTCGAGGCATTAAATGCTTGCTCATCTGCTGGTTCTTCTAAACCATCTTCAACTAGCTCCCATAAATCTTGAGAGGCAAACAGGGATCTCATTGTGATTGCCCAATAGTCATAGTTCTTCCCATTGAACTATGGGAGTGATTATTTTCCATACTCATGCTTGTGCTAGCTCCTGCCATTGCTAGCCTACAGAACTATGTTAAAACTTGATTGTGTTTCTTCAACAAATCTTTCTCACTGCTGAGAGATAAACTTTGTCTTCAAGAGACTTCCTTCTATAGTTCTCTGGACTATATTCTTTTAAGGCAAACACAAAACTCTGTTTTGGTAAATACCTGGCTTTGTTGAACCTTCACTCTGCTGGAGAAAACTTCAACAAACTCCTTCTTCCTTCAGCAACTGCTGAGAGCCTGGACTAGCTCCGATACCATGTTGGAATTTCTGGTTATTCAGGAACAACTGAGAGGAAATAAAATTCCTCTTCTAACACAGAGAAATCAATAGAAAAATGTGGACAGAGATGGAGTAGAAACTCTTTTTCATTTAAAAAAAAAAACACTATTACAAAATGAAATTCTTCAGAACTTTTGCTGTTCTTGATTTACAATGCAAAACTTCTTCTGGCTGCTACAAGACACAATGCTTTCTCTCTGTCTTCTGCTCTCTTTCTATTCAGGGGCACACGGTCTTAAAACACAGTCACACACTATATATATTACTCACGACATTACATAATATATATATATATATATTTTAAACATTTCATGTTTATAATATATATGTCAATAACATATATAATCCTAATTTTTAAAACATAAAACTACATCACGGGTTTAACAAAAAATTATACCAAGTCTTTGAGACCTTAATACATCGTGGCATATAAATAAAATAAAACTTTAAACACAAGGTTTTGAAACTTATAATAAATGCATTTCGCGGATTTCAAACTTCAAAACAAAACTCCTTTTAATAATTCATCGCATTCATTTGGGTGTCCAGTGACTGGAATTCAAACAATGCGATACACTCGCTATTGGTTGATGGCTTGGTGACTTGGCGGAGGTGGGCCATCACCTATCGCAAGGTTTTGGGGCCTTGGTGACATCAGCACCATTCTATGTGATAACGATAATGATCCAGGTGGATATTGGTGGCCACCCGCCTATTCCACTTGGGGCCCCACCATTGTCTCTTTTAGTTTTTCAGTTTCGGCACAACTTACTATTTTTAGCAGTTTTTCGGGTCCTGAACTTTCGGAGCTGTTTTGAGGCCCTAAACAACGTTTTTTTGGGAATCGCACCTCTAGTGATTATCATTCCATTCTAGAATGGATATTTGTAGCGAAAGTTGTATTCCTCGGATAGATCTTTCTAATGATGTATCATGTGCATCAAACGGAGATAGTATGCCAAAGTTACGTCCTTGGGAAGTTGAAACACCAATTTACCCGAACGGGGCCCATAGTTTTGACGCTTCATCTCCTAGGGTTAGGTTCTTGGATGTTTAGAGTTTTCCATTGTTTATCAATAATAAATAGGCCCTCGAGCCTCATTGTAACTCAGTTCAGAGGCTGGTAGCTGCCACATCTCTTCTCAGAGATAGCTACTAGTGCCCTAGCTAGTTTTATTTCCATTCTATCTGTAAGCAAATTTCAGTTCTTTGATATTAATGAAATGAAGTGTTATTTCTGCTACATCTCTGTATTTATGGTTATGTGTTTATTCTGTTGTGTTCCTACATAAATCCGGATTAGTGGTATTAGAGTGATCTGCTTTTTCTTGATCCTTCTTTGCATGTCCCCAACGAGGTCGGGGTATAAGGAGTTAGGGCTTAATCTGGTGGAACCTTTGCAAGATCAACCTCACAAACCCTAACGGACGCCCATGGGGACAAAAAGAAAGATGAGGGAGCAAGATATCCTATCAAAATATTTCTCGAGGAGGCCCTCGAAAAACAAAGGAACGCGATGATGGATAACTTTGCCCAGATCCTTCAACGGCTGCCCACCGGCAGCGCATCTGCATCCAGCAGCCACTCTGGAGGTGCGACTTCTTTTAAGGTACAAGTAAATTTTGACATTCCCATATTTTAGGTTCAAATAGATGCAAATTCCATTGATAGATGGTTGAATCTATTAGAAGGATATTTCTCAGTTCATGACTTTTCCGACAGGGAGAAGATTATTTTTGCACTCCTCAAAGTTTCCCCCCATGTCAAGGACTAGTGGGAACCCCACTGTGAGGAAAAGGACGAGACAGAACCCTCTCTATTCTTGGCAGTACCCACTTGGAATTATTTCCGAGACGCCGTCAAGGAACAATACTATCCCGTGGGGAGCTATGAGGACAAGTACATACAATGGACCACGCTGCGGCAACAAAGGGATCAAGATGTGCATGAGTTGACGAATCTGTTCCATACCCTGTGCAACAAGTTGGGTATCAAAGATTCAGAGAAACATCTAGTGCTAAATTATCACAATTGTTTGCACAGATACATTCAGGAGGAAATGGAGTTCCTCGACATCTCCTCGCTTGGTATGGCATACCGGTATGCTGCCAAGATTGAGTAGAAATTCAAACAGAAGAAGCGATACTTTGGATCTGCGAATCAAAAGCAAGGGAAAGGTGCTCCCAAACCACATAACAAAGGACAGAGCCAAGGCATGGCGACTCAATACAACTTGTCGAAGCCACAAGCAAAGAACAACACCGCAAAGCCAAAGAAGGACACGGGAAAGTGGTGTGAGTTCCATAAGAGCTCCACTCACAACACAAGTGAGTGTTGGGCCAAGTAGTCGCTGGTGGCCGAGATGTGGGCTTCTGAGTCAGAGGCATGCTCCGACTTTGAATCAGAACCTAATAAGGGGAATGACAAAGGGAAACATATTATTGATGCGGAACCCAATGCCACTGTTGCCACTACGAAGATCCAGAAGGAGGAACCAGAAGATCCGAAGGAGGAGGAACGTCTCTTCCAGTGCCAAATGTGGGTAAAGGGCTCCCCGGTACAGTTCATTGTCAACAATGGGAGCCAAAAGAACCTCATTTCGACAGACACCGTGAAGCGGTTGGGCTTGCCGACCACAGCTCACCCACATCCATACACCATCGGGTGGCTTCACCAAGGATGAGATCTCCGCGTCAGCCAGCAGTGCTGCCTTCCCTATAGCATCAAGCCCTTCACGGATGAGGTATTATGTGACGTTGCTCCTATTGATTTTTCTGATGTATTATTAGGACAACCATACTTGTGGAAGCGTCATGATGTGTATGAGTCTCGGCCTCGCATTGTTACTGTTACTTTGGGAAATAAGTTGTACAGGATACCAGAGGTACCACCTCCTGCCGCTATCTCTTTGGTTACTACAAAACAATGCAGTAAGCTCATTTCCCAAACCAGGAAATTCGTTTTCCTGATGATCCGCCCCTGGGGCAAGAAGAAGATTGTGGCCACGACCTCCATACAAGGCTCCTCTACACGACAACAACAAATGGATAAGGTTGTGGAGGAGTACGGGGACATCTTCACCTCACCCACAGGGGTTCCTCTGCACTGTTAGGTCAAGCACTCGATTGATCTGACCCCAAGTGTGCTGCTACCCAATGGACCGATCTATTGACATTCTGTTCTAGAGAACGATGAAATCAAGAGGCAGATTTAGGAGCTGCTACAGAAATGTCACATCCGACCAAGTTCATCGCCCTGTGGGAGCTCGATCGTGTTGGTACAGAAGAAGGATGGGACGTGGAGACTCTATATTGACTATCGAGTGCTGAACAAGATCACTATCCGGAATAGGTACCCGATCCCACGGATTGATGACCTTTTGGACCAACTCAAAGGTGCAAAATATTTCAGCAAGATTGACTTGAAGTCGGGGTATCACCAGGTACCGATTGAACCCTCCGATGTGTGGAAGACTGCCTTCAAAGCCAAGGAAGGCCTTTTCGAATGGCTGGTCATGCCTTTCAGGTTGACGAATTCTCCCGCAACCTTCATGTGGATGATGGACGACATCTTGCAGCCATTCACCAACTTATTTGTAGTGGTATACTTGGATGACATTCTGATCTTCAGCCAGACTTGGGAAGAAAAACTTCACCACATCTGACAAGTCCTCTAAACACTGCGGCAACACAAGTTGTGTGCCAATCTAGAGAAGTGCACTTTTGGCATGACCCAGGTTCAATATTTGGGATACATTATTGATGAAAGGGGGGTGCATGTGGATCCAGCCAAGATCCAAGTCATTCGGGATTGGCCAGCCCCAACTACTATAACATAGCTTCGCAGCTTTCTAAGTCTTGCTAATTTCTACCGAAGGTTCATGTTGGGATTCTTGCATATCACTTGGCCCTTGAGTCAAGTCACCAAGGGAGGAGCGAGAGAAAAATTCTTTTGGTCAGAACCTCAACAGAAGGTGTTCAAAGAATTGAAAAATTGCCTCTATTCTGCCCCAGTGCTCACTTTACCAGACTTGCAACAACCATTTGAGATCGAGACAAATGCCTCTGATTATGCTATTAGGGCAGTTCTTACTCAATAGAGACATCCAGTGGCATATCACAGTGAGACATTGTCTGCCACAGTTCGCAAGTATCCCACTTATGACAAAGAAATGTATTCCATTGTGCAATCTTGTCGACAATGGAGCATTACATTTTTGGGAAGGAAACAATCATCCACACAGACCACCGGCCCCTGTAGTTCATACAGACAAAAGAAAAGTTGCAGAATGATCACCATCAGAAGTGGTCCACATATCTGCAACAGTTTCATTTGAACATCAAGTACAAGAAGGGTAGCACCAATAATGTTGCAGATTGCCTCAGCCGACCACCGATCGTGGCGCTCACCACCATGCTCAACTCTTGTGGGCATGAGACTTCTGATTGGTCACTTCTCTATGAGAGTGACCCAGAATTCGGACACACTTACAAGGCACTCTTGGGGGGTACGCAAGTTCCAAATTTTCACCTCCAAGATGCACTTTTATGTCACCTGGGACACCTTTGTGTTCCTTCAAGCGAGTGTGCCAAGATGATATGGGAAGCACACTACAGTCGAGTCACTAGGAATTTCGGGGTTGAGAAAATAGTAGCAATCCTGTAGAAGTATTTCTATTGGCTACACCTTCGAAAGGATGTTGAGAAGCACATCATAACTTACACTGCTTGTGCCATTGCCAAACCGACCATCAAGAAGTAAGGCCTATATACTCCGCTACCTACCCCTATTCGACCTTGGGAATCCATATCCATGGATTACATGTCGGGCTTGCCTTCTACTAAGCAGGAAAATGACTATGTTTTTGTGGCCGTCGACAGATTCTCGAAGATGGCCATCATGGCGGCCTGCAAGAAGAATATCACAGCAAAAGCCACTGCTAAACTCTTCTTTGAACGAGTGTGGGTGCACTTTGGGATCCCACAGTCTATCATATCAGATCAAGATAGCAGGTTCCTCAGCACATTTTGGTCCAGCCTATGGTCAATGTTGGATACCAAGCTCACCAAGTCCATAGATTTCCATCCCCAAACAGATGGCCAGATAGAGGTCGTCAACAGAATGATTGTACACATTCTGCGCATATACAATTTAAAGCATCCATGCACATGGGACGAGAGCCTCCCATATGTACAACATAGTTATAATCGGGCTCTCCACAGTTCAATCGGCCATAGCCCCTTTCAGGTGGGCTTGGGATTCCAACCACTATGTCCTATTGACGTAGCCATACCATTTGCAACTGTCAGGCCGATTCAGCTCATGTCCAGTCTGAAGTTAACAAAGCAAGTAGCTTCATCGAGCGCATTCAACACATCCGCCAACAAGTTCATTATATATTGGATAGAGCCAATGCCAAGTACAAGAAATGCCATGATCAACACTGGGTGCCACACAACTTCCAGGTGGGCAACAAAGTATGGCTACATTTGCAGAAGGAGCGCCTCACTGGACCCCACCGCATGCTTCACCCGCTCTGATACGGGCCTTACACCATCACCAAGGTTGTAGGGAACAATGCATTTGAGCTCAGTATTCCACCATTCCTTGGTCTGCATCCAGTCTTCAATTTGGATCGCCTTCGTCCTTACTTCCCACCTCTACTGGACACCTCATACATTGCAGAACAACTCACACCAACAGAGTTAAACCCAGACTGCATGGAATAGGCCACCACAGATTGTATCAGGGACATGAAAATAAAGAGCACTCGCTAACAGAATATCCAACTATATCGGGTTTTCAAAGTTGGCCAACTCCTGCACCAAGGCAAGTGGTTCACCAGGGACCAAGTTCAGCAGAAGTTTCCTCATCTCATGGAGGAACTCAACGCAATGGGGACCATTGCTTCCTAAGGGGGGAGGAATGATTCAGGTGGATATTGGTGGCCACCTGCCTATTCCACTTGGGGCCTCACCATTGTCTCTTTCATTTTTTCAGTTTCGGCACAACTTACTATTTTTAGCAGTTTTTTGGGTCTTGAACTTCCGGAGCTGTTTTGAGGCCCTAAACGATGTTTTTTGGGCATCACGCACCTCTGGAAAATATCAATCCATTTCAGAATGGATATTCGTGGCAAAATTTGTAGTCCTCGGATAGATATTTCTAATGATGTATCATGTGCGTCAAACATATATAGTATGCCAAAGTTACGTCCCTGAGAAGTTGAAACACCAATTTACCCAAACAGGGCCCATAGTTTTGGTGCTTCATCTCCTAGGGTTAGTTTTTTGGATTTTTAGAGTTCTCCATTGTTTCTCAATAATAAATAGGTCCTCGAGCCTCATTGTAACTCAGTTTAGAGGCCGGTAGCTGCCACGTCTCTTCCAGAGATAGCTACCAACGCCCTAGCTAGTTTTATTTCCATTCTGTCTGTAAGCAAATTTTAGTTCTTTGATATTAATGAAATGAAGTGTTATTTCCACTGCATCTATGTATTTATGGTTATGTGTTTATTCTGTTGCATTCCTGCATAAATCCGGATCACTTGGCGGAGGTGGGCCATCACCTATCGCAAGGTTTCGGGGCCTTGGTGACATCAGCACCATTCTATGCGATAACGATTTGATTGGCTGTTGGGTTGTTGACGTGGAGTGGTGGGTCCTCCAGCTTATCGCGTGGGTAAAGAAGGTGGTGGCGTATGCTTGGGTTCATGCGAACGGGCGTTGATTGGTTGCAGAATGTGACGTGGAGTCGTGGGATCCACTCAAGGTGGCGTGGGGTTTTCAAATAGAAACAAATGTGCGGGAGGTGTAATGGCGGTTCGTGTATGGAGTTTAAAGCAGTAGATGAATGGTTTATGAATGTGGAGGTAACATGGTTTGGCCACAGTTTTACACAGAAGAGAAAGGGCTATGCCCATAAACAAAAAATTGGTTTTGCAGGGTTGAAACCAGGAAATGAATGCATGGTTGAGTGCCAAATAAAAAACTAGAAATTTTTGTTGTTGCAGTGTCCTTCATATTTCAATCAAAAATAAATTTCTCTCCTCCTACTTCAGTCTTGCATTTGGAATTAATTTCCAACAGAATTGAGGAAACGAGGTTATACAGAAGGGTGTTACGACCCAACTATTGATGGGTGTGCTACTTTTTATCGGCTGGATCAATTTAATTTGTTGCAAGCTGAATGGATCAATTTGAGTAGTTATGCCACAGATATTCCAATTCGATTCCATAAAGACAACATTGCACTTAATGTTGTCCTCTCTTTCAAGAACAATCGTCACCGTCTCTGCATAGCGAATACTCACATACACACAAACCTGAATAACAGAGATGTCAAACAGTGGCCGGTTTATTACTTGTTGAACAGGTTGGAATCATTTGTCTAAAGAAATTTAGGAGCTCCACTTGTAATATGGGTAGACTTCAATTCTGCCCCTGGAAGTGTTGTTCATTCACTTGTTACCCAAGGCTATGTCAATTCGGCTCATAGGGATTTGGATTATGATCCATATGATGTATTGCAACCTGCTTAGATGTTTCAACATTCACTTCATCTCATAAGTGCGAATTCCTCTTATTTTAAGTGCGATGTGGACCAGGAAGAGTGTTGAAAAGTGTAACTAAGTCGGTCTTCATAATGAATATGTATTTATGTACTTATATAAAGAAGAAGTCAGAAATAATAAAATGTATTTGGGTGGAAATGTGAAGCTGGGTTACACTTTTGTGAGAATCGGGGGCCGAAATTTTTTTTCAACAATAGTTCGGCCGAACATTTTACAAAGTTCGGCCGAACTTTGTAATATTTCGGCCGAACTTTTATATAAAGTTTGGCCGAACTCGTGATTATGTTTAGATTGACGACACACTAACGGCGTGGGCAAATATAATTTTTGTCGGGGATTGGAAAACCGACATCAAAAGTTCGGTCGAACTATGAGTTCGGCCGAACTTTTATTTTTAAAGTAGTTCGGCCGAACTATTTTCTATAAATAAATCACCCGCGAAGATCGATAGTTTACAGTTTTCATTGTACGCGCGTTTTTTTTCGCTCTGTCTGCGTTGTTGCTGCTCCCGGCCGCCCTGGTGCTCCTGCCGTCCCCGCTCGTCGAGTTACTCTGCATCCAGTAGAACTTCTCGGGTATGTTAAAATTCTCTAGAGTTATTTATAATGCCGAATGCCAAATTACATTGAATTTGTCACTGTTTTGTAGTAAAATTTTAAATTTTAAATGCTAGACATTACAGCGTCACAGTTCTGAGTTTTATCTTTTCTATTAGCGTTAGAAATTCAGAATTCTTTTAGGCTTTAGCATATTTTATTATTTTGCAAGTTTTTTTGAAACTTAGCTTAATAGTAAATAATTTGACCTTTGAAATAAATTGTAAATTACTAAATTTAAATTATAATGCAAGTATTTTGTTAATTCAAATTGCCAGGAAATCATTTTTTGGATAGGTTCAGCATTTTGGTGAGTTCTAAGCTAATATGATATTTTTCCTGTGACTGCACTTTAAAGTTATTATATTTATAAATATTTGTGGAATTTGTTATATAATTTAATTTATTCACTATTACTTGAATTTTAAGTTCATTTTTATTATTTAAATTTATATTTAGCCAGTAATGTGCGGGAGTGTTTCACCATTGACTCAGTTTCAATTCATAGTACTCAAGGCATCTAAATCTGATTCTCAAATTATCATGCACATTTTCAATTTATATTCTAAGTTCTTCCATTGCTAAAAATTCTTTTTTTTTGTAAGTCAAAAGTATTATATTAGTCAAGAAACAGAGAATACATGAGATTACAAAACGGCCTGAAAACGGTTAGCCATCGAGCTTCACAGGCCTGCTCCTTTGCGAGCTGATAATTGGACTGTGTATTCTTGGGCTGTATATAGCCTTGCTTTGAAGGAGCACCAGACTATGAACAAAATTGCAGGCCAACCACACAGGGTTGCCTGTGAAGTAAGAGACACTGATCAAAAGTTTATTTAAGGCCTGAGAATAGCCTAGTACATAACAACTGAAACTAGTTCAATTTGGTATGTACATTTAATAGTTACACTTTATTTAAAAATTATATATATATATATGTGTGTGTGTGTGTGTGTGTGTGTGTGTGTGTGTGTGTGTATCTTAGATGACCACGTAAAAGTTACATTTGTTTTACTAAGAACCACCAGCAGGATCATTAGCAGCACCCATAGCAGGAGGTTAAGAAGCACCACGGTAATAAGGGCGAAACATCTATAGGAAATATTTTCCTCCCTTCTTGACTGGAATGTTGGAAACCTGCTATGTCTTGAAACCTGCTCTGTCTTGAAACTGCACCTACACTCTGCAACTAGCCACAAAACAGATTCGAAATATTTGACTAATTTTTTATATAATTGAAATTCAAAAATAGATGATTTTCTTGACTGGAATGTTGGAAACCTACTCTGTTTTGAAACCTACTCTGTCTTGAAACTGCACCTACACTCTGCAACTAGCCAAAAAACAGATTTGAAATATTTGACTAATTTTTTATATAATTGAAATTCAAAAACAGATGATTTTCTCCATGCTAGATGCAGTCCTACCTAATAAAATGTGTAGTACTGCTTTTGGGAAACTCGTTCTACCTCTAGAAACTCTCTTTGGAGACTCCCAGCTACTCACACTCTTGCCTGCAACATGCACTGACTAACTGGGTTGCATAGCACTACCACTAGGGAACTTGTTCTTGCCTCTTTTATTGGAAATATTTGCCTTCCTTCTTGACTAGAATGTTGGAAACCTGCTCTGTCTTGAAACCCTTTCTTGGAGTCTCTCTCTAGCTAGAACTGCACCTACACTCTGCAACTAGCCAAAAAACAGATTTGAAATATTTGACAAATTTTTTATATAATTGAAATTCAGAATCAGATGATTTTCTCCATGCTAGATGCAGTCCTACCTGATAAAATGTGTAGTACTGCTTTTGGGAAACTCGTTCTACCTCTAGAAACTCTCATTGGAGACTACTAGCTACTCGCACTCTTGCCTGCAACATGCATTGACTAACTGGGTTGCATAGCACTACCACTAGGGAACTTGTTCTTGCCTCTTTTGTTGGAAATATTTGCCTCCCTTCTTGACTGGAATGTTGGAAACCTACTCTTTCTTGAAACCCCTTCTTGGAGTCTCTCTCTAGCTAGAACTGCACCTACACTCTGCAACTAGCCAAAAAACAGATTTGAAATATTTGACTAATTTTTTATATAATTGAAATTCAAAAACAAATGATTCTCTCCAAGTTTTAATTGTTTAAAATATGATTGTTTGAGCAACTCTTTCTCTGGGATACAAGAAGGTTGAAAGATTTTTTTTCTTGTATATTTGAAGCTCTCCATTATTATATAAAAGGATTTTTTGCTTGTATATTTTTATGCTCTTTGCCATAGTAATGTCATAGTGTATGAAGTTTTAAATTGTTTTTATTATTTTTATTATATGTTGGATGTGATTTTGATTGAAAATGCTTCTTTTTTATTTATTAATTAAAAAAAAATTATTAGAAAAATTATTGCTTTAAGCCTTGGAATTTACAATAAAAATTAGAAAATGTATTTATATCTAAACTATTTATGAAAAGTTTAATATTGTTTGATTTTCTCTACCATGTCCTTTTTACATATATCTAGAATAATATTATTTGTAGTTTCTAATTTTTTGTAACATTTTACTACCATAATCAAAATCTATGGAAATAATAATCTAACATTATAATATCTTGAAATGGAGCTAGCCAACTCAAATATAGTATTGAAAATCCCTGGCTAAGTTAGATGAGGAGGCTATGTATTACATATGGTCTTGAATGAGAATTTGGACTCTTTAGATATATATCTAAAGAGTCCAAAAGCTCATTCAAGACCATATGTAATACGTATCCTCCTCATCTAATATATAAAACTTTAATCCATGTGCTTAACCTTAACATTGACACAAATGGAATTTACAATTTTACTCATTGCTTTATGATAGAAAAATATGTGGATGAATATTGCCCACATATCCAAACTCAAAAGGGATAGATTAAAAAGGGATGCGCTCCGGTCATCTATAAAAGATAAATTAAAGAAGCATGACATATTAGTAATGCAAATTAGATATCCGTACAAATTATGTTCATATAACACAACAAATAGATGATTCAATACAAATGTCACATAGACGTCATTTATCTCATGGGCCTTCAACTTAAATTATATATCTAGCATTACATTAAGCTATAGGAGATAAACCAAAGAAGCATTTGAATGTAAATTAAACATGTGTAATAATTATGTCCTTTAGTTTAACAAATAGATAATAATTTGCAAATGCCATATCTAAGCTATATTTCATGTAAGTAGCTTTCAATTTAAACTTATATCTAATGTTAAATTATATAAAAGAATAACAGTAAAACTTCAAAAAAATATTTAGAACTTTAGTATAAAATGTGACATAATTTTCTTGTGTGGAAAAACATAGTTATCAAGAGTTCAAAACTGATGCATTTTAATAGAAAGTGGGTATACAAATGAGCAAGTAGATTTTTTCTAGAAATGAGGAAGTGAAGGTTGATAGAGAGCCACACAAAATTGCAAATTCATACCTTAACAAAATTGTTAGATCCTTTTAAAGAAAACGTGTCATATAATCAACTTTCATCGAAATATACATGATAAACTCAACCCAATTTTATGGAAAATAGTATACCATTTTTTACATTTCACATAATACAAATAGATAAATATTACTTAAGTATTGTTATAAATATTTAACTGCCCATAGAGAGATGGCCAAGTGATTGAGACAGGGCATCATCACAATAAAAAACCAAGTACAAATTGTAGTAATCCTAGAATCATGCTTTACATGAGGTAAAATTTGGGAACTCATGACTTATACTATAGATAAAAAAAACATTTACCCTTACCAAAAAATATATGATAAAAAATGACAAACTATTTAAGCTTAAGCTTAAGGGGATATAATCCTTCTTGCCTTCCATATAGATAATGAAAATGATTGTTCCAAGTCTCATGTTGCTTCTCATGTTATTTTATAAACCTTGATTGGAAAGAAAAATAGGAGGGCGGAAATGTAAGAAATATAAAACATAATGAAACACAACGTAAGAAATAGAGAACATAATGAAACACACACATAAATATCTCTAGACAATCAACACAATTATTTTCGTAGGAAATCCTTATATGGGAGACAAGCAACCCTAAAAAGTAATGATGCTCTAGACTCCTTTTTCCCTAGGAAATCCTTATGGGAGAAAAACAACACTAAAATGTAAACATGCTCTACTCTCTCTTTTTTGGTATGGAAAATATGTGAGTACAAAGAAAGAGGTAATCTCTCTAGAGTTAGCTAAGACTTTTAGCGTGTAAGGTTGCTATAAAAACTTAACTTCATACATTTTTCTCTCTAACTTCACACTCCTAGTTGTCTTTTCAACTATGGAAAAAAATACAATAACACAAAATGGAACTCTTATTCCTCCTAGTGGCCAAGTATTTAACATAGTGTGATAGCCAACTAGGTGTAAGATTTGACTCTGTCAACCATTAACGAGGTTTGTGATTTTAGAACTTTTAGAGTCTTGTTAAAATTCCACATGTAGCTAGCTTGCCATGCATGAGTAATGGGGCTAAGATGTCATTCTCTCGTACCATGGTGGTCAACATGATAGGTCAACTTACTAAAGGCATAAATTTTGAATGAACTTCGTTTGATGTTTTTCTTGCACCATTGGATATGTCTTTAAGTGTAGAATAATGGTCAAGATTTCGGCACAAGGGATAATCGTTTGACCCCCAAAAATGTCATTTAATGCCTCAAAATGACTCCAAAAGGTTTTAGACCCCAATTCTCCACCCACCACGAAAATGACCCTACAAGTTGATTCTTTCAATTTTTTCACTCTATAAGCATCAAAATATATGACAAATAATATAATTATCCAATCTAGATCATTGTTTAATAATTTGTTAATCTTATGAGTAAGATATACATCATGGAATTTAAATAAATAGCGTTTATTCATTGAACACCCTTGTACATGTTCCTTGTTGATACTTTGAAAGTAATACGTTTTGAAAAATAATTTGTTTATGGATTCTATTTTCCACATTCTCTCAACCATATCAAAAACCTTCTTATAATATTTGAAACCTCTGGTCTTTCCCATACCAAAGTATGTTCTTTTAAAACATGTTTTCTTGGTGATATGGGTGATTTAGAAATGATTGGGAGAGCGAAATTCCTCATTTAATATGTACAATATGATTGGTTCATGCCACTAAGCAAAGAATTTTAAATTCAACTGACTTTTAATATAACCAACTAAGTCCTGCAAAAAAGGAATAAAACAATTTATGTTAGGGTTGTGGATTCAGGCATTGAAACAACACACCATGATATTTCAAATTTAAAAATAATGGTTTGAGTCTTAGGTAGCTCAGAATCCTATTTGTTTTCAAAATAAGGATGCACTCCCATTTGATTCTCATGATTAGGTTGTAATCATGAGGCTCTCGCTCAAGAGTGGACCTTCCTAAAATCTTGTGACGTCTTGTCACAAACAAAACCATCAAACTGAAAACACATCATGCAAGAAACATAGCTCGCTGACATATCATTTTTCTCCTTCAAAGAAAAAAAATTCACATCATGTGAATATCTCCATGTACTCTTACATATTGGTGTACAAAACCATCAACCAAACACAAATCGACAAAACATGCCTCTTCAAACAATTGACTCTCAAGTCAAATAATAGAGGTCATGTACAAATTTCCATATTTGTTGCATTTAAGTGTGTCAACGTAACTCTACTTTCAACATCTTGCTTCATGCAACATGCACCATCCTTTGAATTTGCAAAGAAATTCATGAAACATCAAAATACATGCAAGGCCTTAATTGGATAAGAAATCTAACCATCTGTTAGCAAACCATTTCAATGGCGCATCTTTTAGCTGCACTTCATCATGTGAATCATCTTGACCTTCATCGATTATGGAATCTTCTTTTCCATTATTTTCGTTATCTCTTTCCACCTCCTTCAAATGTTGTGGATGACTTGTTGGATACAAAGTCCAACACTTGTCCACAAGGTGACATTTCTTATGGCAATGAGTAATAAACAATTGCATCTTATTTTCAACATCATTTTCCTTGTCCAATGGGCCTTTGACTTTTTGCCTCATTTATTTAGAAAGTTTCAATGTGTATGGATATCTTCTTCCAACATCTATAAACATTATGATTATTCAAACCAAAAAAGGAACATGTGCAAGTTATTTTATATATCTTATGTGAATATTTACCATGTTTATCATAATCAAAAGCAATTTGATTAAAGGAAAATGTATACCTTGAACATTCACCGTTGTCGCCTTCTTGAGGAGGTGAATTTGATGAGGTAGTGGCTCTCCTCTGAATACTAGCAATGAATTCAATGACTAGATAGAGCTTTCAACATCCTCTTCTTTTACATTCTCATTAGCTGCATGTTTATTAACATCTTCTTTCAAAGTGGGTGTCAAACTTTTCCATTCATCATGAACACAAACTTCACAAGCTTGAGGTAATGAACACGAAATAAAATTCCTTCTTGGAACAGCTTCATGTGCCTCCTTGGCTTTGGAGCATTCTCCATGTTTTCCATAACCAAGACCCAAATAATTAGGCCCTTCCTCAACAACATTTGGTTCAACTATGCCTTGTATTAACTATTCCTTGTACATGTTTGCCTTTAACCCTTTACTTTCATAGCACATTTTCATCAAAAATTTGGACCTTATTCCTCTAGTGTGTCTTTCAAAAGCATGTACACATTCATTTTGAGAGGAAATTGAAGACAGAAACCAATAGCTAATTCTTCTAACTAACCTTGACTAAAATGAGCTAAATTGTACTTTGATACCAACTTGATTTGAATATGGACAAACTAGTTTTATTGGGCTATCCCCCTCATTAGTTAAATAAAAATGTGTTTAGGATCGTCTAAAGTTAGCCATTTGGGAAGGGGTTTGTGTCAAGCTTTAAGTGTATTTTGTGAGAAATTTATGAGTTAATTAGCTTTTAAAAACTCATGTGTACAAATAAAATGCAAAAAATTTATTTAGGAAATTTTTTTCCCTCAATCTAGATTCCGATCATTGGACATGTATGAGGAAGAAAGAGGGAATTCACTTCTCAAATTCTAGACCTTGTCTAAACCAAAATAAACTAGAGGTTTGGTTTTCAAATACATTTACTTATTTGGAAAAGTTCTAGCTACCAAAATTCCATATGCCAATCTACCTCCCAAGAAATACATTTAGTACACCACTGGTTAGTTTTTTGTCTTCCTATATTCTTTATCAACCTCTTCTAGTGATTCTTGAAAGGTGGATACTTAACTCCTTCCTAAAAATTTGAGCTCTAAAATGAGAAGACATACAAGGTCATTTTAAGTCATTCTTCTATCCAATTATAAAAACCAAGTGAATATTTCTACATATTTTTTTCTGTCCCATAAACTGTACAATATATGTGGAGTTGCCTCGCCCTAAGCGAGATGTTTAACAAACATGATAATAGAGAAACAATTAGTGACTTCACCAAAAGATGTAGCCTCTTCAAGGTATCATATCCTCTCATCAAGGTCAAGAATCTATTCACCAAAAATGTCCTATGGAAATGATGGTTTAAGAAACAAAACTAGACAAAAACCTTCAGTGAGAACAACAAAATCTAAAATATCTTCGTCTTCAATTTGCTCGTAAAGTTAAATTACATGTCTTGTTCCATCTATGGTAAAGAAATCAAATAGTTCTATCAATTCCACCTTGCAACTCTAAGAAACATTGAATTAAATTTCATCGCAAGACAGGGCTTTGAGAGGACACTCTCAAAGCCAACCTTCGTGATGGCTTTGAAACACATGGTAAGTATCAAGACTTAGCAACCTTATTTGCATAATTTTTTCTAGCATGGACCTTAATGTCATAGCCTTCTTTTGCCTAAAATGAGTGAAAAATTCCTTGCAATTTGGCTTGTGACATTCATAATTCATGCTCATGGAACATGATTGTGTTGCAATTGTCATAACATTTGCTGTATGCAGAAGCTAATAAAAAATGATCGAAAATGACATTTTTGCTCTGTTTTTTTGAAGATTTAAGGAAAATTACACCAAGTAGCTTCCAACCTCATACGACCATCATGTCAAACTATTTCAGGATATTGTCCAAGTAAGAGCCACTTAAGCAAGCAATCTAGTATACATGACTCCAATTTAAATTAGCATCAATGACAGTTCCAAGTATGGTGCAAACATTGCTCCAAATCCTCAATGGGGCATGTTTGATGACAATAATTTGGGGAGTGAGAGAGGGAGATGGTAGGAGAAAAAATTCAAGGAATCCACAGGAAATTGAAAAATATATAACTAATAAGGTGGAATACATTTGTAACCTAAGAGAGAAACCTGTTAGGAAATGGGTGAAGTTGGTATTACACACCCAATTGGACAACCTCGAGGAGAAAACATTTCTGCCACTTTATTTGTTGGCATAACCTAGTAAGTGTTATTCACTAGCACGTATTTTGTAAAGGCCTTGACCTAGTTCCCATTCAACTCCATCCACCAGGTTGTAGAGGATTCCAAGCCTAATTTCATGAAAAGTAAGTTGGGGATGATCACATTGACTTGCTTGATGACGTGTCTATGAAGATTAACTACCTTGAACTATTTTTTTGTGTAGGGAAAGAGACACATTCCCATGTCCGAGCACGAAAACGTTATTTGATATTGTTAATGCCTCTATTGTTTACTTCTACAAGTTCTATAGGCAGAGTCTGTAAAGGGCCAGGTAGCCTCTGGATCTCATCTTTTATAAAAGGTGACATATCTAGTAAATGCCCCTATAGTCAATCTTTGGAATGGATCTAAATAGAAGTTCTTCATTTTAATATCCATAAAACACAACAAATTTAAGGTAAACTATGTACATGTGTCATTTCTCCCACAAACTAAAGTGTATAAGTGGTAAATTTTATACCAAGTGTGCTCCCACCATGTAAAGCGTAATTTGGTGAACTTATCATTTTTATAATTTCTTTTTCGATTAAATTTAGTTTCACACATGATCAATTATTGCTTTGAAAGTTGTGTTCTACATAATTTGTGTACACTAAATTACAAATTGATTTTTTGAAATCTATTTTGTGTAAATGTCGACCAATAGATATATATCATGGAGGATGAACGACGAATATCAGCCGAATCCCATATGGAGGTTCAGGGATCAGAGGATGTTCACGGTATTTAAATATAATCTTAAATCTCCATACATGTGTGTACATATGGAATTGATTTTTTATTAAATTTGTGAGTTAAATTAGTTGTCAATAACTTTCATATTTTAATTCTTAGGAGGTAAGAGGAGAAGGGCTTCTACTCCATCCATGGAGCGTGGCCAAGGTTCAACTAGTCGAGGTATGAGTGGTAGCAGGTTGCAGGAAGGGGGTGATATTTATTCCCCCAAAGGCTAATCAACGACTGCTGGTTCTCAACAGGGTCACTGTGGGTCTGGTTCTCAGCAGCGTCATTCTGGGTCTGGTTCTCAGCAGGGTCATGTTGGAGAAGATGTTAACCAACAACATCAAGGTTGCCATCAATTTCAATATTTTTTCATTAAATTTGTACAACTTTTTTTACATGTGTATTTTCTAATATACAAAATTATATATATATTGATGCAGAGGCCGAAAATGTTCGAGCTAGTGGTCAAAATAGATGCAGGGCAGCTCGCTACATTCAAGAAGAAGGCTGTCAACCCAGCACAACTTGTCCGGCCGAGATTACTGATATACCATGGGAAACCAACATGGCGAAATGCACCTTACAAAGGTGTGAAAGCCTTCATGCAAAATTGGAAAGAGATCTCGTGGCTTTTTCTCTACCTGCTGAGAGTCGACAAAGCCTTGAAATAGTTACACATTCATTGGGTGAAATGGTAAAGGTGTACAGAAATCTTGGGCCAACGACTAATTCATTTGTAGAACTGATGAGAAAGAGAAAAGAAACAGTGATGGGTCCCGATAAATAGGAGGACATTAAACAAAAAGTTACAAGAGACGTGGCCAAGTCAATGTTTAATTATAAGGAAGGGCCAAAAAGAAAAATGTTGAAGGTGCAGTATTTCAATCACCCAGAAATAACTCGTTATTTGTATGATTGGAATCTTGCGGCCTTTGGAAGGCTTCCATGGAATGATGAGGTTCCTGTTTATTTTGCACAGATGTTTTATGCAGAATTTTTTTTGGGTATGAAACCCAACTACAATGACCTTCCTTCAGAATTTTTTGGCCCAGGGAAAGGTCGATTATATAACCGTAAGAGCGCTAAGCGAGATGTGGAGTTGCCTCGCCCTGAGGCGCCATTGGTGAGTCGACCGTTTCGAGTCGAAAATCTGCGATCAGAGATGGATGCGACTTCTCAAATAAGTCGAGAAGCAAGGGATGTTATGATCAACAATGTTCATAGCAGATTGAGTGGAGTCGATCTTTGTTTAAATCGACAAAGAGCACGTGAAAATGCACGTGCCAATTTTGTTTATCATACAGATGAGGAGATTTACAACATGAATGTTGAAGATCTCTGAACATATGCAATAAATTGTCGCAATGGTCTGCAAGACCTAATTTTTCATGAGGAAGAGGGCACCGGAACGGTATGTGTTAGTGACCTTAGGGTTTGAAATTAATTTTACATATACATGTGTACAATTTGTAATAAATACATGTGTATGTACATGTATACATTTATTTGTATGTGTACATTAATCTAACAAAAATGTATGATTATATGTTAAAACACCATTTGCAGTTCTCAGGCATGATACGTGATGAAAATGTTAATATTATGTTCGGCACCTCCGGTTGAAACGATGCAAATGATTCTGACCATCATGATATGTTGGCACATGTTATTGTTTTTTAAGTGACTCTAAAATAAATAATTGTCACCACACATGTACATGTATGTATATATATAATTTGATAAAATGTTTTAACAGGTACCGATTCCGTCTGATGTTTTTGGGATGGCGGTACCTTCTTCTTCATTAGGAGATGTACCTTCTACTTCATTGGGAGATGAGCCACAAGTATGTACAATTTTTCACAAGTTTAAAATTTATGTTTAAAAGTTATATATATATATATATTCTACCTCAAAAAGTTCTATTAAAAATTGAGATATATCTATATATATATATATATATATATATATATAGAGAGAGAGAGAGAGAGAGAGAGATCTATATTTTGAGTTATTTAAAAAATTTTGAATTTAGGTTCCTATAGAAGATTTCTTTAATCCGGGGACTCTAACGACGGAGATAGGAACATCCACAACATTTGAACAAGTTGTCTTTAGTTCCTTTTTTTAATATTATTGAAAATAAGTTTATATATGTACACGTGCATTTTCATTTGAAAGTTTTTAATATATATATATAACTGTACATGTATATTGTACAGTTTACCACTGCAGATGTTCCTATGGGAGAACCTGTTCATCAAATGGAGAGGGAACCTTACGAGGTATTGCATGATTTTTTTGTTATATTTTGTTTTTTACATGAAGTTATAGATATATATATTCTCATTCATTTTTAAAACTTCAAATTTTAATGTTCAAGTAAATGTGCATTGTGTATGTAGGTTTCCTATTCACAGGATAGGGTGCGGACTGAGACTCAGACGCTAGATCCTCCATTTGATGGACATGATTTACAGTAAATTTAGATGGTTTTAAAATTTGTTAACTTGATACAGTTTGATACTCAAGTGAGATTTACAATTTTTGGACATATTTTATTACATTGTTATTATATAATTTGTTTTATTTAATTTTTGGATGGTTTTAGTACTTTTGGCATGTGAATGTGAAGTAATGTTGTCATCTGAACTACATATGGCATGTGATATTTAATGTTAAATGTTTTTGTTGAATAGTTGAATTATAATTGGCATGGCATGTGAAGTTTTTAAAACTCAAGTTTTGGATGGTTTCAATCTACATTTTGCATGTGATATTTAATGAACTTTAAATGTTTAATGTTTTAATGTTGCACAATATATAATCAAAAAGGTTTTAAAACTTAAAGTTTTGGATGGTTTCAATCTACATTTGCACATGTGGTAAATTGAAATGTTACTTGTAACAAGACAATCCCCATTGATTTCATTGTATATGTTGATTTCTGATTTGATATAATTGCATGTATGATGGTACATTACTTGTAAAGTCATTGGATTAATAATGTTCATTGATTTCAGTGTAAGCGCAAAAAAATTATTGACAATGTCGAACGATTTTTGTGTTATAATAATTAAACCTAATAATATTGGAGAGCAAGAGAGACAAGGTATGGTGTTTACTACAAGAGTTCGAGCTAAATATTTAAATGGTTTATGATTTATGATTTTTACTTTCTTTTTAATATAATCGATACGGAAAGATGACAAAACTAATAAGGGTGACAATAACAATAGAAGAAGAAAATAGTTTAAGATTGATCACAATAAATGCTATTTGTAATTGATTACATTCTAATTATTCACATTCTATCATTCAATATTATTACATTGTCACTTTGCATTCAAAAATTTTATTTGATCATTTTCCATTATTAAAGTTATTCTACAATATTTATCATCTCAACGAATTGAGGTAACTAAGAAAATTTAAAATTAAAATGACTTGATAAATCTCAAACATATTTAGCATATTTAAAATGGTTATATTAATATTAGATGTATTTACATATTATTTATAAAATTAATCATATGTTCCTCATATTATCGATAGTTTTTCCTTGGTTGCACACGACTGAAACCAACCTAGATCCATCTTAACTACGGATCTATCAAGTGTCGAGAGGGATCAAATCTCTCGAGGTGCAAACCTTTACTCAATTTTTTCACTCAAAAAAGAGGTTTGCACCTCTAGATATTTGATCCCTCTCGGCGCTTGATAGATCCATAGTTATGATGGATCTACGAAGATAACTTTCTAAAAACAAGTAAGGGAAAAGCAGCATAGGGAACAATTAGGAGTAGATTTAGGGCATAGGGAACAATTAGGAGTAAATTTAGGAACATGTGATAGTTGGGCGAGATAAAATCATATTTTAATAAAATAATGGGAACTTGTAGGAGAGACAAATAGTGGATATGACATGTAATTTGGTGAATAATCAAATTTATGGAATTAAACAATTAATTATTTTTGTATGTGAAAACAAGATTCACACCTAATCCTCACCTAAAAGACTAAATTAAACACATTATTATTAAGGGGGCGAGGAGCTTTCTAGGTTTTGAGCTCCCCATTGTTAGATGAGTGTCGTAATGGCATTCAATGTATTATTGTGAGAACTTATGATATTGTGATATTCTAATTACGAAATAGTGATCTTGAGTACATGCTGGATAATGTAGTAGATAGGAACTTTTTGATAAGGGGAGATTAGGGATGTGACCAAATTCCTATCAGTGAAAAAAATTATCTTCACCTTCCTATAACTCCATTGTAGCTTTGGGGGCCAAAGGTAAGAAGAGTACCTTGGAATTTCTTGGGTTAAAAACCAAGTAGGTCACCAACTTTGGTCTAGTGCATTGGAATTCATTAAAGAATTGGTCATTGGAGCTGCTTCAAGCTAGAAGTGAGCATCGTCACCAACCTACATTGAATATTTTACACTCCCTAGGGTGAATGATACTTTAAATTGATTGAATAACTTAAACATGATTCTACCTTCAATGGATATAGTTTAAAGATGGGCATTCATGTATAATCTCAAAACGTTATTGTAAAATTTTTAGGTTATAAATTCTTGGTCACATGTAAATGGATGGAAGGAAGTATATTAAAAGTTGTTTACTATAAATTCATATTATTGTTAATGTTAGTATATAATTTCTTGATTATATGTAATTAATAGGAATTTTTATATTGAAATTTTTTTACATAAAATAATTTAACATATTTAGAAGAAAAAATAGGGGTGAAAATTTGGGGCTATAAAATATGGATGCTACATAAACTATACTTGTAATCATACATGCAATTATATCAAATCAGAAATCAACATATACAATGAAATCAACTCCCTTGTTTTGTTACAAGAAATGTAACAAGGAAATTGAGTTTCAATCTAGATGGTTTCAATTTACATTTCAATCCAAGACAAGTAACATTTTTCATCAATGCACATTGAACATATCCGACCATTGGACAAGCACATTTTGTACTAGATTTTCAATCAGGATTAGAGATGTGGGTCAAATCCCACCAAAAGTCGGAGAAGTGCTTCAAATCTCTTGTTTGAAAGGAATTTTCGTACAAAACTATACTGCAGATGATTTATTTACATTTTGTCCATACCTTTTACCAGAAAATCCAACAAGTTTTTAATTAATGCACATAGAAAAACTAGTTCCAGTTAATTGCATTCTAGAACATATATATTGAATACGTAAATAATTTTTCATTAGTAAAACTAGAACAATTAATTTCATTCTAGAACACACACACACACACACACACATATATATATATAACATTTTTCATCAATTCACATGTATAGAAAAACTACTTTCAGTTGATACTAGAGCACATGTTTGTACCCAAACAATTTGTACATGTGCAAACACTTGCACAAATAACATAAGCAACTCAATTTTTAGTTGAGTATTGGAAGTTCTAGAACATATTTAATCCAAAGATAATAAATTTTTGGACAATTCACTCAAAAAAATTCTAATGGAATTCCATCCTCAATAATCCGTTCATGATCGGATTTTGACATTTTCCATCTCTTAATTTTTGATTTTTTCTTTGATTGAACTTCTATCAACTTTATGCGCACTGCACACACCAAGTGACTATATTGACAATTTATGGAATCAGGTTCATAGTCTTCAAAGTAAAGAAAGTCTCCACTTTGATGAGTTTGTCTGAAAAAATAACCTTTCAGTATAATAGACCCTCTGTCATATTGAAATCCGTGATCTTCATAGTTCTGTAATAATTTCATTTTTCGTTCAGTGCAACGCATCAAATAATACTTCACATTTTCATCATTGTCAATAGGTGCAATTACAGCAAAAACATCTCCTACAAATAAAATGAATTTAACAAAATTATGCATATTTAAATTTATTTCTAGATCTTTAAATCATTAGAAAGTAATTCAAATGTTACCTTCTCTAACAAGATCAGAAACTCGATCACCATCGGATGATATTGTAGTTTCCTCTGATTGCATTTCTTCAAACATTGCAACAGATATTTTGCCCTTTGTATTTAGCTCTGTATGTTTCCAATTGTTCACATACATTTTTTTTTCACAAACGTCATTGGATTTTGTGTTGTCTATGCAAACATCACAAAAACAAGAATATTTTCTTTTATCCATTGCAAACACATTTCTAGATGACTTTGTTTGAATTGAATGCAATTTTCGAGTCCCTTTTATTGTTTCAACGTTATTTCCAATTGATCTATCTACGTCTTCGATTCCAATATGCCAGAAAAACCTTTATATGGAAAATTAGAAGAAGAATTTGTAAACATGATATCAAAATACAATCAAAGATAATCATTGCATGATAAATGTACAATGTTTAAAATTAGATTTCCAATATAAATTAAATTGAATGTACCTTCACACTTCTCTTGATGGGTTTCTCTCATGGCTTAGAGCAGCGATGCACCATTGAACAACTTCTTCACCATTCACAAGTTGGCTTGCAGAGTGGTTCATTTGATATCTTCGAAGTACTCGTTTTATGCATGCTCTTGCACCGTCATGTTCTCCTTTTCCATGGCCAGTTTCAAAGAAATTCCAACAATGTTTAATGCAGGTTTTCTTATGAAGACAACACAACCAAAAGAATGATCGTGCAGATTTGAATTGACCTGCGCATCCGTCTGACCATATCCAATGTTCATTGAATGTTATTCCATGATTTTTCAATGAATCATAATTTTTTCAAAAACAATGTTGTACAAAACATGTATCATGTGTACGATCGTCACTGATATAAAAGTGATATTCTTTAATGATATGTCGATTTTCACTCATGCTTTCTATATGATCGACATTTTGTTCAACATGTCTATATAGAATATGGACGAGCATGGAGACTTGGTCAGAATGATAGTATTCACTCTGAATTTCTTTTTGTGGAACAAATGTGTAGTTTTCTACAAAATCAATTACTAACAAAATGGTCCCTGGTGGAAAAAATTCACGATATTTTTTGAATTGCAAGTATTGCCATCGAGCTCTATGGGAATGCTTGGTATATTTGTAAATTTCTGCCTCAAACTTTCTCAAAAATTCTATCAAAAAAATTTCGCCTTCTAGTAATTCAATTCTTTTAACACTATTTGCACCTTGAATCGATGTATCGCTATATTCATATGTCTTCCATTTCACTTTCATGTTGGACAATGATTGATCATTTATATCAATACGATATTTGTTTTGAAATTTAGTCAAATGTCCACAATCATCACATTTTTTACCACCAACACATTTCTTTTTGTAAAATAGTTCATCACTTTCTCTTTCACATAGAATTTGAGATATGAAATCACGGATAGTGGAAGGAGGAGGTGAATCCTTCCATAATGTTCTACCAAAATCAAGGAATGTGTCATAATATAACTCAAATTCCACATGATAACGGCAACAACAAGTGTCGCATATGGTGATAGGTTTTACATACCATGGTTTTTTTTGAACAAAAGAACTGAGTGAAACATGAATTTGACGATTCTCTTCTTTGAACTTGTTGAATAACTCTATCCGAGTGGTTTCCAAGAAATATTTTTCATGTTCTTCATACTGATTTCGTGCTATTCTTCTTCGCATCACATGCCTTGCAGTTGGCAAAACACGCGAATTGTTCTTCCAATATTCATATATTATTTTTTTAACATTTTCTCCAAGTCTATCCTTGTATGGTTGCCTACAAATAGCTCTCCAACAAGCGAGTTCATCATTTACATCTATTTGCAACCGAAATTTCCGATGTTTGTGCAAAGTTTTTCGCGAGGTTCCCAGTGCTCGTGCCATAGATGTTACCAAACGATTCTCTTGAGTACTTGAGGAAACCATTGCCATCTGTATTCCTCTACGTACAATTGAAACATCTTTCTCTCTAGATCTCTTAATTGAATTTATAGCACTACTCATATTTTTTATCACCTCTTCCTTCATTTTTTTATCTTTGGTTGATTTTCGAATACCCAATAGTGTCGTAGCTTCTTTTAATTTCCTTAATGATAGGAGACTTTTCAACATTTGAGCCTGAACTGTCACCCGCTCATTTAAGAAATACTTTTCAAAAATGCAGTTAACATGATATCGTATAACATGGTCAGGTTTTTTATCTCCATATGTGTGAGTGTCAACATTTTCTAACATCTCATTATCGATAGTGATTTCATCTGTACATATTCGAAAAAAATAGTACATATTCAATAAATAACTAAATTAATAAATATATCTAAAATTTCAAATATTTTTCAATAGATCAATAGATCATAATATTTACATTTACATACCTGCTTCAATTTCTGCTTGAGGTTGATTTTCTTCTTCAATATTTTGAGGAATATCTCTGTCTGTTTACATTAAAAAAAATATTTTTCAAACTAGTTCATCAAATAAAAAATTAAGCTTCACATTTTACATTAGGAAAATTTTAAATATATCAATAGATCATAATATTTACATTTACATACCTGCTTCAATTTCTGCTTGAGGCTGATTTTCTTCTTCAATATTTTGAGGAATATCTCTATCTGTTTACATTAAACAAAATATTTTTCAAACTAGTTCATCAAATAAAAATTAAGCTTCACATTTTACATTAGAAAAATTTTAAATATATCAATAGATCATAATATTAACATTTACATACCTGCTTCAATTTCTGCTTGAGGTTGATTTTCTTCTTCAATATTTTGAGGAATATCTCTATCTGTTGACATTAAACAAAATATTTTTCGAATTAGTTCATCAAATAAAAATTAAGCTTCACATTTTACATTAGGAAAATTTTAAATATATCAATAGATCATAATATTTACATTTACATATCTGCTTCAATTTCTGCTTGAGGTTGATTTTCCTCTTCAATATTTGAGAGGGCTTGTAACTTTCTTTTGCGAGATTGTCTCGTCTCTTCTCTACATTCCTCAGGGTCTCTTTTTTGATCATATTTTCTTGCACAAGTTCTTCAATTTCCCATGATAATAGGGTATGAAGTTCAAAAAATTTCCTTCAAAAAATTAGACAATAACTCAATTACAAAAAATATCACAAAAGATTTAATTTAAAAAAATTCAGTGTAAATTTTTTGCAAAAAATACATGGAACGAAGCTCAAAAGATTTACTTCAACAAAAATTCGAGAGAAAAATGTCTTATAAAAATGAAACGAAGCTCAAAATATTTACTTCAACTCAAAACACGTACATACCTCCAAGAAATGTCTTTTGAATGTACGTCCAAGAAATTTTTTTAAGTTCAAAACAATTTTTGCCAAAATCCGGCCGCCTCCAAGAAACGTCTTCCAAAAAAAATTCTTTAAACCCAAAACAATTCTTTGTAAAATCAATTTTCTTCCAAGAAGTGCTCTTAAACCCAAACTTTGAAGATAAGTTTTTGAACCCAAACCAAGATCTTTGTAAAATGAGATGAAATGTGCGAAATGTGTGAAAATTGTGAATCATTTCGTGGCAATTTATATTGCCGCGAAATGTGTTTTAGTAGGGGCTCCGCAAAACTTTCCGGCCGATGGAGAGTTATACAATAGTTTGGCCGAACTTTTGCTTAAAAGTTCGAACGAACTATTGTGACGTTAGATTTAACGAGCCTTCAGCGGAAAACATAGTTCAGCTGAACTTAGATTAAAAGTTTGGCCGAACTAACGCGTCACCAATTACGCAAAAACCAGGCTCTGAATACGGTTTTGCAACTTTGGACTGATTAAACTCCATGAAAGGTTGTTAATTAACTATCGGAACCAAGACACGTTTTTTCAGAATTGAATCTACTTTCAGGAAATATAACTTTTATGGAATTTCATAAACGTTTATTAATTTTAATTATTTTTCTAACAAAATGGGTGCAAACAATTTCTGAGGGTCATTGTGATTCAGTGAAATCAAAATTTTGTATCTCCCAAAATACATTGTAAAAAAAATTGAAAAAATTATGGGGCATTACATTGGTCCGTCTTCTCTAATGGGTAGCTTTTATATTTTTAGTTTATAACTTATATGTTAATAAATTTCTTGCGACGCGAAACATATCCAAAAAACACAGTCTTTTGTTTTAGATCAGTTCAAAAAATTCTAGTAATTATGATATCCATCCATTGGCTTTGTAAATGTGACGAAACCAAAGTAGACTCTATCTAGATTGTTGTAACACATTTTTTTTCTCAAAAAAACAAATTTTCAATGAATACAACATTGCGTCATAACATGACTTCTTATGAATCCTTTGATTGTTAAGAAACATACACTCAAAGAAATGCTAAGTTGACATATCAAATCTGCATTAAAAAATTTCAAAAATAAGTAATAGAAAGCTAAAAAAATTTCTCACAACTTTTATTTTTATCGCAAAATGAAATTCTACACAGAAAAATTGTTATAGTTTGCAGAAAGTTGAAGAACCGAAAAAAATGAAATTTTTTTCTCAAAAAAGGGCAAAAAGTGTAACTCAGCTTCACATTTTGACCCAATTTATTTTATAATTTTTTGTTTACTTCCTTCATGGGTTTCATGAGCAATATTCTTAGTATAGGTCTATAGAATTCTTCTTGATGTCTATTAGAAACATAAGTGTTATTAAGAGTCATGTAAAATGACGTGTTTAGTCTGAAGAATATCCTCCAAGACATTGCAGAAAAATGGCCTACAAGACTGCCCATATTCAACGTTGAAGATAAGCCTATTTGATGCAATGATGTCAGCCTACAATCAAGTGTTGAAGTCGGCCTACATGTTGGTTGAAAGTTTGGCTTAATATCTGGCTGTAACATCTATATATACCCCTACATATGTCAAGGTATAGAAGAAATTTTTGCAGACAAGACTGAGGTTGATAGCGTGGAAAAAGGGAGCATCTAGTGCGGATCTATCTGAGGCTTTTGTAACATCTAAAAGTTCAGATCTAAGGACAGTGGTTAGTGCATATAGAAGGGCACAATATTGTGGAAAGAACATGAAGGATGGACTACGGATAAGTGCAACTAGAGAACAGATTTGCGGATTAACAAAGAACAATTTCTGAATAGGTGTAGGAAGGTACAAGTGCAGAAATCTTTGAGTTCTAAAGTATCTATTGTAAGAAATTGTCAAAGTCAAATCTGTGATCTGAAGGTAATAGAAAGTAAGGAAGGTAAATCAGAGATTTACGTTCCTAACTACATTGCAAGACATTTAGTTACAAGTAAAATCAATTATGTCTCTACATTTGTATAAGTACTTTGATAATTGACTTGATGAAGGATTAATTAAGAATACATAAGCAAGCTCACAAGTAATTATCAAGAAGAGAATTTTTGTATTAATCACAAGCCCTACAAATTCTCAACAAAGAGATCGTGAGAAAAATGGATGTTCACACACCGGAGCCTAGCTTCACCAACCTGTCATGTGAGTTTCAAGGGACACTGGACTATATATTTCACACTGGGTCCAATTTGAAGGTGTTATCACTGCTAGAGCTGATTGATAAAGATGAAGTGAAAAAAGGTGCACTTCCTTTGGCTACTTGTCCCTCTGACCATATCGCACTTGCGGCCAAGTGCAGTTACATCTCTACTCTAAAATCAGTTTGTAGTAGAGATAGCAGCAAATTGAATCACTGAAAATGTAAATTGAGTCCTTGGAATGGCATTGAAACCTTGGAATCATATATATATATATATATATATATATATATATATATATATATATATATATATATATATATATATATATATATATATTATTGGGGTATGAAGTTTTGTTTTAAAAAAGAATAATTATAATATTGGTATGTAAATAATTCCATGTATTTTAGGGAAAATTGATGATAATAACCGTGTTACAATATGTTTTGCTATTATAATATAATACGGTTTTGATTATTTGTTTTTAGTTTAGCTTATTTGCATTTTTATAAAGTCCATTTTGTAAAATGAATATAAAAATTATTATTATATTTGAAATATAATTTCAAATATATGACTTTATTGAATCAAAAGAATATTGAGAGAAAAATATATACCAAAAATTTATTCCATATCTATCTCTTTTTAGTATTCTGTACCTACAACCAACATCCAAGTAATTAACACCTCTGGAAAAATGGATATGTTTTGGATGCTTACATGGAACCCTCTTTAAGAACTCCACAGGGTTATCCTCTTCAAGAAGCCCCACAGGTAATCCTTCATCCTCGTCTGTCCTCGGTTAGGCAACTGATAATCCTTTTGTTTTTCTTTGTATCTACTGCATTTGGCATAGCTAAGAGGGTTTTTAACCTTGTTCCAAGTAAGTCTGACCCCTTAACCTTCCTCACCGCCTTAGTCACTGCTATGATTTATGTTCTTGTGCTGAGGGTCTGCCCACTGGTATCTGTGTGGCAGGTATACGGGCCGTCCATGGCACAGTTTTTCTTAATAGGGTTTATTCTTTGAGAGTTTTGTTCTCTTTTTATGATACTCATAATTGAGCTAGGGTTCGATTGTCGAATAGTACAGTACGAGGGTTTTCCAAATCCACTCCTCGTCCCTCTGACCATATCACACTTGCGGCCACGTTCAGTTAAAACTCTGCTCCAAAATCAGCTTTGTATTAGAGATAGCAGCAAATTGAATCACTGAAAATGTAAATTGAATCCCCATAGAAGCATTTAAGCCATGGAAATATATATATATATATATATATATATATATATATATATATAAAATTGGGAATATGAAGTTTTGTTTAAATATATATATATATATATAATATTAGTATGTAAATAATTCCATGTATTTTAGGGAAATTTGATGATAATTAATAGTGTTACAATATGTTTTGTTGTTATAATATAATAGGGTTTTGATTATTTGTTTTTAGTTTAGCTTATTTAAGACAAGTATCTTGTAAAATGAATATAAAAATTATTATTATATTTAAATTAAAATTTTGAAATATATGATTTTATTAAATAAAAAAAATTGAATTTTTTTTTTAAATTATTATTATATTTGAAATAAAATTTCAAATATATAAATTTATTGAATCAAAAGAATATTGAAAAAAAAATATATAGATACCAGAAAATTTATTCCATATCTATCTTTTTTTTGGTTGTATGTACCTACATCCAAGTAATTAACACGTCTCGAAAAATGGATATGTTTTGGATGCTTACGTGGAACCTTTTCTAAGGTGCAACCTCCAAAATAGGAATATATGTACAACACTGAACTAACACACATCTTTATGTCTGGACCTCAGTGATTTTACATTTTTCAAAAGGATTGTAAATTTCTTGGTGTTATAAAAAAATAGTTATCATAGCATTAATACCAAAGTAAAAAGGATTATGTAAATTGTATGGTACATAGAATGTATTAATAGAATGTCTTGGCACTTCCACTTTGTGCAGACGTTGGATATACTATTTTAGTCTTTTTATCTATCTTTTTGGTTTTATATTTTTTTATAATTTTATTTTTTATTAATTTAAAAATTTGGAAATCTATCTAACCATTCAAAGTAAGGTTATGGTCTTTATTTTTTGATATTTCCTCTCAAAACTTACCATATCAATTGGAATTCACCCCAATTTCATTCTTATTTGCTCTGCTCACTCCTCGAATTTCTAAAAGATTTCTTTAGCTATGTTCCAAATCACCTTTTACTTCTAAGATAAAACGTAAAAGATAATTATCTACTTATACATGTCCTAAATGAAAAAACAAGATTCTAATCCTACATACCTTGCCACAAGATAAATACCCAAATACTTTGGACAAATTTTATATATCTAGTAAAACACAATAACAAAATCTTTGTATTAAACATTTCTCTATTTTTCCATCACATAAAAGTGAAAATTATTTTATCTGGTCACGAGGCATAAATCTCTTGAAAAGGGGCCATGAGTGAAGTAATTCAGAGAGCATATTTTAGAATGTGTTAAAAGCATTAATTTGGGTGAGTAGACTAATAAACACGTCATTCTTCATTTTATATGAATTCCGTGGACTCGATTGCAAATCCATGTTGTCATTCTTTTCGATCGTTTTCTTAAATGAAGCTAAATGATGTCAATTAACCTTTGAAATTCTCCTTAGTCATGAAAAACTCAAACGATATGTGATGGAAGTAAAATTTACATTACTACATCATTAATGTTGTTAACCCTCTAATCTTAGATCATCATGTGTTTGGATTCTTCCAAAATAAATTATTTTGTATTAGACATGATGACAAAAGACCATTGTATGACACATGCCACATAGTGCTAAGGCATTTAACACACACCAAGTGCTATGGCATGTCAAGATGTAAATTTTTTTTCTTAGTTTTTTTTACGACCACAGTTGGATGTGATGAGCCTTGTTTTGGTAACTTGTTAAGTGGGATGAGTTGAAATTGGACATGAGTAGCCTGGGATGAGTTACAGGTAGTTCTTAAGTGAACAAGGCATATGTTTAATTTCCACGACACAAGAGAATCTGGGTTTGGTCTTAGAATCTTTGATGTAAACACACTCAAGTGCCACAACACATCCACTCTGCACAATGAAATCTACACACATCAAGTAATCAACTAGTGCACATGACAATTTTTAAAATTTTCAAATCGTTCTTTGTTAAATTAAAAACTATAATAGAATAGGCTAGAGCTCTCATATCAGGGATCATGGCCATTTACAATCACATTGATACAAGGAATACAACTAGGGCTTGGTGTTCCTTTTACAACCAATCTACCTTGAACAAGACAACACTTGACCCACATTTTTATGGTGGCCACACATAGCCCTTTAAGTCCACATGTCCTAAACACATTTGGAAGGTCCTCTTGCCTCCTATTATGCAGCTCCTCAATCTGGCTCTATCAATGAACTCAACTCCTTTAGGTTACTGAACTCGGATAAAAAAAAAATTCACTCTATCTACCTATTTTTCCCTTTAACATCTGCAACACTTAGGGTTTTCGATCAATTGTTCACAAATTTGTTTATGGATAGCTCTTTGGTTTTCCCACTTTTTCCATATTCCTACTCTAATATGACAAGTCTAGGGCTATGGAGGTTTCCCTTATTCTCACTGACTCAATCCTCTACAATACAGTGAAATAGGGCTAGTTTGATAGCCCACTTGACTTCTACTTTGGTCCTTCAAAATTTTCATGTCCTTAGGCCCAATACACCTACCCTTCTACCAGTCTTGTTTTCCTTCACAAGTACAAGACTTAGGGCTATTCTTTGAGAGTCACCTAAAAACCCTCCAAATGTACTTGGACTACCATAAATTTTCCCAACCACAGTCAATTATTTTATTGATCTATTTCCCACAACACTGTCCTCATCTAGGGCTCTTAAAATATTCCACCTAATAGTGATGTGTGTCCTCTCAAAATCACTATTCTTGTGTACCAATTTATTTGTTGTCCAATCTATGAAAAAATCTGAATTACTCCTCTTATCATCCTTCTAAAAAATTTTAAATGCTTGAACTAGGGTGAAAAATCATCCACTAACATTTCATTGACTAACTATTTATAGGCTGCTTCAGATCTCTATCCAAAACTCTATGGACAGTCCACCAAAATCAACTCCTCTTCATGTCAATCCATTCCTCATATGGCACATTTCTTCTACTCAATATTCTACTCAGGTTCCACCTTCCTTTGGATTTGTTATCTTGGCACATACTTCTGCAAACCATATTCCAAATATATGGTGTATATTGCAGAGATAATCCTCTCTCTAATGGTCACGACCCCTCTTCTTCTACACATATTTTTCATGGTCTTAAGGGCATAACTTATGGACTAAACATGATAGTAAAACTCCCTAAATAGGGAATTATACTTCTATTCTAATTTCTTTAGAACAAACCCTATCCACCCATAGAAAAAATTACAACGCTTGCCTCCATACGAGACTTGACCTAGATCATATGGATCTGTAGATTTTGGGCATTTATTTGACTGAATCTTGACCTGAACTTTAGATATCTACGACCCTCAAACTACGGTTACCTCAGTCAATATTACACTTGTGGATACTTATGTTTTGGCCCTAAATTCTAGTGCAAGCTCTCCTCCATTTGTGTTGGTCTTTATCACAGACCTTGCAACCTACTAACCACCACAAGATAGGGTCTCAACCCTCTCTACTATTTCAAAATTTGATGCGACCTTCACATGCCAAAACTCTCATGAGCCGCCTCTCTTGAGCGCGATTTTCCACAAGAGAACCAAAAGTATGCCATTATAATTCCTATCTTGAACCCATTAAGGTATTTTTCATTCTTGTGAACCCTCACGTGATGATCTTGCTCTTGGTGGATGATCATGGCCTCCCTTTAGAAACCCTTACTCAACCCTCTAACTCGACCTACTTTAGGACTACATATCTCTTGGCCTCCTTGATCAAATGAACTCCTTATCACTTGATTTTCTTGCCTTCATACTAAGGCATCCTTAAATAGATTTTCCTAGATAGGCCTCATAAAAACCCTCTAGAACTTATGGTTTTTATCCACTTAGAACTTAGGAAATATTTTTTTCAATTTTAATTTTATTATAGATTTTAAACCTCATCTTGGGTTCAAAACCCCTTCACTTGGTTTCTTTGCTGACAAATCCTTTTGTGACCAAACTCACAAAAAACCATCTCACTAGGCTTGTGGAGTAGTTCCCAAGATACACAATTCAAGAACATAGTCTAGTTGTAGTAATCATAACTTGGTCAACCTCTTGTAGACAAGCGAGGACTTGGTTGGGATCCCAAGCTGAAAATTAAGGAATGGTAGTTGTGAGGGGGTGATAGTTACGGAGGGTTAGAGCATGCCAAGGAATGAAAAGGCATGCTAACACATGTCAGACAATTTCAATGCATGCTGAGTGTTAAGGAGTGTTAAGGGAGAACTAGGTCAAAGTGCATGGAAATGAACAAATAAGAGTGTGTGTTATGGAGTTTCAGTGAATTCAAGTGTTCCAAGGATGAAGTGTGTTAAAATAAGTTCATAATAGGATTTACAAGAGGCAAGCCTACAATTTTGATAAGGGGCTTGACAAAGAAGTTTTAGACAAAGGGATACTTTGTGTTGGGAATAACACTAATTCTCCTTTGTCTAGTAGTTTCATATGGCATGTGGCACACTTTAGCCAAATTCTCATGTTTTAAACTATTTTAGACAATTTCATATTGTACATTGTTGTGAATAAGTTTTTAGGAACTTAGCTTTCACCAAATTATATCTTGTGTGTCTTGTGTGTATTGTGGTTCTTGCAAATTCTCAGTTAATTCTCTATTGCTTATATGAACTAGACATACATGTATATGAACTATACATACATGACAAATATTTCCTATGTAATATATATATTTTCTTAGTTATTTTGTGGCCATGGCTAGATGTGATCCTTGTCTTGGTAAGTTCTTAAGTGGGACAAGTTTAACTTGGATGAGTGACCTAATATGAGGTGTTAGGAAGTTCTTAGGTGAAAAAGGCACAATCTACTTGTAGTAGGTGCAATTGGTTAAGTTGTTGTGACTGAGACAAGTCAATGTCACATGAACTGCTGTTGCTAAGGACTTGATTCAGTTCCTAAGTCATGAAAAAATGTAAGGCTATTTTTGAGGAAATGAGTGCCAAGGCACGCTAGGGAATGCTAACATGTTCTAGATAGTTCGAAGGCATGTCAAATATGCTAAGATGTGTCATGTGCTAAGGCATGCCAAGATGTGCAAGGGTGTGACAATATGTGCCAAGGAATATCGAGGAAAAAAAAGAGGAGAAAGAAGTTAAACTACAAGGAAATGAACACATATGAGGGTTAATAATTCATCAATTTACCTTTTCCAGGAGGGGCATGCTAGTCTCACCAACACTAGGTGGCAATAGGTGCCAAGTGCCAAGTTTTAGTGTATTCTAAGTGCCAAATCATCCTTTGTTACTTCTCATCTACTTTCCGATAATTCATATCAAATAAATTTAATATTAAACCATGCCAAATCATAACAATGCATCTTAATGAATGCTAGACATGTTAATAATTTCCAAGCACCAACACGTGTCAAGTTCCAATGTGTGTTAGGGTGTGATGCACATGTTATGAAGTGGAAATGCATGTAGAAGGGTAATAAAGTGTGATAGAGTGTGCTAATGCATGCTGAGGAGTGTTACAGAGTACTATGGAAACACAAGGGAGAACTAGGCCAAAATTCATGGAAGTCAATGAATAGGAGGGTGTTCTTGGGAGTGTCAACAAGCGCTAAATAGCATGCCAAGGAGGTAGTGACAAGGAATTTCAAGAATTAGTAAGGCATACTAGGGAATATCAGGGAATGTCAATAAGTGCCAGAGTGTTTTAGGGAGTTCCAGTGTGTGTTAACATGTGCCAAATAGTGCCAAGACATGCAATATGCTAAGGCATTTTAGGATGTGTAGGATGTTAGGGCATGCCAATATGTGTCAAGGAGTATCAAGGAAAAAAAAATAAGAACCAAGCTAAAATGCAAGGAAATGAACACATAAGAGGGATAATAAGTCAAGAATTTTTCTTTTTCAAAAGGGGCATGCTAGGCACACTAATAATAGGTTCCAATACATGCCAAGTTCCAATGTGTGCCAAGTGCTGATGTATGTTAATGCATGTCAAAGTGTTCCAGGGCATGTTAAGAACTACAAGGCATGCCAACACATGCTAGGAGAGTGTTATACTATGCTAGGGCCTACCAAAATGTGCTTGGGTGTCCTAGTCATGTCAAGATGTTCTAAGTAAAAAGATGTTCTAAGACATGCGAGGTGCCAAGGAATGTTAGTGTGTGCTAAAGCACGTTAATGTGTTCCAAGAGTGTGGAGGAGTGTTATATATCCCTCATTAATAGAATTGACAATGCTTGATTATGTATTAAAATAATATAGATTATACACACATTAGTGGAACTTTATTTAAAGGGGATTTGTTAGATAATAAACCTAATAGAGATGATTCATGTATTGACTCATAGGAAAACTATATTCTCATTACTTGAGCGAAATTATACACACTAATTACTTCTTAACAAATTACCTGACTCTAACCACTATATGGCCTTGGACACATAATGAAAAATACTCCAAAACAATGATCTTAAATCATTATCTTTTGACACAAAATATAGTAACATGCAAATAGTGTCATCAAAAACTCATTGGAATGGTCAATGATGATGAAAATTTTTCGACTATCACCAAAAGTAACCAAAAAGAGCATTGGTGAGGATCAATAAAGTATCATCACTAGAAGTGTCGCCAATGAGAGAATTAGTGACGGGCCTTTAATATCCCTCACCAAAAGTGTCACTGAAAATGGCTTTGGTGACAAGCCTTAAAGGAATGTCACTATATGCACTTACAACAACATTTTTCTTAAGGATTGTCACCATATGTGACATTGGTGATGGACCTTAAAGGTCTGTCACAGGCATGAATCTCACCAATGTCCTTTTTTCTAGTAGTGAATGGGATATATAATACTTCAAATAAGGCATCCCTTCCAAAATCAGGCCTTTGAACATGTAATGGTGTTTCCTCTATATGGAGTGTATAAACAATGACCCTATTAGGTGTTTCTATCCCATAAGTGGAAGTAGCATATCCTTAGTCCACCCTTTAATTGATAAGTGTTAGTGAATATTAATGATGGTATAGAGGGGATAGGACTTCATGGCCAAGTGCCAGGGTCAAAGGGACTAACATGATAGGGCTCCACATCATCAATGTATAAATGTGAGGAGGGAGCAAGTGTGGATACATGAGTTATGAACTTGACCTTTTTGTTTTCCACCCCTCTTGTGTGCCTTTTAGTTTTTCATGTTTTTTCCTTTTATTATGACTCATAGCTCAAGGGTTAGAGCTTTATTTGAATGATGTATATTAGTTCCCCCCCCCCCCCCCCTTAATTATGATGCAATTAATCATTCATAAACATTGTGACATTCAAGGGTTCCTTTCATGATGTAATGGGGCAAAGATGTGCCTAGGAAATGGGTGATGGCCATATGAGTGAGCTAGAGCTCATGCTAGTATTTTTCCCACGTGCTCATTATCTGTCCCTCCCATATTTTGCATTTTTCTTTTTTTTTTGGACATAATATTATTTTTCCTTTTCTTTTAGCTGCTTCAACCTCCCAGGGAAAATTTGTTGGGCCCTAATTAGGTATGTGGTTGTGTGGGTGCCAAATCCCAAGAAATCAATGGATAGTTGAAATAAGAATGGAGGTGAAACCGATCTTGTAATGTATGATGGAAAGTGATAAGTATGACATAGGGATGGTTGAAAATGTGCCATCTCAATCAAGGCTTCCCAAGTAGTGCCACTCTTATATCCATTGGGCCATTAGGGGAGGTCCCACTGCATGAGGATCGAATGTTAGCCCCACATTTATGATGAGAGAGCAAGATAATGGTCAAAACCCCTTTTCCTTTTAGGTCACCCCATAATTCATTCAAATGCCCAATTATAAACAAGCATAAGCACTTAGTTTCAAAATGAATAAAGTACTTTTTTATCAGAATCCCACCTTCCTCCATGTGTTCTTGCTGGATGGGTCATAAGCATTGATTTGATGAAAGTGGTGGAGATAAAATGGCATGTCATTATCTAGTGGCAGTTTCCTGGGGTTCTTGGCTAGACAACTAGATGTGAAGAATGCAAGAGAAAGGTTTTCTCCTAAGGATTACTCTTTTTGGTGGGTAACAAGTAAAATTTGAAGGTGGTGTTGCTGTTTGTGATAATCAATAAGGATGAAGTGAAAAAAGGTGCACTTCATTCGCCTAATCACCCCTCTAATCATATCGCACTTGTGGAGAAGTTTCATTACATATTTACTCCAAAATAATCTTTGTAGGAGCTATAAACAATTGTGATATCAACAAATTGAATGGTTGAAAATGTAAAGAAATTGAAAAGGATTCGGCCTGGAATGGAATTGAACTGATGCATTTTTCCTTGGTCTGATACACATATATGAAATTATATAGTTTATTCGTAATATGAATTTATATTTTAGAAAGAATGATTATAATATTAGTATGTAAATATTTTTATTTATTTTAAGTAAATAATCTGATAATGGTAGTGTTATAATGTTTTCATGTTATAAAATAGGATGCCTTTATTTATAAGACGGCTTTGCTAATTTGCACTTTTATAAGGTATGTTTTCTAAAATGTAGAATATAAAATTATATTATATCTAAATTGAAATTTCTATTATATGAGTTTGTCATAGATCGACATTGTTCTTTGGGACATTCTGTTGTCTCTCAAGGATCATTTATGAAACTAAACATATCTTTTTCACTTCCTTCTTTTCATCCTTTACAAAAAAGAAACCTAAATATTTTGTCTTTCTTCTCAATTTGAGAGTTATTTTTTTCCATCATGCCACATATTTTGATCAAATTACCACATGGCCTTTCCAACAACATATTTCAAGCTTCCTTATAGTAGTCTCTATTATTAAAATTTACCAGATATTTCTAGGAAATAACATCCTATCATTCAAAAATTCCTATCAAGTTTGAAACCAAAAAAGGGAAAACCAAAAAGAGCAACTAAAGAGAGTAAAGAATGAGTTGATTGAGGGAGTTTAAGAAATTGATCAACATAGCAATAGAAAATACTAAAAGAGGAAATTAAAGAGAGTAGAAAATAATTCTATGGAGGCAGCTTGAAAAATAAAATTTGTACAAGATCATAGCCTACTAATAATGCTAGGAGGATACAAAATCAAATTTCAAACTAGGAAAGGGAAAAGCAAAAGGAGCAAGGAAAGAGAACAGACAAAGAGTGGACTGAAGGAGCTTCAGAAAGAAAATTGTGCAACATCATAGGTTATTCATAATTAGAGAAGGTTATGTTGTTATATTTTGGACCATGATAATAAAATTACGCACTCAAATAAATTAACCTAAAATGTATCTTAGAAATATAAATTCCTAAATATGTTAATATACAAACACATCCTATTGGAAATAACAAAAAATAAATACAAAGAACTAATATCTTAACACTAATTTATCTTCTATTGAAAATTTAATAGGAATTACACTATTTATACCACAACTCAATTACACTAACCAACTACATGATGTGCATTAAGTCTCTTTTATAGAACAAGAAACATAAAGAGGAAATGAATTGAATGTATACTCAAACATTGAGGTACATAGTTTCAAACCCTAACCCTAATCAATTATATTAGTGTACATGAACCCTTTTAACATAGCACACCAATTGAAATGCAACATATGCATGAACTCATGTGCTTTCATCTCTTTGGAAATTAAGCCTTTCTGGAATAGAATAAAACAACATGTAATTTAAGTCAACTCCACCAAGAAATGTGCCCCCTAAAAATAGCACATGCATACTAAAAGATACAATGTTGTTGTGTCTTCCCTAAGAAACCCTCTATTGGGCCATCATTGGAATTTGAAAACTTCCTCAACTATAGGATAGACACTAAAATAGATCTATTGAAGTGCACTTCCATGGAGAAAAACAACTCAAATTAACATGTGAGAAAACTAACATATACATTTTCCTATGGACATCATTCCAATTTGCAATGGGTCATTATTGGAATTTGCAAACTTCGTCAACTATAGGATATGCACTAAACTAGATCTATTGAAGTGAACATCCACGGAGAAAAACAATTAAAATTAACATGCAAGAAAATTAACATACACATTTTCGTATGGCCATCATTAGAATTTGCAAACTTTGTCAACTATAAGATAGACATCTATTTAAATGCACTTCCATGGAGACAAACAACTCAAATTAACATAAGAGAAAACTAGCATACACATTTTTCCATGGACACTTAATGAACAAAAATTGCACCATTACAATAATAAGAAATCAAAAATAAATTAAACAAAAATAAAGATTTACTTTTTCAACTATAAAATAGACATGTATTTAAGTGCACTTTCCTGAATAAAAAACAACTCAAATTAACATAAGAGAAAACTAACATACACATTTTTCTATAAAAACTTAATAAACAAAAATTGCACCATTACAATAATGAAAAACAAAATAAAAAATAAAAAAAAATAAAAATTTCTATACTATAACTCCAACTACTATTCTTACTCTTATCACCCAGTGAGTTCACAAACGAAAATAAAAAATTAACCAAAAAAAAAAAAATTATTAATGAAAAGTAAATATATAAATAAAGTAAAGTAAAAAAGGCCCATTGAAAACAATATGGCAAAGTTTTAATGAAAAGTGATAAGATCTCTCCAATATAGTATTAATGAAGTTAATGAGTGAAGGGTGTACTATTATATGTAATACAATATAAACTTGTTATATTACAAGGTATACAATATAATTTTATTTAAATAACTTGCAAAACTAAATAAATAAAATAATATTATATTTAATATAAAGTTTTGGAAGATCATATTATATTATATTTAATATAAAGTTTTGGAGGAAAATATTTTATTAAATTTAATTAGATTTATTTTCTAAAATAATTTATTTTAAAATTTAGATTAATTTGTACTTGTTATATTACATTAAATTAAATTGTATATTATATCATTTAATTTGAATAATTTGCAAAATGAAATAAATAAAATAATATTATATTTAATATAAAGTTTTGAAAGAAAATATTTTATTAAATTTAAGTAGATACATTTTCTAAAATAATTTATTTTTAAATGCAGATGAATTTGTTAATTATGTATTTTAATTTATTTTTCTAATATAATTATTTTGAAGATATAATTTTACCTTAAAAATATGATTTTGATACCATGTAAAGAACATTAAATTTATTGATTATTTAATTTAATTGAAGAGAAATTGTTGATATTTGAATGTGCAAAGATGATTAAACATTCTTCTCTATTTTTAGATCTTAGATTTTTGTGATCTATAATGTGAATAAGATATCTTTTGGATTAACAACATCTAAAAAATTGGATAAAAAATATTGTTCTTTATTTTAAAAATTTTAATGTTTATATATATATATATATATAATATTATGTTTTCAAAATAATATAATAATCAATTTATAAATATTTATTTTTATTTTTAAAAATAATAATATTATTATTATAATATTTTGATTCTGCTTTTACATCCAAGAGGGCTTTCAAGGTGTCCTTTAACTTCAAGACCTATGTTTTCAAATCCTCCTTAATAATAAAAATATTGTTATAATATTTTGGTGTTACAATTAATATGATCGTCCTTAATTAATATTAAAATATAATGATATATGAGTGGATTTAATAATTAAGAATATGTTTGTTGTTACAAAGGATTTTAAGATTTTGTGTTTATGATAGGATATGTTTATATTCATATATTTTGATTAAATAATTAATAATTCAAAATAATGAAAATTTATTTGAATTTATTTTATGTTTGTTATTTTAGCAATTAAAGAATGAGTTAAATGTGTTATTATTTTAGCACTGAAAGTATAAACTAAAAATGTTAGAATTAAAAAAAAATTAAGAAAAACCCAAATATTTATCTAAAAATAAATTGCTGATTATAACACTTATAAGAAATTGGTAACCTTGCTTAGTTGGTAACCCTTCATCACCCAAAAAAATATTTCAAAATATTTCATAATATAGAGTGTGTTATTTCTGAAGATTCCAATAACAAATCAATTATTTTGTAACCCTTCATCACCCAAAAAGATATTTCATAATATAAGGTGTTCTATTTCTGAAGATTCCAATAGAAAATCGATTAATTCAAATCAATTAGTTTATATTCTTTGATAAAGGCATCAAACAATCGGTATTCTCAGATTTTATAAGTGACTTAGAATGTCATTGATAAAACTTCACATTGCAACTAGTAGTTAGTGGAGAAATGGAATTGATTAACATATTTAATTAGGCGGAATTGGTTGACATATTTAATTTTAATTAGTAAAAATTGAAGGCTTTAGACTTATAAAAATACCACCTACATCCATTAAATGAAAATGAGAGAAAATTGAAAAAATAAATATATTTAAATTTAGAAATTTGTAAAAAGTATTAAACTTACTATAAAACTTGCAAAAAAATAAAAACTAACTAAGATCTAACTAAACATTTATTTTATTTAGCTTCACATTAACTAAGATCTAATGAAAAGTATAATATAATAATTAAAATTTAATTATGTTTAAATTATTTTATACTCTTATTATTTTTAAACTCATAATTTTGAAATCTATCAATACTTCGGTTAAGAAGTCTCTTCAAAATATGCTCACTCTGTCACTTAATAATCTACACACCATCCGTTAAATTGTACTTTAATATTACTATCAAACAATATTATAACTATAATAAAATATAATTATTTATTTTTAATTATAAATAAAATTATTAAATATTTTTAATTTGTAATTTGAAATTATTTATTTTTAATTATAATTTTTTTCCCTCTTTAAAAAAGTTAGTTAACGACAAATTGCATACATAAAAAAGAAAGGCAACGAAATCCATTTAGGGAAAAAAAAACAGACAGTTGACTCAGAGGAACTTCCGAAGTTGTGTTTGTATTTATAAGCGTGAAACAGAAATAGCTCTCGCTTAAGAAGATGTCATCCATATAATCCATCTAACGTGATATAAACCTATAATTAAATGTCTATAATTGTGAAGTTCTGTGGGTGCGACAAAAAGAAATTACTGATCGAAAAGTCTGTTCACTGTCAGTTGAGCTGCAACTTGTCTTGGACTGAGCACACACTGTTACAGAATAGACGTTTCAAACTAAACAGATTTCATTCTCACTCACATCCAGAAATAAAAAACAACAAAATCAAATTCAAAAACACTGACAGTTTGCGAAGATTAAAAAAAGGTGATAAAAATAGAAAAATCCGCTTTTGTTAAAAAAAGCTTCGAAGGTTCCATAAATAAATATTTCACATCCAGAAATAAAAACAACAAAATCAAATTTAAAAACACTGACAGTTTGGGAAGATTAAAAAAAAGGTGATAAAAGTAGAAAAAGTTGCTTTTGTTAAAAACAGCTTCAAAGGTTCAATATATTTCTGTTAAAAAAACATCCAAGGTTCAAAAGCTTTACAAGAGCTTGATACATGAACAGAGCATTGAAGAATCGAAGAGAGCCCGGTACCTGAGACAATGACAGCCATGGTATGTGAGAAAATGAGAGCAATGAAAGAATTGTCCAATATGCTAATTCCAATGGAGCCCATTGTTGGCAAAGAGGTAAACGCTGAATATTTGATACACAAACACTGCAACAGTACGGAAGATCAAGATCAATATAGGAGGGTGAGCGACTACAAGTGGTATAGGGCGGTTAATCTGGTGTGTAGCGTGCATACAGACAGAGCTGCTACCGTACAGTGTGAACACTGTCTCATAAATTGGTTATTTGGACCGGCCTCTAGTTCTTCCGTGCATTGTTCTAAAGATTGTTTAATCCAATCTTGGGACCGCCACCTTGAGCTGCACAGTCAGGCAACAGAATCATCATCAGCAGCTGAGGAGTGCATTTCTCCTGTCAACAATCGTATGTTGTTGTCAACCTGGAATTGTTATACGCCCACCATGGATGATTTAGGTAAAGAATTAATTCTGGAGTGTGCAGGGAAGACATTATTTCATACTCAGCCGGTTATTTCAATTCTGGAGTGTGCAGGGCCTTCCGTGCATGCAGGGTGATCCAGCTAGTCCTAGACGAATGATTAAAGTAAAGAGCATTAATATTAATGCTGCTCATGATCAGGGCTTCAGTACTAATCCTACATTCACAATTTTAACGTACAACGTGCTTGCTCAAGTGTACGCTACTCCTGAAAAGCACTGCCTCTGTCCTCCATTGGCGCTTCAGTGGGATCATCGCAAACAAAAGTTGCTCACAGAAATAGTAGAATATGATGCCGACATCATTTGTCAACAGGAGGTGCAATACAACCATTTTTTAGAGTTTTTCTATCCAGAATTGAGGAGACGAGGTTATAAAGGAGTATATAAGGAAAAACAGAGAGGGTACTACAGCCCAACTATTGATGGGTGTGCTACTTTTTACCGGCTAGATCAATTTAATTTGTTGCAAGCTGAATGGATCAATTTGAGCAGTTATGCTACATATCTTCCTGGTCGATTCCATAAAGACAACATTGCACTGAATGTTGTCCTCTCTTTCAAGAACAACGGTGGTCGTCTGTGCATAGCCAATACTCATATACACGCCAATCCGAATAACAGAGATGTCAAGCAATGGCAGGTGTATTACCTGTTGAACAGGTTGGAATCATTTGTCCAGGCCGGGGCCGGTACTGCTCCACTTCCACTTGTAATATGCGGGGACTTCAATTCTACCCCTGGAAGTGCGGTTCACTCACTCGTTACCCAAGGTTATGTCAATTCGGCTCACACAGATTTGGATTATGATCCATATGGTGTACTGCGACCTGCTGAGATGTTTCAGCATGCACTTCCTCTGGTAAGTGCTTATTCATCTTATTTTAAGTGCGATGTGGACCAAGAAGAGATGGTAAGAAAAATGGATGTTGACACACGGGAGCCTAGCTTCACCAACTTCTCATGCGAGTTCCAGGGAACGCTGGACTATATATTTCACACTGGCTCCAATTTGAAGGTGTTATCACTGCTGGAGCTCATCGATAAAGATGAAGTGAAAAAAGGGGCGCTTCCTTCGGCTACTCGTCCCTCTGACCATATCGCACTTGCGGCCAAGTTCAGTTACATCTCTGCTCCAAAATCAGCTTTGTAGCAGAGATATCAGCAAATTGAATCACTGAAAATGTAAATTGAATCCCAGGAATGGCATTGAAGCCTGGGAACCATATATATGATTGGGAATATGAAGTTCTGTTTTAAAAAGAATAATTATAATATTGGTATGTAAATTTCCGGAAATTTGATGATAATAATCCTGTTACAAGATTATTTGCTTTTAGTTTAGCTTATTTGCTCTATTTTGTAAAATGAATATAAAAGTTATTATTATATCTAAAATAAAATTCCATTATTGAATCAAAAGAATATGAAGAGAAAAATAGTTACCAGAAAATTTATTCCATATCTATTTTTAGTACTATCTACCTACAGCCAACGTCAAGTAATTAACACTTTTGGAAAAATGGATATGTTTTGAATGATTACGTGGAACCCTCTTTAAGAATGCTTACCTGGAATCCTTTTTAAGTTGCAACCCCCAAAATTGGAATATATGTACATGTTTATGTCTAGTACAAAGTAAATAATTGCATGGAACTTCTTTTATTTTTATTTTTTAAGTGATTTGGAAAAAAAATATTTAGTGATTTTACATTTTTGAAAAGTATTGTATATTTCTTGGTGTTCGTGGTGTAGCGAAGGCATTGTCACCCTTATAACTTAACAAAATAAAAAAATATTTCATATGGCATTAATAAATTGAATATGATACATAGAAGTATTAATATCAATATATAGTTAATATAAAGTATAATTATATGTTATTTTTGTTATAACATGTAAAGTAGCAATTGTTTCAAAAGTTAGAAAGAGATCGATAGATTTGTTTAATGAGAAAAGTTGTATGAGGAATGCATTTGTAGATATGTATTGCATTGTTTTGCATTTTGAAGCACACATTGCAAATATAAGGATAACTACCTATTAAAAAAAATGAGAATTAGAAAATGTGATTCATTGCACCATATTTCATTTAGAAACAAAAAAAAAAATGAGTTCATTACACATAACATCCCTGCATTGCAAGAAACTTCAAATCATCCAGGGGAAAAATGCAAGGGGTATTTCAACATGTCATTCCAGTATTTGGTTTTATCTAGAATTTTGCCTTAGAATTTGTGTTTTAATGGCAATATAAGAATTTGTTTTTTAGTTTGATATAATAGAAATATTTGGGATTGTGCTTGAGAGGCTCCATGATGTTAATGGAAATGTTGTTGTTGATTGTTTGCAAATCAAACTATGCTTTACATATAATTATAAACAACTTAAGAGCTCAAATACAAGTTTGACAACATAAAATGAGATATACAAAGATCCAAAACTATAATCATGAACTTCATGTGAATAACATGAGTGTAAAGTGCTTTAATTGAAAGTAACAACATTAAAAAGTATTTATACATGGCATTCAATTAATGTTTGTTGTCAATAGTAGGTGTGTGTGTTGTCAATGGAAGATGAAACATATACAAGGTTGATCAACATTAACACAAAAGTAACAACAATATACATGCTATGCAATGACTTTGCTTGAAATTATACAGAATGGCTTGCTAGTTCAACGAAACAAGACCTATATACATAGAGATGTATTACATGGTGAATAACTAAACATGTACAATAAAAGTATGTGATGTCATATAAATGTAATTTACAGTGAGTAACTAATCATATATACATGATGAGGCACGACATCGGCAATACCAATTGATGTTTATTATGGTGTCAATATGTGAATGTCATTCTTTTTATTCATCATGTATTTTCTTTTGTGCAACTCTTTCATCGATGTCGACTGTTTTTTTCAGTAGTTTCATTATCTTCCGTAGCAAGATAATAGTTGAACGCAAACGATAAAGAGGCCGTACTTATGGGGGCATGAGCCTTGTTTGTATATCTTGCAAGGTAAGTTCCTGCTACTGAATTTCTTAGAAATATTCATAGAGTATGTTTAAGTAGTCCATATCCATATCTATTGGTCATGAAAAAGAGAAATAGTAATTTTTAGTGGACGTATATGCTGAAAGTTATATATATATATGTATTCAAATTAAATATGATTTTTTTCCTAATAAGAATGAAAATAATATGAGGTTAAATGTAATAGCAAGCAAGCATATGTGAAATTTTGTTTAGTAGAAAGTGATGTTTACCATGGGTAAATGTGAAAGATAGAGTCTAAGGTTTGCTAAAGTGTATTCTCTTGTGGAGATTTTAATGTGGACAATTGGATTCCTCTTGTTGTTTGCGCTTGAGATATGGATTTTCTTGCATACGTGAGATGCATGAGAATGGAAATGTTGGATTGATTCGAAGGTATATAATGATCTTAATCTTGATATGGTAGTGAATATTAAACCTTGTTTTTCTTTGATGGCAATGTCTATAGTTGCTTTGTCTAATGTCATTCATTGTGATTTATGTATCGTTAAATCCCATGCCATTTGAAGTGGTATCTGCTGGAGTGCACCCCTTGTGAAGGGGGAAATGTGTACATATGTTGGATGTGAAATGCCTCATGGTTCTTCGCTATATTAGTTGAAGTCGACTACCATGAAGGATGGAAATTCTAGGGGCTTTGATTCAAGTGCATAAAATATTGCAACTAATTTTCCAAGCGTGCCATTAACTAGGCATGAATGTACCCACAAGTTGTTGGTGAGTATAATTTTTTTTCCATTGCATAGACTACCTTTGCATCCAAATGTTCATCCTCTGTTGTAGTAGAATTTTATGCTTCTATTGCTTTGCAGAGAAAAACGCTATTGGCATGTTCAAATTTTTTAACATTGTTTTATTATGTAAAGAAACTAAGTTGTTTGTTGCATATAGTTGCATGGAGTCTTGAAATGTTTATTGCTCTTCATGGGTAAGAGAGGAATTTTTCCTTGACATTAAGAGCTTCCAATATTCAAGAGTAGGTGTTCCATTTGTGAGGCTTGTGAGGATCTGGTGGAAAGCATCCAGGGAAGGGTCAGCACCTTGCTGACGGAAAATAGTTGAAAGCATTATGAATGTGTTGAATTTGTGTGAAAGTGCAGTCACACGTGATGTGCCAACATATAGATGAATTTCCTTCACAGGTGGTAATTGGCCTAAATCTCTGATAAGGATAATGGAGCAATTGTCAAATGGTGCATTTTGATGAAGGGGGGATGCCTCTCTTAGGTAATCGTCAATGCAAGAAATAATTTTCGAACCGATGAAGCTCATCTCATCAATGAGTATGTACTCTACATGGAAAAGTTTCTCTTGCAGTTGTAGGAGCGATTATGCTTCAAGAGGATGCATTGATTGTATAAGGATGCAAAGGGTAGAATGGATTGTAAGGGGATTTATGTTGAAAGATGCAACGCCGATGGGTGCAAGTAGAAGCAAGGGGTTTGTGCTTGTTGGGGATTTTTCCATAAATGCACAATCCATACATTTAATTAAATGATATTTTCAAGGTTGTCTTGGTGTAAAGATGACGTGGAAAAATTGTGGAAGCCCCTTGATAATAAAATTTTAAGAGCCCCTAATTTTTTTATAAAATGAGGGTGATTGTAAGCATTTGAGCATCCATTTTGAGGGACAAGTCTCCAAGAAGATAGCTCTGAATTGAAGGCTAGTAACAACAAAGAGAGGGTCAATAACAACATGGGACAAGCGTGCATAGAAGATCAAATTTCTGGGCAGGAATGCAGATCTGTTGAGGGGTTGTCTCAAGGTTAAATTACAGGTCTGAAAGGTCTCCTTATAGGCCGAGATTCTGGGCATGAGTGTGGACTGAGTTCAGGATTGTCTTAGGGCTAGAAAGCCAGGTATGAGTAGCTATTTGAGGCCCGAGGTGCTGGGAAAATAGGCTAAGGATAAGGAGTGGCATTGCATTGTTGTGTGGATGGTTGTTTGGGCTAACTGGAAAAGTTTGAAGGCTGCAACCAGCTGTTGTGCTAGGCCAACATTCTTAGCAAGCAGTTTGAGATAATTTTAGGGAAATGTTAAGGTGAACAATGCCTGGAAGGGTCAGCATGGCATGAAATGTGCCTCTCCAAGGCAGGATGCATCCATTGTGGGCTTAAATTTTTAACTCCGTGAAGGATGAAGGGTTGTATGGTATGCCCTAACCAAGACTACAGTGGAAATAAAAATAAAAAAAAAGTAAAACAATGTTTTATGGAGGTTTTTCAGTCAAATACTTTGACCATAATTTGGATAAGTTAAAGGAAGCATGTGGAAGTCAAGAAGGGGGGAAGATCTGGTGATTAGATTCCCTACACTAGTGATAGATTCCATAGTGATTGAGTAGCAAATGTGCAACAGAAGGTTGTCATGCATTGGGTCAAAGTGTTCACTCTTGTGAGGGCCAGTTTGATGGGAAGATTATAGGAGGCCTTAGGAGTTGGTTGGATGATCCCATGTGGATTGTTACGAGACCTACCAAGCAGACGAGGTGACAGTAGGCACATTAGATCGAGAGGCAAGAGGATGACAACAAGGTATGTTGCAGATGAACCTATGTATGATAGATTGATGGTGTCTTGGGTGAGGACACATTGGGGTGCCTAGATTTACGCAATAGCTCCTCTATTGTAGGGAAAAGGGTGGATTGGTGGATTATGTGGGAAGCCATGTGTAAGGGTCTCCCAAGTGTGGGGATGCCCTAACTAGGATCATATGCTACAACGTGGACTTGGTCTCTCGAGGATTGTCGGAGGGAAAAGTGAGAGAAGACCAAGTGTGGACGATATTGGGCACTTATGGTCTCTTGGAGGACAGTGTGATAGTGTCCAAGTTGAATTTGAACTGCAGTGCATTGATGGAAAAAGGTGACTACTAGCCTAGAAGTTGGTGAGATCAAGGGTCTAATCAACAAGGAGCAGGATTGTGGAGCCAGAGACTTGTGTGTGGAGAAGGACTTCTACAAAAGATGATGGACAATCCTCCTAGCCAGTGTTCATCGTGGAAGATGGACATCTTGCAGTGATAGGTGGCAGTCCTTCATGCCCTATGTTGGTCTTCATTGTTGTAGCGTAGGAAGACCATAGTGGGTTGATGTCCATGAGTAGTTGACGAGCACTAGTGGGAAGATTGAGAGTTGTTCACAAGTGGAGCTGTGAAAAACTCGGCAGGAGTCTTGATGTGTTGTGCTCTTGATGGATGAAGGGACAAATAGAGAGAAGATTAGATAATCGAGATTTAGTGGCTAGATGGACTTGGAGCATTGATAGAGGTATGAGTTGTAGATCGGGAGTCGAAGGATTAGGCAGGTACAGGGTACGACATAGAGGAGCTATTATATGATACAACCATATGGTCAGAGTATCGTGTCTTGTACGAGTGAATGTATGAAGGTCATTATCCCTGTTATGGTAGCCCTAGACTATTGTATTATATGTTGTTAATATAACGAATTTGGGTTGAAAAAGTAAAAATTTATCTATATTTTGTGCATTTCTAATTTATTAGTATTTCCACTGCGTAAAGTATTTTAGTGGTTGAGATTCTTGGTTTAGTAGCATCAATGATTTAAGACTCTAACCTAGACCCAAGATCGTGGAAATTCAATATTGAATAGATGTGTCCTATGCTATGAGGTAACATGAAATTCGTCATCTTATTTAGAAGTCGACATTGAGGTCCTTTGGAGGCTGATTGTGCTTGTTTTTGGAGGGATATTATAGACTCGTATACATTGACATATGCTCAAGAACAACTCTTCATACATGACATGAATTCATTGAATTTACTTGAAAAATCCTAATGATAAAATAAAATTACTTTCTCATGAGACCCATGAAGCAAGGCTCACAATAATAATTTTATTTTCTTCATTACATCATTTACATAAGTCACAATTACATTTCGTTATGAAGACCGAACCTAGTTACACTTTTCAATAATGGAACCCCCACAAAAGAATGGATTAAGTTTAATTTTGATGGAGATTTCAAAATAAATTTAGTCTTTTTCCAACATAGATGATGCCTCCAAAAACGATAAAGGATGTATAACAGGAATATTTTACTAACTATAGTATTGAAAACAAATAACTTAGCCAAAATGATAGATCTAATTCGGGGCACCGAAGAATAGCCAAAAACAGGAATCAAAAGAATTATATTTTATGTGCATTTCAAGTTAACTATTGACCATCTCAAAATAAAGATTCAAAACCCCTCTTGAGAAATGATTAGTCATGTTCCTTAGAACAAATCAGTATTGGATTTTTTTTTATAATTGTAAATCCATATGCATACAAAGAATTTACAATTAGCTCGATCACAGGTAAGAAAATAGATCCATATCCTTTAAAGAGAACAAAATATTACTTTTAAGTTTTAACTACCCTTTCATTTGCTCGTGAATTGGCCTTTTCACAATGTTTGAAGCCATCGGTGATGCAATTTCCTTTCAGTATTTTTTCTCATCCTTGACTACCAGCTCTAGTGGGCTTCAACATCCTCACCCTTTTTGTTCAATGCCAATATTTCCATAAAATCACAATCCCTATAATTTTATTGTACCAACACCTTATCTTATTTTCCCTCTTTTAGTTCTCTTTAGCTGGCATTTACCAGGTAGTCTCTAGTCTACTACTGAATCACATTGTCTTTCTACTTTTAGCATTATTTTAGGAGATGCCCTGGCACTCCCACTTTGTGTTGACATTGGATATAATATCTTAGTCCTTTTGACGTATTTTTATGGTTTCATATTTTCTTATGACTCCATTCCTCATGAATTCAAAAATTTGGAAATCTATCTAACCATTAAAGGCAAGGTTATGGTCCCCACTACTTGATGTTTACTCTCAAAACTTACTATATCAATTAGAATTCACCCCATTTTCATTCATATTTGCTCTGCTCACTCGAATTTCTAAATGATTTCTTTAGATATGTTCCAAATCACCTCCCACCTCTGGGATAAAATGTAAAAGATCATTATCCACCTATACATGCCCTAAATGAAAAATCAAGACCTTAATCATACATGCCCTGCCACAAAATAAGTTCCTAAAGACTTTGGACCAATTTTATAGATCTAGTGAAACACAATAACAAATTCTTTGTATTAAACATTTCTCTATTTTTCCATCACATAAAAGTGAATTTTTTTTTATCAGTCCAAGTCCAAGTCCATAGTCATTTAGAGAGCATATTTTAAAATGTGTTAAAAGCATTAATTTGGGTGACTAGACCAATAAACCCGTCATTCTTCATTTTATATGAATTCTGTGGACTCGATTGCAAATCCATGTTGTGATTTTTTTTAATTGTTTTCTTAAATGAAGCTAAATGATGTCAATTAATATTTGAAGTTCTCCTTAGTCATGCAAAAATCAAACGATATACGATGGAAAATTTACATTGTTACATAATTCATGTTGTTAACCCTCTAATCGTAGGCCATCATGTGTTTGGATTCTTCCAAAATAAATCATTTTGTATTAGACATCCGATGAAAAAGGACCATTGTATGTAGGAGATTAATTGAGAAACGTTGGATGAGATTGGGATATTTAACACTTCTAAGCGATAAAAAATGAGCGCGTGCAGCTAATTGAGGATTTGTGCAACTTTTTCCATGGTTGCTCTGTTATCCATTCTATATCCTCCGCCATTCGTTGTTAATTGAATAATAGCATATTGCCTCCTTTCCCATGGAATTATTCGCTCGCATCTAATTCACTTTCAATTTAATTTTACATTCATAATAATGCATTCCCTCCTAACATCGATTTTGTTAACAAGGGTGTCTTTTAAATGAATCATTAGGTGAAGTAAGGGTTGGGTTATATTAAAGAGTTTTTAAAGTAATTATGTGGGGGAGTTGGTTATGATTCTTCTTTTCTTAAGGTCATATTTTTTTGGTATGATATGTTTAGGTTTTTAATATTATTTTGTTTATATGATATGCTTTTTAAATTGAGAATGTAGTTATATAACTTATGTGGACTTAATGTTTGAGAGCATGTGTTTTCTTTTAAGAGGTTTAAAGGTTAAAAACCAAAAGTGATAGAGTACATATGTCTTTATAGACTTTAGAAGTTAAGTTGTTGTGTGGTGGGTCCCTTGTCCCATGAACAAAGGGGTATCATACACCGATTTCACCAATTTGGTGACCTTAAAATTGGATATTTTAGGGTTTTAATTTTGTGGTTATTTTATTTATATGATATGATTTTCAGATTAAGAATGTAGTTATATGCCATTTTTAATTGATTTTTTTATATGATATGGTTCTTAAATTAAGAATGTAGTCATATATATATATATTCTTATGTGTGTGTCAAAATGGTGGGGAAAAAGGGTTTTCATATCCCTCGAAATTGTTCAATTATCAAAATTTTGTCATCCTAAACTACTTGCTTGTAAAATTTTTGTATTAATTGATTTAACCAATCATTTTTCGAATCACATTTGATGTTACCTATGCATCGAACCACTTCAATAGACACCTTGGATTCAAGCCTATAGTGGTCATTGTATCCTCCTTCTTTGAGAAACATTTGTGCCCTTTCTTACTTTTTTAGTGGTACTCTTGCCTTTTCTTACTCTCGATTTGAAGAACCACAAGTTTGGTAAGGTTGCTTCTTGGTGTTTTTAGCCTTCAATAATGAAATCATGATGGAGTTTTTTGGTCCAAAATTTTGGGCTAAAAGATTAATATATTGGTAGTCTTAATTGGTGCAATCGTCTAACAATCATTTACATTTCTTACTGTAAATATATCTAGTGAGTTCATCTAGCTCCATATGACCTATATTCCTCACTTAAACTCCCTCTAATATTTCTTGGGTAGATATTATTATCATCTCACAATGAGAGATGTCAAGCAAGGTTGCAAGGAAATGACATGACAAATACTCTACAATTTCTCTTCAAACCGTTGTTCGTGAAGGATTCATCCACTTATACATCCCTACTTTTTGATGCTAACCACTTGGAAAAGCTTGTACAAGTGATTGAGTTGTATTTTATGGTGATAAATGTTGAATTTATAATTTTATTTGGCCTCTTCAAACTAAATTTCATTAGAGATAAAGGTCATATTTGGAACTTTGGTGTGTTAACTAGGACTTTGGCATGTGATAAACTTGACCTTTATCTTGAGAAGATTAGGAGTTGGAGGGTAATCATGAGGAGGGTGTCATTTTCTCAAGGCGAGTCTCTCATAAGGATAAGCACTTTAACGAGAAAGAAAATGACAATATCGAACACTCACTTCTTACCATTCTCACACCATAAAAAAACCCTAAAAATGTCCTTCTTAAAATCCCTTGTGTAGTTTCCTAATGTCATTCAAGTAGAATCTCGCAATTACTTATGCTAGTAATGGTGCGATCATTTTTTTATTCTCTTAAAGGAACTATTTTTATAAATTCACCCCATCAAACAAAAATCACTGATTCAAAATTAATGGAAATGAATGAATAAGATGGTGTGTGGCAATGAGTGTGAGGTGTGCCAAGGGGGGAGTGACAATGCATACTAGGGAATGTCAAGAAGTCTCAAGGTGTGCTAACATGTGCTAGATAGTTATGAGGCATTCCAATGAATTCCAAGCATGCCAAGACATGTGATGTGTTAAGGCATGACAAGATGTGCTAGGTGTTATGGTATGCGAAAGTGTGTCAAGGAGTGCTAGGTGAAAAAAGGGAACACCAATTAAAATGAAAATAAATCAATAGATATGAGGATTAATGATCTAGGACCTTACCTTTTAAAGAGGGGAATGCTAGGCATACCAAAACTAGTGTCAATACATGCCGACCAAGTGCTAGTGTGTCTTAAGTTCCAAGTCATCCTCTATTACTTCTCTTTTAATTGTGATAATTTATATCAAATAAATTTGATCTTAAACCATGCCAAGTAATTATAGGGTATCCAAACACATGCCAAGAATTGTCAAGTGCCACCAACTGCCAAGAGCCAATATGTGCCAAGGATTTATAGGGCATGCTATGGAGTTCCAGGTTTTCTAAGGAGGGAGTGACAAGATATGCTAGATAGTTCCAAGGCATGATAGAGTATTAGGGAAGCATACAAAGATGCGCAAGTGCCAATGTGTGTTGATCGTTAGTGAATGCCTCGGGAACACAAGGGATCACTATGTCAAAATGCATGGAAATGAATGAATATGTGTGTGTGATAGGGAGTGTGAGCGAGTTCCATATGTGCTAAGGAGGGAGTGAGATGGTATGCTACGCAACACTAAGTCATGCTAGTGTAATAGAGTGGCATGTGACCAATATGTGTCGGGTTCTATGGTGGGCCAACTTATGGTAGGAAGTGTTAGGGAGTCCTAAGGACACACAAAGGAGGACTAAGTGAAAATAATGCATGAAAATGAACGATTAAGAGATTATGATGGGAAGTGTTAGTGACTTCCAGGTGTGCTAAGGAGGGAGTGGAAAAGTATTCTAGGCAATGCTAAGGCATGCTAGAGGCCAGCTAAATATGCTAAGATGTGTTAGGTGCTAGAGTGTTTCAATGCATGTCATGGAGTGTTATGGAGTTCCATGGGAAAAAAGGGAGCACTAGTTTCAAATGCATGGAAATGAATGAATAAGAGTGTGTGATAGGAATTTTTAGTGAGTTGTAGGTGTGCTAAGGAGGGAGGGACAAGGTATGTTAGGCAGTTCCAAGGAATGCTAGAGTTCCAGGGCATCATTCCAAGATGTGTGAAGTGCCAGGGTGTGCCAATGTGTGCCAACGAGTGTTAGGGAGTGCCACAGAAACACAAGCGAGAACTAGTTCAAAATTCATGGAAATGAACATACAAGAGTGTGTGATAGTGAGTTTCAGCGAGTTCCAAGTGTGCTAAGAAGGGAGAGATAAGGCTATATGATAAGCAATTTGAAGTCATGTTAGAGTGTCAGGGAATGGTAGGGTGTGTTAGGGAGTTCCAAAGCATGCCAAGGAATGCAAGGATTCTAACATAGGCCACATAGTGCCAAGGGATTGTTAGAAGTTCCAATTGTTATGGAATGTCAAGATGTAAGCTATGTTTCTTAGGCTTTTATGGCCATAGTTGGACGTGAGACTTCACTTGGAAACTTGTTAAGTAGGATGAGTTAATATTGGACATGAGTAGTCTAAGATGTTTTGTAATACATTTTTAGGTGAACAAGGAATATTCTAGTTGTAGTAAATGAAAATTAGTCGAGTTGTTGTAGTCGAGGCAAGACTCGGTTGGGTTCCCGAGTCTAAAAAAATAACGGTAGTTATGAGGACATGATAGTTAATGAGTGTCATGGTGTGCCAATGAATGAAAAGGTGTGATAACACATTCCATATAGTGTCAACGCATGTCGATAAGTGTTGGGGAATGTCAAGGAATGTCAAGGGAGAACTAGTTCATTAAAGTGCATGGAAACGAACAAATAAGAGTGTCTGTTAGGGAGTGTAAGTGAATTCAAGGTGTCCCATGGACAAAGTGCGTTAGGAGAATTTCATAATAGAACTTGTAGGAGGAAATCCTACAATTGCGATAAGGGAATGGAAAAAGAAATTTTGGACAAAGAAAGACTTTGGGCTAGACACAACATTATTTATGCAATGACTTAGTTGGGTTTCCAAGTTGCAAAAAAACAAAGGCTATCTATGAGGGCATGAAAACTAGGGAGTGCCAAGGTGTGCAGCGAATCCCAAGAAGTGATAACACATGCTATAAATTTCCAAGGCATGTTATGCATTCCAATATGTTCCAAGTGCTAGGTTGTGGTGCCAAAGCATGCTAGGGAGTGCCAAGGAAACAAAAGGGAGGACTCATTTCAATTGCATGGAAATTAATGAATAAGAGTGTGTGATAGGGAGTGTCAGCAAGTTCTAGGTGTGTTAAGGAGGGAGTGAAAAGGTATGGTAGGAAGTTCCAAGGAATGATAGAGTGATAGGAAAGCATGCCAAGATATTCCAATGTCTGCCAAGGAGTATTAGGGAGTGCTAGAGAAACACAATGGATCATTATGTCATAATGCATGGAAATGAATGAATAAGAGTGTGTGACAAGGAGTGCCAACGAGTTCCAATTGTGCTAAGGAGGAGTGACAATGAATTCTTGGCAATGCTAAGGAATGTTAGAGTGCTAGGGTGACATGCAACCAGGATGTGCCAACATGTGCAAGGAATTGTTAACTAGGAGTGTCATCGAAACAAAAGGGAGCACTACATCAAAATGCATGTAAATGAACAAATAAGAGTTTGTGATTGGAAGTGTCAGTGAATTCTAGGTGTGATAAGGAGGTATTGACAAGGGGTGTTAGGCAGTGTTAAGGCATGCTATAGGCCAAGACAACATACCAATATGTCCTAGGTGCTAGGGTGTACCAACATGTGCCAATAAGTGTTAAGGAATGCAATGGAAACACAAGGGACCACTAGATAAAAGTGCATGGAAATGAATGAATAAGATTTTTTGACTAGGAGTGTCAATGAGCTCTAGGTATGCTAAGGAGTGAGTGACAAGGTATGCTAGGTAGTACCAAGGAATGTTAAGAGCGTTAGGGAGGCATGCCAAGCTGTGCTAGGTGTTAGGGTGTGCTAATGCGTGCTAGGGAGTGTTATGGAGTGTCAGAGAAACACAAGAAATAACTAGATCAAAATTCATGGAAATGATTGAATAAGAGTGTGTGACAGGGGGTGGCAATGAGTTCTAGGTGTGTTAAGGAGGGAGTGACAAGGTTATATGCTAGGAAGTGCCAAGGTATGCTAAACTACCAAGGCATGTCAGGAAGTGCTAGGGTGTGTTAGGGTGTGTAAAATCATGCCAAGGAATGTAGGGGATGCTAACAGATGCCACATAGTGCTAAGACATTTAACACATGCCAGGTGCTATGGCATGTCAAGAGTAAACTATGTTTCTTAGTTGTTTTACGACCACAATTGGATGTGATGAGCCTTGTCTTGGTAACTTGTTAAGTGGGATGAGTTGAGATTAGACATGACTAGCCTAAGATGAGTTACAGGTATTTGTTAGGTGAACAAGGCATATGTTTAATTTCCACAACACATGAGAATATAGGTTTGGTCTTTGAATCTTTGATGCAAACACACTCAAGTGCCAAAACACATCTACTTTTTACAATGAAATCTACACACATCAGGGAATCAACTAGTGCACATGACAATTTTAAAAATTTTCAAATCATTCTTTGTTAAATTACAAAATATAATAGAATAGGCTAGATCTCTCATATAAGGGATCATGGTCATTTTAAATCACATTGTAAGAAGGAATACCACTAGGGCTTGGTGTTATTCCTTTTACAAGCAATCTACCTTGAACAAGACAACACAACCCACATTTTTATGGTGGCCACACATATCCCTTTAATTCCACATGTCATGAACACATTTGGAAGGTCGTCTTACCTCCAGTTATGCAACTCCTCAATTTGCCTCTATCAATGAACTAAACTCCTTTAGGCTACTGAACTCGGCTAAAAAAAATTCACTCTATCTACCTCTTTTTTCTATCATCCGCAACACTTAGGGTTTTCGATCAATTTTTCACAACTTTGTTTGTGAACAACTCTTTGGTTTTCTCACTTTTTCCATACTCCTGCTCCAAGATGACAAGTCTAGGGCTATGGAGGTTTCCCTTCTTCTCACTGAATCAATCCTATACAATACATGGAACTAGGGCTAGTTGGATAGCTCACTTGACTGCTACTTTAGTCCTTCATATTTTTCACATCCTTAGGCCCAATACACCTACCCTTCTACCAAACTTGTTTTCCTTCACAAGTATGAGACTTAGGGCTATTATTTGATAGTCACCTAACAACCCTCCAAATGTACTTGGACTACCATAAATTTTCCCAGCCATAGTCAATTATTTTATTGATCTATTTCCCACAAGACTGCCCTCATCTATGGCTCTTCAAATATGCCACCTAATAGTGATGTGTGTCCTCTCAAAATCACTATTATTCTATACCAATTTCTTTGTTTTAAGAACAAATCTGAACTACTCCTCTTGTCATCCTTCTAACAATTTGTAGATGCTTGAACTAGGGTCACAAATCATCCACTAACATTCCATTGACTAACTGTTTATAGGCTACTTAATATATTTGACCAAAATTCTATGGATATTCCACCAAAATCAACTCCTCTTCATGTCAATGCATTCCTCATATGGAACATTTCTTCTACTAAATCTTCTACTCAGGTTCCACCTTCCTTTGGATTTGTTATATTGGCACATACTTCTGCAAACCATCTTTCAAATATATGGTGTATATTGCATAGATAAACCTCTCTCTAATGGTCAAGACCCCTCTTCTTGTACGCATATTTGTCACTGTCTTAAGGGCATAAATTATGGACTAAACATGATAGGAAAAATACCTAACTAGGGCATTATAATTCTATTCTAATTACTTTAGAACAAACCCTATCCACCCATAGAAAAAATAACAACTCTTGCCTCCATAAGAAACTTGACCTAGCTCATATGGATCCATAGATTCTAGGCATTTCTTTGACTGAATCTTGACCTGAACTTTAGATATCTATGACCGTCAAACTACAGTTACCTCAATCAATATTACAATTGCGGCTACTTCTTTTTTGGCCCTAAATTATACTGTAGGCCCTCCTCCATTTCTTCTGGTCTTTATCATAGACCTTGCAACCTACTAACCACCACAAGATAGGGTCTCAACCCTCTCTACTATTTCAAAATTTGATGCGACCTTAACATGGCAAAATTATCATGAGCCACCTCTCTTGAGCTCGAGATGCCATAAGAGAAAAAACATTATGCCATCCTAATTCCTATCTTGAACCCATTAAGGTATTTGACATTCTTGTGAAACCTCACATAATCATATTTCTCTTGGTGGATGATCATGGCCTCCCTTTAGCAACCCTTACTCAGCCCTCTAACTCGACCTAATTTAGGACTACATCTCTCCTGGCCTCCTTGATCAAATGAGCTCCTTCTCACTTTATTTTCTTGCCTTCATACTAAGGCCTCAAATAGATTTTCCTAGATAGGCCTCATAAGAACCCTCTAAAACTTACGGTCTTTATCCACTTAGACCTTAGGAAATATTATTTTTCCATTTTAATTCTATTTTAGATTTCAAACCTCATCTTGGGTCCAAAACCCCTTCACTTGGGTTCTTTGCTGACAAATCCTTTTGTGACCAAACTCAAACAAACCCATCTCACTAGGCTTGTGGAGTAGCTCCCAAGATACACAATTCAAGAACATAGTTTAGTTGTAGTAATCATAACTTGGTCAAGCTCTTGTAGCCATGCAAGGAATTGGTTGGGTTCCCAAGCTAAAAATTAAGTAATGGTAGTTGTGAGGGTGTGATAGCCAGGGAGGGTTAGGGCACACCAACGAATGAAAAGGAATGCTAACACATGTTGGACAATGTCAATGCATGCTGAGTGTTAAGGAGTGTTAAGGGAGAACTAGGTCAAAATGCATGGAAATGAAAAAATAAGAGTGTGTGTTATGGAGTGTCAGTGAATTCAAGTGTGCCAAGGACGAAGTGTGTTAAAATAAGCTCATAATAGGATTTACAAGTGGCAATCCTACGATTGCGATAAGGGGCTCTACAAAGCAGTTTTATTTTCTTCATTACATCATTTACATAAGTCACAATTACATGTCATTATGAAGACCAAACCTAGTTACACTTTTTGACAAGGGAACCCCCACAAAAGAATGGATTAAGTTTAATTTTGATGGAGCTTCCAAAATAAATTGAGTCTTTTTCCAACATAGATGATGCCTTCAAAAACCATAAAGGATGTATAATAGAAATCTTTTACTAACTCCAGCATTGAAAATAAATAACCTAGGAAAAATGATAGCTCTAATCCGGGGCATCGAAGAATAGCCAGAAAAAGGAATCAAAAGAATTACATTTTTGTGCATTTCAAATTAACTATTGACCATTTCAAAAGCAAGATTCAAAACCCCTCTTGAGAAATGATTAGTCATGTTCCTTGGAACAAATCAACACTGAATTTTTTTTATAATTGTAAATCCATATGCATACAGAGAATTTACAATTAGCTTGATCACTGGTAAGCAAATAGATCCATATACGTTAAAGAGGAGAAAAATTTACTTTTAAGTTTTAACTACCCTTTCATTTTCTCATGAATTGGCCTTTTCACAATATTTGAAGCCACCCATGATGCAATTTCCTTTCAGTATTTTTTCTCTCCCTTGACTACCAGCTCTAGTGGGCCTCAACATCCTCACCCTTTTTGTTCAATGCTAATATTTCCATAAAATTACAATCCCTAGAATTTTATTATACCAATATTATTTTCTCTCTTTTAGCTCTCTTTATCTGCATTTACCAAGTAGTCTCTAGTCTAATACTGAATCTTATTGTCTTTCTACTTTTAGCATTATTTTAGGAGATGCCCTGGCACTCCCACTTTGTGTTGAAATTGGATATAATATCTTAGTCCTTTTGACGTATTTTTGCGGTTTCATATTTTCTTATGACTCCATTTCTTATGAATTCAAAAAGTTGTAAATCTATATAACTATTAAAGGTAAGGTTATGGTCCCCACTTCTTGATGTTTACTCTCAAAACTTACTATATCAATTAGAATTCACCCCATTTTCATTCCTATTTTCTCTGCTCACTCCTCAAATTTCTAAACGATTTCTTTATCTATGTTCCAAATCACTTCCCACCTCTGGGATAAAATGTAACAAACTGGACCCCTAGTAGCCATGACAGGAATTTCATCAAACATGTCACAAACATGAAAGCTACATGTATAAACAACAGAACGAAGCATAGCGGTCTCATATTTATATAAGAATCACTAAGAAGCATTGCTCCCTTACATCATTAGCTGAAATAATATCTATTTGACCATATATAAATTGTGCATTGATTTACAAGTAAAAACATGGGAAGAGACATACATCATTACTGTTAAAATACATGCTTATAACCAACATAATAACAAAAGAAATCTCAAGGATACAATGACCATATAGCACACATAATAACTAGTACATTTATACATCAAATAATAATGAATTATCTTCTCATTAATGAATGTAAAAACCCACTAGAGATGGGACTACCACATTCCACCCTACCATAGTTTGGTTGAGCCAAATCTCTCTTCAACCAATCACTCCAGTGCAATATTCCAAGCATGAATCTGGGAATCGAACCGAAAGAACCAACCAGTGCATCCTAAGGCTAAACCACCTCACCCTTGCCAATATAAATCAGGCTTTACCATGATCCAAACCGGATGACTAGGCCAACGTAATAAACATGTCATAACTGGATTTACCATGATCTCCACCCGATCACTAGGCCAACACAAGCATGGATACCACCGTATTCTCTCCGCCTACACTGTGACAAATTTTCATGTCTCCTAGTCTCGCAATATTTACCTCAATCCTCATTTTGAATCAGGGATCAATAGGCCCTAAAACGAGACACACTCTCTAGGATTTACCATATATCCCAACCTGGGATTCCTAGGCCTAATGGAGAGAAAATCACCTCTATGATTTATAGTATATCCAATAATTCACCATTCAATGATTCCTAGGACCACCAAGGAAACACACTATCTAGATTTACTGAAACCCACAATTTGGTTCAGGGGTTATAGTCTATCCCACCATTCACCATTCAAGGATTCCTAGGACCACCAAGGAAGCACACTATCTGGATTTACCGCAACCCACAGTTTGGTTCAGGGGTTACTAGGCCATGTGTTATATCAATTCAAAGATCCACATCACTCAACTTAAAATCCATCCGATAATATAGATAAACGAAAACATGAGAACTCCACAACACCATGGCTATCTGGAAATGGCAAGGCTAGGCTAAAAAGATTGTCACACCTAGTAAAACCCATGCCATGACAGAAAAGCACCACATGCAATACCATGCATGCCAAATCTAGCAAGGAAAACACATGAAAATTGATACATGCAAAGAGTCCTGTTGTAGTTTCTTGATACTGCTCTTCCTTACTTTCTTCCTCCTTATTCTTTATTTCGTTTTCCTCTCTTGGTCCAATGTCAAACTGCTCCAAGAGACTCTATGTGTTCAAGAGTGAGAGAAAGATAATAATTAGAGAACTCGAAAATTGAACTAACAAAAGGTACCAATTGATCCTCAATACCATTTTTATATATGACACCTCTATTTTCTTAATTTTCCATTATTTTCCTTCATTTTCCTCCTCACATGCAACCTATGGCCTTTCATCTCCCTTTTCTCCTAATTTCCATTATTTTCATAAATAAATGTGCCAAATATGCCATTTTTAGTTTCCAAATCCTTAACCTCTTCCTTTATGAATTTTCTTAGCCATAATAAACCAAATGAACACCCACTAGGGTGTTTCTCCTAACATTCAGCTTGGAATAAGTGTCCCATCAACCGTGGTGTTTATTTGAACTTTATTACATGGAATTTTCACCATGGATGTTACAAAACCCTCCTCATTCGGGGACACTGTTGTACCTATTTCCTATAGGCATTCCATGGTTGCAAAAACTACGCCAGGAAACCAACTCAACAATCTTTAGGTTCAAGCTGGCCCTTGAACTAGAGGGGGCTCCCTCAACAATTACGAGGCCTTGTTTAATGTTTTTCACTGTCACCAAATAGAAGCCTTTGAAGAAAAATGGCCAGATTTATGGTTTTAATTGGTGGTGGTTGGCTATCAATGACAATCCCTATTCATGAATAAATCCCCTCCTTTCTCAAAGTGTCAACTTCCAGCCTGACAGAACAACTTGATTTGTATAAGAATTCGATAGAAGAATATTAGGAGATCCCTAATAATGTAGCAGCCAGACTGACTACTTAACCACTAGGGATATCGACAAACAATAACCAGTTTCAAAGAGGAGCTTGATCAAATAGACATTCCGATATACTAATCTCTTTAAACAATTATAGTTTTCAGAAATTATGAAAACTATGTTTTCATAATAAACAAAATATGATCAAGTCATTACAGAAACCTTGTGTAATTAATATTTCAAGAGGAATTTTCAATAACAAATAGACGTGTAAATTAATCTCCTAATCAAATTACAACTTCACAACAAATCATAAATGAAACTAAGATTGAATTAAATTTCTAATTGGATAACGGTACATGAATTAAATCATCTGAAGAAAATAGATATGGAAATACTGGAAAAATGTACGAGAAACATAAATTCTGTCAAAGCCAGAGCTGAAATAATTTAATTATAATTTGTGGAGAAAAGTTTTACAAAGCTAAAAAAGGTCTTGGCCTAAAAAGTCCCACACCTTTATTATTAAAATCCATCAAATATATAGAAATTACAATAAGCTAGATTTTGCTAACTTTTAGAAAAATAAAACAAAATCTTAACAATACACTAAAAATAAAATACAATTTATTACAAACTTTCTAGAAATAAAATCAAATAAAACTAAATATAAGAAATTGATTTGCAAAAGAATTTGGAAATGTTGGAGTTGTTGATGCCAAATGCTCTTTCAATATGGAATTAGCCCTTTTGATATGCTGATCTTTTGCCTAAAGATCTGAATCCATTTCCTTAAAATCTGCTAACTTCTAGTCAATCAAGACAATGAATTTTTCATTGTTGTTTTTGTGCCTAGGAAATTCTTCCACTTTTTTCCACAAGATCTCTTATATTTGGACTAATTTGTGAATTCTATAGTTATCAAATATCATGCCCCCAAATCTGGGATATATTATTATCTGATGAAATTCCTTCGAATTTGCAATTTCAATCATCCGTCTATACAGATATACTTGAAAATGGAAAATCTGCTACTGCTATAGTGCCTATTATATCAAGAAGGTTGGAAGTAGATGACAACCCGAAGTGTACTGTATTTAATAGACCTCTAACAAATTTATGCTGATAAGCTACAAATTTCAGAACATGCATGGACCTGTGGGTTATGGGCCCACAAGAGCAGTGACCAATCACGGTGGAATCCCCTTGGCAACCTTTATAACTTACTTGCCGCACTTTGCAATTTTAACAATTTAACAAGATTGTGACTTCGCAATTTGCAACGAATTTCCTATCGCACATCGCACAATTTAATGTTTAACAATAATTTTACTCCTTACCTTATACGATATGCGATCGCATCGCATCGCATCAGAAATAAATTACCGACCACACTTCGCAAATTTAACAATTTAACAAGATAGCGACTACGTCATTTAGTAGTTCGCACGTTCAAACATTTACCTTAAATATTTCTCCCTATACTCTGCAATATGTGATGTGTTTCGCATCACATAAAAAATAACTTTACTCAATGTTTTAAAGTTAAACATTAAAATCACTGATTTGCGAAATCGCTCTAGGAGTTATTTAATCTCCACAGTGGTCTTTGCTACATCTGAGAATTCACACATATGGTTGAGTGCCCATATCCTATGTTATATGCAATGTGTTTTGTGTCACATCAAAAATAATTTCTTGTGCCATGTTTTAAAGCTAAACATTAAAATCGCTGATTTGCGAAATCACTCTCGGAGCAATTTAATCTCTACCGTGATATTTTCTAGATCTGACGGTTCACACATATGGTTGAGTGCCCATTGAATCAACCCAATAACTTGGAATCTTGCTGAAATGCTAAGTACACTCCAATATCTGACTGTTTGAAGTTTTAAAGCTAAAATTTTGTGATTTAATCAAATTCATCCACCTTCCACTAAACACTTTTGTTCTGAAACCTCTGTAATTTTGAGGAAAAGACAGTTGCAGCCTTCAGAAAACCATAATACCCCATGCTATAAGCCTTTCAAAAGCATAATAAATATATTTTTCTTCTCTTTAAACTTATTAAGAAATTGACAACTTTTCACCTAAAATTTTTAATTTTAGGTGTGCCAAAATATGTTACAACGGACACCATCCTCAGTGTTCAACCACACCTATACCTCAGCAAATTTTTTGAAACATTAGGGGAATTTTGAGGTCTAAAATGGGCCTCCTAAGGAAATTATAAAATAATAGTGGAAAAAATCAAATAAGATTTGATGACATCATCAAAATTTAGAGGGAAAAATGAAAAAACTACTTTTTCAACTCATATTTTCAACTTATCTCCCAAAGTTTTTACTCAAATTTCGAGCGGGAGTACTCGTTGGATGTGAAATTTAATTCCCCATCCAAGGAGTACCCATTTTTCATACTTTCGATGGGTCCTACTACATGAAAAATGAGAAATGCATAAAAAATCGTGATTAAAATCATGTTTTTTATGTATTTCTCATTTTTTGTGTAGTAGAGTTCATCGAAAGTATGCAACATGGGTACTCCTTGGATGAGGAATTAAATTTTGCATCCAACGAGTACTCCCACTCAAAACCCAGGTAAGTACAGGGCAAGTTGAAAATGCGGGGTTGAAAAATAGTTTTATTATTTTATTATTTTTTATTATTTTTGCCCTTTTATTTAAAAAATGGTGGATCATCCCCCGTGGTTGACATCATCATATTGAATCCTATTGGTTGTTATAAAATTTATTTTTGTTGTACATTTTTCTTAGGAGGCCCATTTTAGACCTCAAAATTCCCCTAATGAGAAACAATGCTATCGATGGAGCTTCATAACATAGCTCAATGCAGTATTTACAATGATCACCTTGCAAAAAAGAAAACGAAAATGAAAACTATAATGACATGACTCCCATACCACTAGATATTTATAACATATCTCATGGTGATATTTACATCCATATACATATGTACATATACCTGAACATCACATCAAAACATAAACAAAACATTAGCCAAAAATATACCAAAATCACACCAAAATTGTTTTGCCTCAACCAGAAAACAAGGAAGGATACATGGCCTGCATTTTATAGGACATATCCCATGTAGCTTCATTGGGACCAAAATTTATTTCATTGCACTTTAACTTTCTCTATTTCTCTATTCTCGAGGACGATCACCTTTTTCTGTAATATACACTGAGGCTTCGATTGTAATTCTCCATCTGGTTCCACCTTCAATGCAAGCCAGTCAAACACATGATCAACATCTTTAACATAATTCTTAAGAAATGATATATGAAAAAAATCATTTAATTTCACTATGGAAGGGAGTGCAAGTCCATAGGCCACTGATGTGATCCTCTCAATGATCTTGAAAATCCATAAAACCTGGTACCAACTTGGAACATGATCCTATCCACAAGGAGCTCTTCCTGCGCTTGATGCACAAGTACACCTATTACCCAACATAAAACTCCTTCAACAACATATTCCTATATGCATAAATGTTATGCATATCCTATGCTTCTTTCAAGTTTTTCTTGATCACCTGCATTTCATGTTCCATTTTTGTCAGCATATCTGGTCTAATCCGTACCCTGCTAACCAGATCACTCCAACTAATGGGAGTGTTGCAACTCTGCCCATAAATAGCCTCAAACTATCTCTAATATCATGTTGACCCTCTCAATTTTTCTATATGTAAGTGGATCATAAGATGTGCTAAATTCCAACTTGGTGCCCAAACCTGTAAACAACTCCTTCCAAAACTTGGAAATGAATTTTGCATCCCTATCTAACACAATATTCTTTGGAACACCATGCAATATGACTATGTCTTTGATGAACACTTGTGCTACATCTCTAGTTGAGTATGTAGTCTTCACTGCAATGAAATGTGCAACCTTTTTCAACCTATACACAAAAACCATGATGGAATCATGTTGTCTATTTTTCTTAGGAAAACCTGTGATGAATTCGAAGGAAATTACCTCCAATTTCCACTCTGGAATCACAATCAGTTGTAGCAGTCCACTTGGATGCTTACACTTTGCCTTAACCATCAGGCAATCCAAACATCTGGCTATGAACTCGACCACACCCTTCTTTAAGTTCAACCAATAATAGAACCTATTTACTGTAGTCAATTTATTATGGAAGCCTTGGTTAATCGAATAAGTTTTCGCATGAAACTCCCTTAACATTACTTTCTTGAGCTCACTATTGTCCTACATATGTATCTTGATTCTAAATATGAACAAACATAATGTCGTGATATAGTATTCCAAATCCTCTACACCTACACCTATACATGTACTTGTACCTCTACATGTACCTATACTTGTACCACTAGCTTTACTTGTACCTATAGCACTACCTGTACATGTACCCTATTGCAACTTTTGCACTGTTAGGTAAATTGACTCAAGGTTAGAGTCAAGGTTGACCAGATTAAATAATCGAGTAGTTTTCGGGCACATGGTATTGTGCACCAATGGTTTTCGGCCCATGGTATTGCATGTAAAGGAACATATAAAAGGCTCATAAGACTTCATTGTGAGAAAGTTCTGGAGGTGAGAAGTGAAGGCTCACTTGGCTAGATTGGCCATGGTTTTGGCCAATGGTTAATGAAATTTCATTGGATTGGTTTTCCCTAGAGTTGGGGTTTTTCGCAGTTAAATATTTTGTGCATTGTGTATGTTTTATCGTTTGTGAGTTTATTTATTTTTCTCTTAGTAAATTTTATGTCTTTCTGGTTAAATTTTCTTCATTCAGTATCAGATCCAAATATTTGCTTCAAAGGGAGGCTTCTATTGTCAAGGGTTTATTTGACTCAATGGATCGAAGGGTTTATTTGACTGCATAATCTGTATGTGTGGAGATACTCTAATTGGTATTTCTTATATGATATGAGAACATCTTAATTGATGGTTTTTCTTAATTCTAATGCCTTGCTGAGATTTCATTTATCATAGGAACTCATGAATATTTATTCCTTGCCCTAAAATTGTGTATGTAATTGGTTCACCACATCCCAATGTGTGGTATTTTATCAAATACGATCCAAAATATATGAATTAATATGGTATATCAATCTTTTGAACATGTTCTTTCATTGGCCTAGCTTCTTAGACCAAAAATGATTTAAACTTTTCTAGAAAAGGTTAAAAACAAGAAAAGTATCTTACAAATACATTATTAACGGCATAATGACATCAGGGTTAACTATGTGAAAGGTGACTAATACAAATGTGGGTAGAAAATTTGATATCTCCCCTCAAATTTCTTTCTCTGGATTGAGTGAGGGGATAGTCCTGAGGCTCATCCTCTTCCTCTAAGTTTTGAACATCAAGTCTCTATTGATAATTAACAAAAGATGATATGAATAAAAAAGAATGTTCCACAGGGGTGGGTGGTAGAGATGTTAGAAAAAAGGGCCTTGTGGCTCCAATCCATTACCAAAATTAAGTGGCAAGATGGAAATTTTTGTGGAAATTTGCAATGAATGTTTTATCATGCAACATGACGGGTGTCATAAATTTGAAAGGGAGACCATGATTCATAAAATTTGATCTCTTTATTTAGAATTAGACATTTTATTGTTGTAGAAAGTGAAAGTGATTGGTTTCACATTAAGCATGGCTAATGGTATTTTATTCTATTCCATGTGTGAGGAGGGGAAAATGGGGAGCAATATTTCTCTCCCTCGAAAACTTGACATACATACAGAACCATGCAATGGATCCCTCAAGGGAAATGTTGCTCATTATTCTTAATCTTTACAATCAATTATTTTTTCCTTTTAATGTGTATGTTCCTAATGATGTGAGTAAGAGAGCGGTGTTATTAATTCTCAACATGATAGGATTGGAGTTAACCTTTTTTTCATCCCTTGGGGAGAGAGTACAACCTCCCCTCACCAACCATCGGATTGAGAGTTAAGATATTTTCATAAGTACAATCTTTACATTTATGACCATGGTATGTATTTGAAGGGTGATTATTTAGAGGTGTGGTTCAAGTGATCTAACCTAGGAGTTGGATTTAATAAATTTAGGAAGTGTAATGATAAAGTCATGCGTTCAACCATAACCATATATATTTTTTTAAATCATTAGCTACAATCAAAATGCAATGTCGAAGTTTAGATCCATAATCTATGATTACCATACACATTACATAGTTTGTATCCACATTTATTTCTAGATTAGGAACATATATTTCCCAAATTAAGGTGGATTATGGATGGATTAAAAGGTGGAAGGATATCATTGATTACATATTCATTGAACATAGTTTTTTAAGAAAGATATAAGTCATGTGACACTCACATCGAAGAGAGAAACTAAGAAGGAATCTAATTCTATTTCTGAATGGTTTAAATTTAGTGCTTATCATGAAGCTCTTTATCTTGGGTAAACAAACATAGGAAATTTGATAAGGTATATGAGATTCAAATATCTTCGATTACCCAAATCTAAAATTGAATCCATTACCTTAAAAACTAAAGGTTGAACCATTGAATTATTTATTAACGTGTGTGCTATAGGAGTCTTATATAATACTACAACCATGAAGACATTGTCAAAAAGGGAAATTCAGTAGGAATGGATTGAGATGGAAATTTTCACCCATATACACACAATCTCCTAGTCCTTAGGAATGAGAAATGGAGTGAATTGACCTTGTCCCTCAAAAATTATCCTTGGATAAAGATAAACTATGTACCCAAGATTTGAACTTGTTATAATTCTCATATAGTGTTTGCAGATGATAAATATCCTCAGATGGAGAAATTTAGTGTAATTTTCTTAAGCCAGTAAGGATGTTGTTGAGTGCACAAGGGCTTCACCTTGTTAGCAAATATTTTATCATGTTCATTCATGAAAAGGGGTTGTAAAATTATGAAAGGTAGAGTCAATATATTGTATATATTTTAGGGGTGGAGGGTGATGTGGTGTATGGATGGGTTTATGGTATTATTTGATATAAAAAGAGTAATTATTAACAAATAAAATAAATCCATTAAAAATAGGGTTTTTTTAATTATCAAAAATATATATTCGAAGTGGGGTTCCAAAAAGGTATGTTGCGAGATACTTATCAATATATAGTGAAATTATAGTTATTATTTACCATCCCATTAATCCATATGCTATGTCATAAGCTCACCGAGTGCAAATATTATGGTTTGGTGTGACCTACTCAAGGTCTACAAAGAGGTAGTTATGAAAAATTCCTCATGCCTCTTATCCATAAAAGCTTCATTTCATTTATCACAAAAGTGGGGGGGGACCTTAACTAATTACCCACTAAAGGTCAATCACACTCAATTTTTCTGACATATTTTTTTCCAAAAAAATGGTTTATATCATTGATATATATTATCTCAAATAATTTGAATGGAGCAAATATGTTTTATAAAAATATTATTTATCCTTTATAATTTTGTGGATATGTGGAAGGGCATGAAATGTACAATATGGATATATTGAAAGCCATTTTATTAAACTAGGATTTCAAAAAGTGTATCATGACATTGAGTTCCTTTTTTCTTGGCCATGCTACAATCCCTTCACTTGGTCTGGCTATTTTCTTAGTTTGTAGAGATTTTATTCTTATGTCTAATGTTTCTTGCATTTAATTAACTTAAATTTGAGTTTTGATTGTTGGGGATTAATAGGGAAGGTTTCCTCCTAACCCTCACATTTGACACATTGGTCAAGGAGGATATTACATACCTCCTACGCTACTAAATTTTTTTTTGTCTCACAAAATGTATTCTTGTCTTTAGTCCAAATGTTGGTTAGAGGGATAATTGATAATTTGATAGAAATTATTTTCTTACCACCTTGGAGGAAAAAAATCCATGGAAAATACCATGGATTCTATTAATATCTATAATGAATCTCTACCCTCCAAATTTCAAATTTTTGAAATGCAATGTTATGGGATTGCTCAAGGAAGAATGTATGCCTATCTAGGTAAGGGCGTTCATTTATTCATCTTAGTCAAATATTTAAGTTTTTAGTTATGCCCCTTTACTTACAATTTTAATGCAATCCCTATGGGAGGTACTATTATAGTTACATTTGACTCTTGATATTAATTCCAAGAGAAGAAATACTATTGAGTTAGGGATAAAACGTAAAGAACCAAAATTAGGACTTCATAATTATTTCTCAACAAATTTCATTTTGAAGTACATCCGCTAAATATTACTCTTAGGAAAAGATATTAAATTTGGGCAGCTTCCATTCTAAGATAAAATACCCTATGTAGTCACAAAAAATATTTCTCAAAATATCATGGGAAAATGTTCATTCTAAATTACATGCTAAATATTAGTCCTAGGAAAAAATGTCAAATTTAGGCATATGCCAAGTTTTGTTCTGGTGATTGAGATAAGGTGTCATCACAGAATAGTTGTGGGTTCAAAACTCATAAGGGTGTAGAGCCCTACTCTTACGGGTTTCAAACCTCAGAAAGGTGTATATCCCTACCTCGCTTACGCAATTTTGATAGATTTCTACTTAAATTCAATGGGATTCTATCCATATTTCTTATTTCTTACTGTTAAAAGATGAAGAAAATATACATAAGTAGAATCACAAAATCCTAAAATAGAAATATTGCAGCAAGAATTGCAACGTTTCTCTCACATTCCAAGGGGAGAATTGTTTTTTTTTCTTAGTTATACATGAACAAAAGTACATAAGTAGAATATGAATCCCTAAGCACTACATTGTCCAAGAGTTTCAACTGCATGGAGTGCCATTTTATTTATTATATTTGTAAGGACATAGAGATGATATCACCCAAGATATTTGGAACATGGCGATACAGAAACAATACACTTTTCACCAATAGGGCATGCCACAGTTAACACTCACTTTGGATGTTTATGATGATAGTGTGGTAATTAAACCTACTGACAATGATTCTTCCCCTTATGAAAATATATTCAAATCAACCCAATGATGCCAAATATATTCAGGAAAATCCTTGAAAGCTAAAGTAATGGGAACCAATAAAGCCATTACCTAAACAACTGAAATCAAATGCAATGGAAGATTTGACACTTCGTAGGCAAATAAATGGTTCCAGAGACGAAGTTGGGATTTCCACTGAGCAGGAGCTTTGAAGGGTTCTACCTTCAAAGAGAATTTCTCTATCTGAGGCGCCATTATAGCATAGCGAGGCGCCATCTATTTGTTCAGATCTTCCTTCAAAACCGCATAGGCAACCGATGAGAGGATAAATGGTGTGGGAGCCGAAGGTAGGGTTGTGGCTGAGTAGGAGATTTGAAGGGTTTTTGTTTCACAGAGCATTCTTTTATCCAAATTGTTGAAAAAGCTGCAGCAGGTTTTGTAATTGGATTATTTCTAAAATAGGTTTCCTTGTCCGATTATTTTTGTAACTGATTAATATAAAAATGTTCTATACAAAGATAGACACTACTTCAAACGTCTAACATCAAAATCAATGGTGCAAAATGGTACAAATGGCAGTTGGGAGAGGTTTTTTCAAAGAGAGACAATTTACACCATAATTAATAAAAATATAGATTAATTTTAAAATTTTAAAATTTATTATTAAACATATTTTTAGATTCTTACATAAATTATTAATATATATATATATATATATATATATACTATCAAATTATTTTTTCAATTTATTTATATATTATAATTTTTTAAATAAATAAAAATTACAACGTAAAAAATACTATGCATTTAAATCATGAATATCAAAAGAAAGAACTAGATGCAATTATAAAAACAACTTTGGCAAAAATCATATGATTTCCATTGACATTTCCTTTCTATATCCATAGGAGATGAAAAGTGAGTGATATTACTTCAAAACATCGCGTATATACATAGGTGGAATGGAATACATAGGTGAGACCCACATATTCTTTAACATTAGACTAAAGGAACATGTAGCAGACATGTCAAGGAATAAAACTATTAAGTCTACCCTAGCAGATCATGCACACTCATCCTCTCATTACATCTATATGGAAGAAGCAAAAATTATCAAAAAAAGAAGAGAATTACCTAAAAAGAAAACTTAAAAAGGCCATAGAAATTGAAAAAAGAAAAAACAACATGAACAACAACATGAACCGAGATGAAGTTTTAAACATCAACAAAAATCTATAAAAATTGACAAAGAAAAAACAACATGAACAACAACATGAACCGATATAAAGGTTTAAACATCAACAACACATAGAAACTTTATTAAAAAATCACTTCCAACAATAACATCTCAAAATAAGTTTCCACCTTTTTAAATATATATTATAATATTATGAACTTTGAAATAACAATAAATATATCAAGTTGACCCTAAAATTACTCCATGATATATTTTATATATACACATCTCATTTTCATTAGTTGTACATCAAAGGCAATAAAATTCTAGGGGATTTATTTTCATTATTTTATTTTTCGAAACGCTAATTATTGAAGATAAATATAGACTCACATAGAAATAGGAAACATTGGGTTTAATAAAAAAAAACTCTACAGTCTAGACTGTTTATTTCACACTCCACTCAACTCAAGGTGGTACATAATTCCATGAGAGATGAGAATAACAATGTTATAGTGGTAGTTGTTGAGGAAGTCGATATGATTACAATTGAACCCATTGTTGGGAAATAGTTAAGTGTAGAAGACTTGTTAGGGGGTCAATATGGAAGGGCTTAGGGGGAGTAATGTTGGTATAAGGTGGTCAAGCGCATGTACAATGTAAATTCTGATCGAGCTGCGACTTTGTAATGTAAATATTGTGAAAATAATTGGTTATCTATGCACATGCATTGTTGTACGAAATTTTTCGTCCAGTACTGGAACCAAGAGTTGCACAGGCATCACACAGTTGAAGAAGTAGATGAGTACATCACATCTGTTGATAATCGGGAGATGGTCTCATGCTGGAAATATTATACACCCACCAAGGAGGATATCGGTAGCATATTATTGCTGGAATGTGTGGGGAATAAAATATTCTATACTCACTCTGTTATTCGATTCAAACAAAGTCTCCCCTTGTGTTTTCGACAGATGATGAAAGTCAACAATAGCTGTGTGGGAGTGGTTGACGTTTCACTAGTTAATCATTCACAGTCGTCACGTACAATGTGCTTGCTCAAGTGTATGCTACTTCTGAAAAGCATTGCCTCTTTCCTCCATTGGCGCATCAGTGGGAGCATTGCAAACAAAAGTTTCTCATTTAAATAGTAAAATATGATGCTGACATCATTTTCTTGCCAGAGGAGCAGGGCAGTCATTACTCATAGTTTTTCTATCCAGAATTAAGGAAACAAGGTTATGAAGGAGGCTATGAGGCAAAACAGAGAGGGTACTACAACCCAACTATTGATGGATGTGCTACCTTTTACAGAGTGGATCAATTTAAGAAGCTAAAAAAGGAATGCAACAATTTGAGGAGGGGAGATAGAGGGCATCCTTGTCGAAGTCCTCTCTCGGAGTGGAAGAATGATGATGCAGAACCATTGATAAATATTTTGAAGAAGAAATTAGTGATGCAACACATAATCCAATTAATGAACATTATGTGAAAACCCAGATGAGTTGGGAGCATATGGATGTAGAGCCAATTAAAGTGGTTGAATGCCTTCGCAAGATCGATTTTCAAGATGATGCCTTTAATATTTTTTATCTTTATAGAGTGAAGAGCCTATTTTGATGTACCAATAGCCTCATGTATTTGACGGTGATGAAGGAAAGAAAATTTCTCAGGAGAGATGTGTTCAGATAGGATAGGCTTGAGCCTCTTGGCGATTATCTTAGCGATGATTTTATATATGGAATTGATAAGGGAGATAGGCCTATAATCCGAGAAATTGTGGGGTGAGTCATATTTATGGAAGAGAGATATGAAAGTGGAATTGAAAGCATCATACATATGGACAGATGCCCTGCAACCTTCAACCACTTGTAGAATGTCCTAACCGAGGATATCAAAGAAATCCATATAAGAGTGTTGAAGGAGAAATTGGTGATGCAACACATAATAAAACTAATGAACATTATGGGAAAATCCAGATGAGTCGGGAGCATACGGATGTAGAGCCAATTACAGTGGTCGAGTTCCTTGGCAAGATCGATTTTCAAGATGATGCCTTTGATATTTTTGATCTTTATAGACTGAAGAGCCTCTTGTGATGTACCAATAGCCTCATGTATCTGACGGTGATGAAGGAAAGAAAATTTCTCAGGAGATATGTGTTCAAATAGGATAGGATTGAGCCTCTTGGCAATGATCTGAGTGGTGATTCTATATATGTAATTGCTAAGGGAGATATGCCTATAATCTGGGAAATTGTGGGGTGAGTCATATTTACGGAAGAGAGATATGAAAGTGGAATTGAAAGCATCATACATATGGCCAGATGCCCTGCAATGTTCAACCACTTGCATAATTTCCTAACCGAGGATATCAAAGAAAGACATATAGCATTCAATGGGCCAGCCATTGGGCTCTTGTCCTTCTTGAACCATTTCATGGATTCCTGAAGCTCCTACATCCCAACATGCATAGTAAGGATATCTTCCTCATCTTGATCCAAAAATCACGTAAATAAACATGCTACCTTGATGATCTCAGCGATTGATGTAGTCAGAGGAGTCTTGAAAAGCTGATGAAAATGATAGATTCCCATATTATTCAATTGGTGAAAGGTTTCTGCCTAGTTACCAAAAGCATCTTCCATATGCCAAATGGTGTTAATAGAGCGCCTACCATTTGAAAATTGGTGGAAAAATTTAGTGTTATCATCGTTGTATTTTACCCAAGTGGCCCTCCTTCTAAGGTGCCAAGTTTCCTCTCGGTATTTCTAGATCCAAGATCATTTTGCTTGTAGATGAGTAAGGTTTTCTTTGGTGTCATCTGATGTGAAGCCAACATCTACAAAAGCACCAATGATCAAGAGTTCCAATTCAATGTCTGTGATGGCAGATCATCCCTATATTTTTTTCTCCTTAGCCCAGTTCACTGTTAATTTATTGACTTCTAACATCTTATGAGTGAAGAATGCTGAGGGGGATAGGTTTTGGGATGGAGGATGAGAGATCCAAAATTGAGTGATCAGAAAATCTTCACGAGGAAACTCCAAGAGGGGTTGCATGTGCTCTAAGGACCTAATCAAGATTTTTTTATCAACCATCAACCACACCCTACCCTACTTGGATGATGGATTTAGAGATGAAAGAGTGTCTACCCCTCGAAATTTTAGGAATACGAGGAGGGGTAATTATTCCAAGCCCACCACATGTATGATTGGATAATTTGGACAGGGATATGCAGAAGTAGGAGTGGCTACCCTTGGAGTCAAATGAAGCCTCAGAAGCAGAGCATGGAGAGGAGTGATCTGGGATAGATGGAAGAATATCTGAATAGGTGGGGAGGAGATGGATGGGGGCAGTAGGAGATATGGGGGATAGCCAGTGGAGGAGAAGAAGTGCGAGGAATTAACGGATCCATAACAGATACACATGAATGTAGAGAGAAAGAAAAAGAGAGAGACAAAGGAATACCCGATGAGAGATTGGTCATCGTTGCACGAGATCAAGTGATCCAAGGAGATGGAGGGCGCGGAGCAGCGATACATTGTAGGTTTTAACCCTATATAGAAATTATCTGCAAACTAATATTAAAGACAAAAAATAAATGATAGCGAGAGCACAAAAAATAAAACAAATATATACAGATATTTTCCCCTCGATCCCAAATCGGGACTTCCAGCTTGATTTTTCATTATATTCCTTTTAGTGTTACAACACACACATATATATATATGCTGAATCATTGATAAACCCCAATCCATTAACCCTGGATTAGAGCATAATCATAGTTTTCTTGACTAGATCTACAAAATACTGGGGGTCGAAAACCATTGTCCCCCAAAACCATGTGGAAACCCATGCACAAAACCATGGGTGGGTCTGCCCACCAAAAAAAAAAAAATTTCTAGGGCGTTGCCCCGAACCCCGACAAGGGTGGCTGCCACATATTATAATTAATATAACACATACCTAGCATACCTGGTCCAATAGCCGACAACTTTGTCCTACGACCACTCGTGGATGGTGCCTACAAGGATGGAGGATAGATGGGGACATCAACATATGTTGGCTCAGCTGGTTCATCCGGCTCCTTGCATGATAGAATTAGAGGGAAATCCTTATAAATATGACCCATAGCATGGCACCGTCTGCATCGGAACGGTGCCCCCTCATAGCCTAAAGTCTGTAATGGAACAAATTGTCTCCACTTGATGGTGATAGATTCTTCCAGGCCCTCTCTAGTATCCAAATAAATAGGTAGGCGGGCCATGGACATATTTCTAGTGGTAGTGTAGGATTTATCATGATCCAGGTATGTGCCAAGGGAATTCCCAATATCTAGATGCGGAGGAGAAGAAGAAACACGTAGATTGGAAGATATGAACTGAATGGATGATGGTGAAAAATGAGGATGTTTTTCTTGCAGTAGGGTGTCAGAAAAAATAGGCAATGAATAAAACAGGATTGAGGGAGGACACTCCGAGAGATGACTGATCAACTACGATAGGGAGTCGTTGAACGAGAGGGATGCCAACTAAAACCTAGTTCCACCTGTCGAGGAGGAGGGTAACTGGAAAGACAATGGAGCAGATGGCAGGGAAAGGTGTGGTGGGGAGGTTGTCCAAATCGACACATCCTCATAGGGATCTAATGTGTAATCCACGAGCTCGTCATCCATCATAGCTAGGATAAAAAGATAGTCTGGTGCAACAACTAACGGTTGATACCTGTCGGTAACGGTCACGACAACGCCCAAGCAAGATGGATGACAGAATGATAGTTTAGGAAGTCTTCAGGTAGTAGGAGCAGTGGTCGGCAAAGTGAAACCCTAACCCTAATCAAGTTGCCCTAACCATATGTAGTCAAATAGGTATTGCATTGAGACCGCAGCGCCATACTTTTGATTTAATGATGTATTTTTATGTTATTAACTTGTTCATGTTTTGAACATTATGACAATTTTCTATAAGTGCTATTGTTGACACAAAAAATGAAAATACTTGAAGAGAAAAAAATTTAAATATCCTCTACAAGAAAAAAATGTTGAACTGATAAATATGTACAATGGAAAATGTGATGTTTAAACAACTAGTAAGATTATTATTTTTTTCAAACACAATAAAAAAGTGACTATTGTTATAACATTATTTTCCACTCTAGAGTTAAATTGAAAGGCCTACTCATCCATCATGCTAAGAGACATTTATGGGTGTAACATTTTTTTAATTAAAAGGAAAATCATCTAGCATGAGTACTTTAAAGAAAATTAAACTGAAGGAGTGATGAGAATGAAGTTTGGAATATTCCTACTAATTCCCTATTGAAAACCAAAATATATTGAAATAAACTCATAATTGTATACTTGTAAACTATGGGACAAATATATTAATTTATTGCAATTTTCACCCATGGATTAGGATGTTAGTGATTGTAAAAAACCACTTATTGATTTGGAAAATAAACCCTTTCACAAAGTTTCAAAGACAAACCCTCTCCCTATCATTTCTTTTTGTGGTGAGATTTATAGTATTGAGTCATTTTTTAAATATCATTCTTACATATATCCTAATGTATATAGTGATATCTTAATGCACAATTCAATTAATATTTTAAATCACTGCAATAAATATAAAGGATCATTTATTGGTATTGATGGGAAGTATGTAAAGGAGAGATCACAGATAAGTATAGGTAGAATGTAAATGTGGAGGGAAACAATATTCATGAACAATGGATTGAATTAAAAAAAAAATGAAGGCATAACAAGAACATACTTAAAGGCATGCTTTCACTAAAAATGAACCTAAACTTTTTTCCTCAAAGAACTATTGTGTAAATAATAGGTATTAGCGAAAAATGAGTGAAGATGAGGCATAAAAAATAGTAAGTTATGATCTTAGAGAAAGAAATTGAGAAAGAAAATATAAAAAATGAGTGAAATAAGGAACTTATACAACCTCATGTTTGGAAACAAAGAGTCTAGAAAAACCTATATCTTGTATTCCACTTCCCTCTTGGGTGGTATCCCAGCTTTAGGCTATTGGAACATTCCCATGCACGCCTATAAAAATTCTTCCATTTTTTTCTTATATTCCTTAGTACAACTTCCAAGGATAACTTGGCCCTCATTAACTCTTGTATAGATTGATTTTCCCTTTACAATATCAAAACATACTCCTTGATAGAATTGATCAATTTCCTGGATTGGTTGGAAATTACCAACAAGATTTTTAATTTCCCTTGTGTGCATTAATGATGAAGGATTTTACATCCTTAATGAGGTGGCAATTGTTGGATCTATACATGAATATCACATCATGCATGTATATATAGGGACTAAAAAAAATAAATCCACATACATCGGGTGGAACTATATCAAATTATACTTCATCAATAGCAAGTCGAAACTAATAGAAATTTTGGTTATACACAATTTTTTACCTTTATGTCAACCTTCTTTTTGAACCATATCAATGGATGTGGGATGGGATGGCCATGAACATCTAATCACAATTTGCTAACTAACTCTTTTACAATGAGATTTTCCTATGATATTAAGTCGAACAAAGCATCAATTTTAAACTTCTTGACCTGTAACTTTATATGGAAGATTTTAGTCATCTCCCTATTTTCTTATTATTGAAAGATACCTAGATTCACCCCATTCTTCATTGATGTGCATGTAATATTCTCATTCATATTCAAGTTGTTTCCACCTAATTACTCAAATATGTGGAAATGATAATTTCTTCTTCCATCCTTCGTAGGATTCTTCGAGTTGAGTTATCGGTGTAGTTTCCAATTCTTTTCTTCTATATGACCATCGCTAACATAGTGGTTTTAATGATTATTTGGATCTTTTCACTAGTATATTGTGGTTGTTGTAATTTTTTCCTTCCCCACTTTCCATTTCGTCTTCCTTTATTTGGAATCTTCCTGGTGTTTTTCTTCTTCAATATTGCACTCGATTTTCCCATTTTTCCCTATGCTTCCTAAGTAATGCACTTTTACACAAGCCTCATCCACCATTTTAGAGAAATATCACTTGCTTCCATAGATGGTTCTGTAGACCCACAAAATACTTGATAAGTACTTCTAGGTTCTTGGGAGAGATACCCGATATTATTTCCATCTTCTTTAATTTTGTAGTGTACTCATGCACACTTTACCCAGGTCATCTACCTAAAGTAACAATAACATATCCAATTGTCCTCTACATTGTTAATACGATAGAAACAAGACTTTATGTTATTTTTTTAAATCCTCCAACTTAGTCACCAAAGGATTCCCATCTAGCCTCATGGTTTCCATATGTCTTTCCTAACATGTTAAGGCATGGCCCTCTAGTTTGAAATAATAAGAATATATATATATTTTTATTCCTCTATGTATCAAATGAAAAAAAAACTCTAAGTACTACAAGCGATGTTTTAATTTCAAAGCATCAATCATGCTCTGGTATGGCTAGATTTTGACAGTTTCTTCCATATTGAATAGGGGTTGTGAATGATTCATGGAATGTGAACTAGGTTATTCTTTTTCAAGTTATCACTTAGCATCTTTCTGTAGTTCTTTTCAATCCCACATTTTTCTCTTTGATTTGACATCCAAGTTGGAACCTTCATCTTCTTCGATTTTGAAATTATTTTCCAAAGATGCCATGAGAAGGTTCATATTATAATTAATATATGTGATCTACTCTTCCAGTCTTTTGAATCTCTCCTTTATTATATCTTGAGGGTTATCAATAGAATTTTCATCTATGGCAGGGGTTTTATGAATTTCAGCCTAATGGATTTGCATCATTTGCAATTTCCCACAATATATGTAAATAAACCTTCTCTAATATAAAAATGATTCATAAACTATTATCAATATTCAATTGAAAGATTTATCACAGTGGATATGATAAAATATATTAAAAATTTGAAATACATACCACGAGAGTGATTTTCCTTAGATTCCTGGATTTACTAAATTACTATTTCTACTAATGCATGTAATATCTGGAATGTGAAAACTAGATAATAATGAAAAAAACACTCAAAAACCATAACGACAAAATATATTCTCTAAGAGACCCTTACTGGATAAATCCTAACTAGAAAGTGAGGTTTATCCACTCTCTCTTTCTTTAAATTCAAATAGATGCAAGTATAAAGGAGTGAGACCTGTGGTCAGTGGGCTATTGTAAAAAACAAAGGCTCTCTTGTTTTTCTCTCTCTATCCACTCATAACCACTCTTCTCATCCATGGAACAAAATGTACTCAAATAGAATGAAGCCAGATTTCTTCCTAGTGCTCTAATTACAAATAACATGGCCAAAGAACCAAGTAGGGGTTAAATATAACACATTATTTCCCCAATATGAGTTACAATTTCAGTCTTCTAGAGTATTCATCATCATGGTCATATAGCTATCCCCTTTCCTATTACTAGTGGGGATATTGTGGCATCCTCTCAAATTATGGTGGACAAAACAAGAACTTCAACTTTTTGGTGGCATAAATTTTCATGCAAACTCCATTTGAAGTATTTCCTTCGTCATTGGATAGGTATATGAGTACAAATAATGTTAAGAGGTTCAAGTGAAAGTGAGAGTTTTTGGACCCCAAAAAGCTTCAAGAAATTCCTCAAACTACCTTTGGAAGGTTTAAAACCCCAATTCACCAAAGTAAGACCCGCTAATAAAAATGGTCCTCTTAGCCGATTCCACCAATTTCTGCACTATGAAAGCATAAAGATTGAAAAATAATATAATAATCCAACCCAAATTAGGTCTTCTATTGAGAACCTAACCACATTTTCCATCACTTCGATGTCATATATAAACTTGCACTTAATTATAGCCTCCTCGTTAGTATATTCAATTTTAGTTTAGATTGACTACCAATTCAATTCCTAGTAATCACTGGCAGAGGCCTTTCATTAGCTCGAGCCTTGGTGTAGAGAGTAATTTCTTTGTTTCTACTTCCCTGATTAAAATATAAGTGAACATGTCACAACATAGAAGCCACAGAGAATGAATGAGGAAATAGTATTAGGTGATAGTGCAGTGATAAAGGAGATAGCTTAAACCCTCCACGTGATAGAAAAATGAGTGAACAAATAGATAAAGAAGATTTGGATGGATTTGAGAAGTAAATGTGGAGATGGAGAAGAGGGGTGGTCGAGGATTGAAGCTTGAAGGTTATTGACCGAAGAGAGTATTGAAATAGGAGGTAGGATTAGGATGGCGAGGGAAAAAACCAATCTAAATGGCTGAAAAAGAAACAAAAACTAGAGAGAAAGATAAAATGTGGTTGGTAACATACCCATTATAGATGTCAGGGGAGGAGGCCACCATTTATGGCATGTATAACACATGATCTAAAAAACCAAAGTATTACAATCTACATAGATAGTGTAAAACAATCAATCACCATAATTTCCAAACTTGGTCGGTAATATAACTAACCTAGATATCAATCGATAGTTAGATGATACACTTGGCCTTTAATTATCCCATTAGTCCTATCTTCCTGCACAATCATCGAAAATTAATTGACACTTGGGAGAAGGTTTCCCTATATTAACTTAATTATCTTTTTATATAAAAAGTCGATCCTAATAGTATTATAATTAATAAAAATATAAACTAATTTTAAAATTATGAAATTTATTATTAAACATATTTTTAAATTTAGACACAAATTATTATAAAAAATGGCATACCAACAAATTATTTTTTATTTCATTTCATATATTATAATTTTTGAAATAAATAAATAAAAATAACGAAATAAAAAAACACTATACATATACATATAAATAATGAATATGAAAAAATCTTTAAAAAGAAACTTTCCCAAAAATCATATGATTTGCATTGACATTTCATTTCTCTATTTGGAGGAGATGAAAAGTGAGAAATATTACTTGAAAATATCATGTATACACATTTTTTAACATATTAAATGGAAATCATATGATTTTCAATGACATTTCTTTTATGTATTTCTAGAAGATGAGAAGTGATTGGTAGTCTTGACTTTTCTTTTCTCTCTTTAGAGGAGATGAAAAGTGAGAGATATTACGTGAAAATATCACGTATACACATTGTTAATATGTTAACTAAAATCATATGATTTTCAATGACATTTCTTTTATGTATTTCTAGAAGATGAGAAGTCACTGATATTACGTCAAAAATATTATGCATATACTTCGTTAATAATTTAAACGAAAATTTGATGATTTTTTAGTGATAATTTTTTTCTATATTCGGAGGAGATGAAAAGTTAGTGAAATTACTTGGAAAATCATCGTGCATATACATGGTATGAGATGATTTCTAATAACAATTTTTTTTTAATATATTAGGATGAAAAACAAATGATATTATCTCAAAAAAAATAATTAATATATTAATATGAAAATCTAGTACTTCTACAGTGCCTATTAGATCAGGAAGATTGGAAGTAGATGCCAAGTCGAAGTGTATTGGATTTAAGATACCTATCACAAATTGATGTTGAGAAGCTGCAAGTTTTAGAATACGCATGAACCTGTAGGTTATGGGCCCACAAGCAATCACAGCAGAATTCCCTTCACAACCTTTATAACTTACCTCCTGCACTTCACAATTTTAACAATTTAACAAGATTGTGACTTCACAATTCGCAACGAATTTCCTATCGCACGCCACACTCTTTAATGTTTAACAATAACTATACCCCTTACCTTATGCGATATGTGATTGCATCGCATTGCATCCGAAATAAATTACCGCCCACACTTCGCAACTTTAGCAATTTAACAAGATTGCAACTGTGCAATTTCATACTTCGCACATTCAAACATTTACCTTAAATGTTTCTCCCTATCCTATGTGATATGCAATGTGCTTCACATCACATCAAAAATAACTTCTCGTGCCATGTTTTAAAGCTAAACATTAAAATCGCTTATTTGCGAAATCGCTCTAGGAGAGATTTAATCTCCACCGTGATCTTTGCTAGATCCGATCATTCACACATATGGTTGAGTGCCCATTGAATCAGCCCGCTAACTTGGAATCTTGTTGAAATTCTAAGTACACTCAAAGATTTGACTGTTTGAAGTTTTAAAGCTAAAATTTTGTGATTTAATCAGATTCATCCACCTTCCACTAAACACTTTTGTTCTGAAACCTCTGGAATTTTGAGGAAAAGATAGTTGCAGCCTTCAGAAAACCATAATACTCCACGCTATAAGCCTTTAAAGAGAATAATAAATATTTTTTTCTTCTCTTTAAACTTATTAAGAAATTGACAACTTTTCACCTAAAAATTTTAATTTTAGGTGTGCCAAAATATGTTACAACAGACACCATCCTCAGTGTTCAACCACACCTACACCTCAGCAAATTTTTTGAAAAGAAACAATGCTATCGATTGAGTTTCATAACATAGCTCGATGCAGTATCTACAATGATCACCTTGCAAAAAAGAAAAAGAAAATGAAAACTATAATGACATGACTCCCATACCACTTATTGGATATTTATAACATATCTCATGGTGATATTTACATCCATATACATATGTACATATACCTGAACATCACATCAAAACATCAACAAAACATTAGCCAAACATATACCAACATCACACCAAAATTGTTTTCCCTCAACCAAAAAACAAGGAAGGATACATGGCCTGCATTTTATCGGACATATCCCATGTAGCTTAATTGGGACCAAAATTTATTCCATTGCACGTTAAATTTCTCTATTTCTCTATTCTCGAGGATGATCACCTTTTTCTGTAATATACACTGAGGCTTCGGTTGTAATTATCCATCTGGTTCCACCTTCAATACAAGCCAATAAAACACATGATCAACATCTTTAACATACTTCTTAAGAAATGATATATGAAAAATATCATTTAATTTCACTATGGAAGGGAGTGCAAGTCCATAGGCCATTGATGTGATCCTCTCAATGATCTTCAAAATCCATAAAACCGTGGTACCAACTTGGAACATGATCCTATCCACAAGGAGATCTTCCTGCGCTTGATGCATAAGTACACCTATTCTGCAACCTAAAACTCCTTCAACAACATATTCCTATATTTATAAATGTTATGCATATCCTATGCTTCTTTCAAGTTCTTCTTGATAACCTGCATTTCATGTTCCATTTTTGTCAGCATATCTGGTCTAATCCATACCCTGCTAACCAGATCACTCCAACTAATGGGAGTGTTACAACTCCGCCCATAAATAGCCTCAAACTATCCTCTAATATCATGTTGACCCTCTCAATTTGTCTATATGTAAGCGGATCATAAGATGTGCTAAATTCCAACTTGGTGCCCAAACCTGTAAACAACTCCTTCCAAAACTTGGAAATGAATTTTTCATCCCTATCTAACACAATATTCTTTGGAACACCATGCAATCTAACTATGTCTTTGATGAAAACTTGTGCTACATCTCTAGCTGAGTATGTAGTCTTCACTGCAATGAAATGTGCAACCTTTTTCAACCTATACACAAAAACCATGATGGAATAAGGTTGGCTATTTTTCTTAGGAAAACCTGTGATGAATTCGAATGAAATTACCCTCCATTTCCACTCTGGAATCACAATCAGTTGTAGCATTCCACTTGGATGCTTACACTCTACCTTAACCATCGGACAATCCAGACATCTGGCTATGAATTCGACCACACCCTTCTTTAATTTTTACCAATAATAGAACCTATTTACTCTAGTCAATTTATTATGGTAGACTTGGTTAACCGAATAAGTTTTCACATGAAACTCCCTTAAAATTACCTTCTTGAGCTCACTATTGTCCTACATATGTATCTTGATTCTAAATATGAACAAACCTAATGTCGTGATATAGTATTCCAAATCCTCTACACCTACACCTATACATGTACTTGTACCTCTACATGTACCTATACTTGTACCACCACCTTTACTTGTACCTATAGCACTACTTGTACATGTACCCTGCTGCAAATTTTTCACTGTTAGGTAAATTGACTCGGGGTTAGAGTCAAGGTTGACCAGATTAAATAATCGAGTAGTTTTCAGGCACATGGTATTGTGCACCAATGGTTTTTGGCCCATGGTATTGCATGTAAAGGAGCCTATAAAAGGCTCATAAGACTTCATTATGAGAGAGTCCTGGAGGTGAGAGGTGAAGGCTCACTTGGCTGGATTGGCCATGGTTTTGGCCAATGGTTAATGAAATTTCATTAGATTGGTTTTCCCCAGAGTTGGGGTTTTTCACAGTTAAATATTGTGCATTGTGTATGTTTTATTGTTTGTGAGTTTATTAATTTTTCTCTTAGTAAATTTTATGTCTTTCTGGTTAAATTTTCTTCATTCAGTATCAGAGCCAAATATTTTCTTCAAAGGGAGGCTTTTGTTGTCAAGGGTTTATTTGACTCAATGAATCGAAGGGTTTATTTGACTGCATAATCTGTATGTGTGGAGATACTCTAATTGGTATTTCTTATGTGATATGAGAACATCTTAATTGATGGTTTTTCTTAATTCTAATGCCTTGCTGAGATTTCATTTATCATAGGCCCTCATGAATATTTATTCCTTGCCCTAAAATTGTGTATGTAATTGGTTCACCACATCCCAATGTGTGGGATTTTATCAAATACGATCCAAAATATATGAATTCATATGGTATATCAATCTTTTGAACATGTTCTTTCATTGGCCTAGCTTCTTAGACCCAAAATGCTTTAAACTTTGCTAGAAAAATTTTAAAACAAGAAAAGTCTCTTACAAATACATTATTAAGGTCACAATGACATGGGGGTTAACTATGTGAAAGGAGACTAATACAAATGTGGGTAGCGAATTTGATATCTCCCCTCAAATTTCTTTCTCTGGATTGAGTGAGGGGATAATCCTGAGGCTCATCCTCTTCCTCTAAGTTTTGAACATCAAGTCTCTATTGATAATTAACAAAATATGATATGAATAAAAAATAATGTTCCACAGGGGTGGGTGGTAGGGATGTTAGAAAAAAGGGCCTTGTGGCTCCAATCCATTACCAAGATAAAGTGGCAAGATGGAAATTTTTGTGGAAATTTGCAATGAATGTTTTATCATGCAACATGACGGGTGTCATAAATTTGAAAGGGAGACCATGATTCATAAAATTTGATCTCTCTATTTAGAATTAGACATTTTTTTTTTTTAGAAAGTGAAAATGATTGGTTTCACATTAAGCATGGCTAATGGTATTGTATTCTATTACATGTGTGAGGAGGGGAAAATGGGGAGCAATATTTCTCTCCCTCGAACACTTGACATACATAAAGAACCATGCAATGGATCCCTCAAGGGAAATGTTGTTCATTATTCTTAATCTTTACAATCAATTATTTTGTCCTGCTAATGTGTATGTTCCTGATGATGTGAGAAAGAGAGTGATGTTATGAATTCTCAACATGATAGGATTGGAGTTAACCTTTTTTGCATCCCATGGGAAGATAATACAACCTCGCCTCACCAACCATCCGATCGAGCGTTAAGATATTTTCATAAGTACAATCTTCACATTTATGACCATGGTATGTATTTGAAGGGTGATTATTTAGAGGTGTGGTTCAAGTGATCTAACCTAGGAGTTGGATTTAATAAATTTAGGAAGTGTAATGACAAAGTCGTGCATTCAACCATAATCATATTGTTTTTTTTAAATCATTTGCTACAATAAAAATGTAACGTCTAAGTTTAGATCCATACTCTATGATTACCATACACATTACATAGTTTGTATCCACATTGCTTTGTAGATTAGGAACATATATTACCCAAATTAAGGTGGATTATGGATGGATTAAAAGGTGGAAGGATATTATTGATTATATATTGATTCAACATTTTTTTTTAAGAAATATATAAGTCATGTGACACTCACATCTAAGAGAGAAACTAAGAAGGAATCTAATTCTATTTTTGAATGGTTTAAATTTAGTGCTTATCATGAAGCTCTTTATCTTGGGTAAACAAACTTAGGAACTTTGATAAGGTTTATGAGATTCAAATATCTTCGATTACCCACATCTAAAATTGAATCCTTTACCTTAAAACTAAAGGTTGAACCATTGAATTATTTATTAATGTGTGTGTTAAAGGATTCTTATAGAATACTACAACCATGAAGACAATGTCAAAAAGGGAAATTCAGTACGAATGTATTGAGATGGAAATTTTCACCCATGTACACACAATCTCCTAGTCCTTAGGAGTGAGAAATGGATTGAATTGACCTTTTCCCTCAAAAATTATCTTTGGATAAAGATAAACTATGTACCCAAGATTTGAAGTTGGTAGAATTCTCATATAGTGTTTGCAGATGATAAATATCCTCAAATGGAGAAATTTAGTGTAATTTTCTTAAGCCAGTAAGGATTTTGTTGAGTGCACAAGGGCTTCACCTTGTTAGCAAATATTTTATCATGTTCATTCATGAAAAGGGGTTTTAAAATTGTGAAAAGTAGAGTCAATATATTGTATATATTTTAGGGGTGGAGGGGGATGTGGTGTATGGATGGGTTTATGGTATTAGTTGATATAAAAAGGGTAATTATTAATAAATAAAATAAATCCATTAAAAATAGGGTTATTTTAATTGTCAACAATATATATTCAAAGTGGGGTTCCAAAAAGGTATGTTGGGAGATACTTATCAATATATATTGAAATTATAGTTATTATTTACCATCCCAGAAATCCATATGTTATGTCATAAGCTCACCAAGTGTAAATATTATGGTTGGGTGTGACCTACTCAAGGTATACAAAGAGGTAGTTATGAAAAAATCCTCATGCCTCTTATCCATAAAGGATTCATTTCATTTATCACAAAATTGGGGGGACCTTAACTAATTACCCACTAAAGGTCAATCACAGTCAATGTTTCTGACATATTTTTTCAAAAAGTGTATCATGACATTGAGTTCCTTTTATCTTGGCCATGCTACAATCCCTTCACTTGGTCTGGCTATTTTCTTAGTTTGTAGAGATTTTATTCTTATGTCTAATGTTTCTTGCATTTAATTAACATAAATTTGAGTTTTGATTGTTGGGGATTAATAGTGAAGGTTGCCTCCTAACCCTCACGTTCGACACATTGGTCAAGTAGGATATTACATACCTCCTACGCGACTAAATTGTTATTTGTCTCATAAAATGTATTCTTGTCTTTATTCTAAATGTTCGTTAAAGGGATAATTGGTAATTTGATAGAAATTCTTTTCTTTCCACCTTGGAGGAAAAAAAATCCATGGAAAATACCATAGATTGTATTAATACCTATAATGAATCTCTACCCTCCAAATTTCAAATTGTTGAAATGAAATGTTATGGGATAGCTCAAGGAAGAATTCATTCCTATCTAGGTAAGGGCGTTCATTTATTAATCTTAGTCAAATATTTAATTTTTTAGTTATGCCGCTTTACTTACAATTTTAATGCAATCCCTATGGGAGGTACTATTATATCTACATTTGACTCTTGATATTAATTCCAAGAGAAGAAATACTATCGAGTTAGGGATAAAACGTAAAGAACCAAAATTAGGACTTCGTAATTATTTCTCACCAAATTTCATTTTGAAGTACATCTGCTAAATATTACTCTTGGGCAAAGATATTAAATTTGGGTAGCTTCCATTCTAAGATAAAATATCCTAAAAGATCATCGATTTTCATGATGATTCCTTTGAGATTTTTGATCTTTATAGACTGAAGAGCCTCTTGTGATGTACCAATAGCCTCATGTATCTGACGGTGATGAAGGAAAGAAATTTTCTCAGGAGAGATGTGTTCAGATAGGATAGGATTGAGCCTCTTGGCGATAATCTGAGTGGTGATTTTATATATGGAATTGCTAAGGGAGATATGCCTATAATCCGAGAAATTGTGGGGTGAGTCATATTTATGGACAAGAGATATGAAAGTGGAATTGAAAGCATCATACATATGGCCAGATGCCCTGCAATATTCAGCCACTTGCATAATTTCCTAATTGAGGATATGAAAGAAAGCCATATAGCATTCAATGGGCTAGCCATTGGGCTTAGGGCTCTTCTCCTTCTTGAACCATTTCATGGTTTCTTGAAGCTCCTACATTGTAACATGCCTAATAAGGATATCTTCCTCATCTTGATCCACAAATCAGGGAAACAAACATGCTACCTTGATGATCTCAGCCATTGATGTAGTCGGAGGAGCCTTGAATAGCCGATGAAAATGATAGATTCCCATATTATCCAATTGGTGAAAGGTTTGTGCATAGTTACCAAAAGCATCTTCCATATGCCAGATGGTGTTAATAGAGTGCATACCATTTGAAAATTGGTGGAAAAATTTAGTGTTATCATCATTGTATTTTACCCAAGTGGCCCTACTTCTAAGGTGCCAAGTTTCCTCTCAGTATTTCTGGATCCAAGATATTTTTTCTTCTAGATGAGTAAGGTTTTCTTTGGTGTAATTTGATGTGAAGCCAACATCTACAAAAGCACCAATGGTCACGAGTTCCAATTCAATGTCTGTGATGGCCAGATCATCCCTATAATTTTTCTCCTTAGCCCAGTTCACTGTTAATTTAGTGACTTCTAACATCTTATGAGAAAAGAATGCCGAGGGGGATAGGTTTGGGGATGGAGGATGAGAGATCAAAAATTGAGTGATAAGATTGATATTATCCCTGTGCGACAGCCAAGTCGCATTAAATTTGAAAGAGCTCTTAGGCTTGCACGTCTCCTCAACAAGCTCCAAATACATGGGTGAGTGATCTAATATGCCCCCCGATCCAACCCACTGGCGAAATACAAGTGTATTGGCCATGAGGGGCTCATGAAGCAAGAAGCAGTCTAGTATTCTAGCTAATGAGGCATCCCCCACCCTTCGATTACACCAAGTAGGGAGAATGTGAGATGAAGGAATATCCATCAAGTGATGATCATCCAACAGGTCCCCCCCGATCTAACCCACTAGCGGAATACAGGTGTACTGGCCATGAGGGGATCATGAAGCAGGAAGCAGTCTAGTCTTCTCACTAATGAGGCATCCCCCATGGTTCCATTGCACCAAGTTGGGAGAGTGCAAGGCGAAGGAATATCCACCAAGTGATGATCATCCAATAGGTTCCCCAACACTTCAGATAAAGGGTCAGTCTATGAAAAATGCCCCTAAGGTTCAACATGGATGAGTGAGAAATTGAGGTCTCCTCCTAGAATGACATTGTCGACAGACATGAAGGAGAGACTAAAGAGATGCTCCCAAAAGGCTAAGAGGTCAATGCATGGTCCATATATGTTCATAAGGTGAAAGTCCCAGTAGAATTCAGTAGAAAATATATCTTCCCCTATGAAACCCTCATCCCCCCCACAAATTGACGAGGTTAATTTTGCAGGGATTAATACCCAAAGCAAGTCACCCTCATCTTCCACGAGCACCCAAGGCATGAAATATCCAAACCAGTCTAAGGGTTACTAGGGTTTGTATAATAGAATCAGTAGGTCCAAGTTTTTCTTGAAGGAATATAATGTCAACCAGAAGATTATCAAATAATATCCTAAGGGCAAGCGTTTTGGTGGAACTGGCCATTCCATGGTAGTTGAAGGAGAAAATATTCATGAAGAAACTCCAATAGGGGTTGCATATGCTCTAAGGACCTAATCAAGAGTTTTTTATCGACCATCAACCACATCCTACCCTACTTGGATGATGGATTTAGAGATGAAAGAGTGTCTACCCCTCGAAATTTTAGGAATACGAGGAGGGGGAATGATTCCAAGCCCACCACATGTACGATTGGATAATTTGGACAGGGATATGAAAAAGTAGGAGTGGCTACCCCTGGAATCAGATGAAGCCTCATAAGCAGAGCATGGAGAGGAGTGATATGGGATGGATGGGAGAAAATCTAAATAGGTGGGGAGGAGATGGATGGGGGAAGTAGGAGATATGGGGTATAGCCAGTGGAGGATAAGAAGTGCAAGGAATTAACGGATCCATAACAGATATAGATGAATCTAGTGATAAAGAAAAAGGGAGAGACAGAGGAATGCCGGATGAGAGATTGGTCGTCCTTGCACGAGATCGAGTGATCCAAGGAGATGGAGGGCACGAAGGAGAAACACATTATAGGTTTTAACCCTATAGAAATTATCTGCAAACAAATCTTAAAGAAAGAAAATAAAAGATAGCGAGAGCACAAAAAATAAAACAAATAGACACAGATATTTTCACCTGGATCCCAAATCGGGACTACCAGCTTGATTTTTCATTATATTCCTTTTAGTGTTACAACACATATATATACATGCCAAAGCATTGATAAACCCCAATCCATTAACCCTGGATTATAACATAACCCTAGTTCACTTGACTGGATCTACAAAATACCAGGGGCCGAAAACCATCATCCCCCAAAACCATGTGCAAACCCATGCACAAAACCATGGGTGGGTCTGCCCACCAAAAAAAAAAAATCCCAGGGTGCTACCCAAGACCCCAACAAGGGTGGCTGCCGCATATTATAATTAATATAACACATACCCAACATACCTAGTCCAACAGCCGACGACTCTATCCTGTGACCACCCGTGGATGGTGCTTGCAAGGATGGAGGATCGATGGGGACATCGACATATGCTGGCTCAAGTTTTTCATCTGGATCCTTACGTGATAGAATTAGAGGGAAATATTTATAAATCTGACCCACGGCATGGCATCTTCTGCATCGGAATGGTACCCCCTCATAGCCTAAAGTTTGCAATCGAACAAATTGTCTCCACTTGATGGTGATAGATTCTTCCAGGCCCTCTCTAGTATCCAAATAAATAGGTATGCGGGCCATGGAAATATTTCCAGTGGTAGTGTAGGATTTATCATGATCTAGGTAGGTGCCGAGGGAATTCCCAATCTGTTTAAAATGTCATCTGACTAGAAGTGGAGAGGAAGCCCAAGGAGGCAAGCCCAGATCGGTCCACCCCCTAATTTCTCTCGATCTGGATCAAAAAGTGGACTTCATCTCTTCAATAGGATAGGAGCTTATTCAATGTGCCAGTATCAGGAGATAATCCACTGAACATGATCGGGTTGCTGAAAACTAAGGGAAAAAAATATGCGGGGAAGGATTACCACCACAGGAATTTCCTCCAAAAAATTTCCCCATATCTCAATGATCCAAAGTCGAAGCCGAGTGAGATTGTATTTGCGACCGCAAACCTGACCTACCAAGACTCGATCCACTGTCTTCATAACCTCCCCCATATGAAGACCGTCACCCAGAACCAATTCAATCTTCTTCGAACCCGACATGACACACTTTGATTTCTTAGAGCCGCGGGTTGGTTTGTTTAGTGCAGGGGATCTGAATCTCCCTCTAATCCCTGATCATTATAAACCCTAGGGAAATAACCCGAAGGTGGTTCCGGAAAAGGTCCTGCATAACATCGCGAAGAGGGGGGGAAGGATGTCGACCGAGGAGCGTTATTCAGCATAGAGGACTCGGGGCCAAGAGGTATATCAGGGTGTGATAAGGGTACAAAGCCAATATTTGGATGCGGAGGAGAAGAAGAAAGATGTAGATCGGAAGATATGAATTGAATGGATGACGGTGAAAAATGAGGATTTTTTGCTTGCGGTAGGGTGTCAGGGAAAATAGGAAATGAATAAAATAGGATTGAGGGAGGAGACTCCAAGAGATGACGAATCAACTACGATAGGGATTCGTTGAACGAGAGGGATGCCAACTAAAACCTAGTTCCACCTATCGAGGAGGAGGTTAACTGGAAATACAATGGAGTAGATGGCAGGGAAAGGTGTGGTGGGGAGGTTGTCCAAATCGACACATCGCCATAGGGATCTGAGGTGTAATCCACATGCTTGTCATCCATCGTAGCCAGGATAAAAAGATAATCCGATGCAACAACTAACAGTTGATACAGCAACGGTCACGACAACGCCCGAGCAAGACGGACAACGGAATGATAGTTTAGGAAGTCTTCAGGCAGTAGGAGCAGTGGTCGGCAAAGTGAAACCCTAACCCTAAGAAAGTTGCCCTAACCATATGTAGTCGAATAGGTATTGCATCGAGACCACAACTCCATACTTTCGATTTAATGATGTATGTTTATGTTATTCACTTGTTTATTTTTTTAACATTATGAAAATTTTCTATAAGTGATATTTTCGACACAAAAAATGAAAATACTTGAAGAGAAAAAAATTTAAATATCCTCTACAAGAAAAAAAATGTTGAATTGATACATATGTACAATGGAAAATGTGATGTTTCAACAACTTGTAAGATTTTTTTTTTTTTCAAACACAATAAAAAAGTGACTATTGTTATAACATTATTTTCCACTCTAGAGTTAAATTGAAAGGCCTACTCATCCATTATGCTAAGAGACATTTATGGGTGTAACATTATTTTAATTAAAAAGAAAATCATCTAGCATGAGTACTTTAAAGAAAAATAAACTGAAGGAGTGTTGGGAATGAAGTTTGGAATATTACTACTAATTCCCTATTGAAAACCAAAATATATTGAAATAAACTCATAATTGTATACTTGTAAAATATGGGATAAATATATTAATTCATTGCAATTTTTACCCATGGATTAGGATGTTAGTGATCGTAATAAACCACTTATTGATTTGGAAAATAAACCCTTTCACAAAGTTTCAAAGACAAACCCTCTCCCTATCACTTTTTTTTGTGGTGAGATTTATAGTATTAAGTGGTCTTTTAAGTATCATTCTCACATATATCCTAATGTATACAATGATATCTTAATGCACAAGTCAATGAATATTTTCAATCACTGTAATAAATATAAAGGATCATTTACTGGTATTGATGGGAAGTATGTAAAGGAGAGATCACAGATAAGTATAGGTAGAATGTAAATGTGGAGGGAAACAATATTCATGAAAAATGGATTGACTTTAAAAAAAAAATGAAGGCATAACAAGAACATACTTAAAGGCATGCTTTCACTAAAAATGAATCTAAACTTTTATCCTCAAAGAACTATTGTGTAGATAATAGGTATTAGGGAAAAATGAGTGAAGATGAGGCATAAAATATAGTAAGTTATGATCTTAGAGAATGAAATTGAGAAAGAAAATATAAAAAATGAGTGAAAGAAGGAACCTATACAACCTCATGTTTGGAAACAAAGAGTCTAGAAAAACCTATATCTCGTGTTCCACTTCCCTCTTGGGTGGTATCCCAGCTTTAGGCTATTGGAACATTCCCATGTACGCCTATAAAAATTCTTCCATTTGTTGCTTCTATTCCTTAGTACAACTTCCAAGGAAAACCTGGCCCTCATTAACTCTCGTATATATTGATTTTCCCTTTACAATATCAAAACATACTCCTTGATAGAATTGATCAAATTCTTGGATTGGTTGGAAATTACCAACAAGATTTTTAATTTCCCTTGTGTGCATTAATGATGAAGGATTTTACATCCTTAATGAGGTGGCACTTTTTGGATCTCTACATGAATATTGCATCATGCATGTATATATAGGGACTCCAAAGAATAAATCCACATACATCGGGTGGAACTATATCAAATTATACTTCATCAATAGCAAGTCGACACTAATAGAAATTTTGGTTATACACAATTTTTTACCTTTATTTCAACCTTATTTTTGAACCATCTCAATGGATATGGGATGGGATGGTCATGAACATATAATCACAATTTTTTAACTAACTCTTTTACAATGAGATCTTCCTATGATACTAAGTCGAACAAAGCATAAATTTTAAACTTCTTGACTTGTAACTTTATATGGAAGATTTTAGTCATCTCCCTATTTTTTTATTATTGAAAGATACCTAGATTCACCCTGTTCTGCATTGATGTGCATGTAATATTCTCATTCATATTCAAGTTGTTTCCACCTGATTACTCAAATATGTGGCAATGATAATTTCTTCTTCCATCCTTCTTAGGATTTTTCGAGTTGAGTTATCGATGTAGTTTCCAATTTTTTTCTTCTATATGACCATCAATATCATAGTGGTTTTAATGATTATTTGGATCTTTGCACTATTATGTTGTGGTTGTTGTGATTTTTTCCTTCCCCACTTTCCATTTCGTCTTCCCTTATTTGGAATCTTCTTGGTGTTTTTCTTCTTCAATGCACTCGATTTTCCCATTTTTCCCTGTGCTTCCTAAGTAATGCACTTTTACACAAGCCTCATCCACCATTTTAGAGCAATAACACTTGCTTCCATAGATGGTTGTGTAGACCCCCAAAACACTTGAGAAGTACTTCTAGGTTCTTGGGAGAGATACCCAATATTATTTCCATATTATTTAATTTTGTAGTGTACTCATGCACAATTTACCCAGGTCATCTACCTAAAGTAACAATAACATATCCAATTGTCCTCTACGTTGTTAATATGATAGAAACAAGACTTTATGTTATTTTTTTAAATCCTCCCACTTAGTCACCAAAGGATGCCCATCTAGCCTCATGGTTTCCATATGTCTTTCCTAACATGTTAAGGCATGGCCCTCTAGTTTGAAATAATAAGAATATATATTTTTTTTATTCCTCTATGTATCGAATGAAAAAAAAAACTCTAAGTACTACAAGAAATGTTTTAATTTGAAAGCATCAATCATGCTCTGGTATGGCTAGATTTTGATAGTTTCTTCCATATTGAATAGGGATTGTGAATGATTCATGGAATTTGAACTAGGTTATTCTTTTTCAAGTTATCACTTAGCCTCTTTCTCTAGTTCTTTTCAATCACACAATTTTCTCTTTGATTTGACCTCCAAGTTGGAACCTTCATCTTCTTTGATTTTGAAATTGTTTTCCAAAGATGCCATGAGAAGTTTCATATTATAATTAATATATGTGACCTACTCTTCGAGTCTTTTGAATCTCTCCTTTATTAGATCTTGAGGGTTATCAATATAATTTTCATCCATGGCAGGGGTTTTATGAATTTCAGCCTAATAGATTTGGATCCTTTGCAATTGCCCAAAATATATGTAAATAAACCGTCTTTAATATAAAAATGATTCATAAAATATTATGGATATTCAATTGCAAGACTTATCACAGTAGATATGATAATATATATTGAAAATTTGAAATATATAATACAAGAGTGATTTTCCTTAGATTCTTGGATTTATTAAATTACTATTTCTACTAATGCACGTAATATTTGGAATGTGAAAACTAGATAATAATGAAAAAAACAGTCAAAAACCATAACGACACAAGATATTCTCTAAGAGACCCTTACTAGATAAATCCTAACTAGAAAGTGAGGTTTATCCACTCTCTCTTTCTTTAAATTCAAATGGATGCAAGTATAAAGGAGTGAGACTTGTGGTCAGTGGGCTATTGTAAAAAACAAAGGCTCTCTTGTTTCTCTCTCTCTATCCACTCATAACCACTCTTCTCATCTATGGAACAAAAAGTACTCAAATAGAATGAAGCCAAATTTCTTCCTAGTGCTCTAATTATAAATAACATGGCCAATGAACCAAATAGGGGTTAAATATAACTCATTATTTCCCCAATATGAGTTACAATTTCAGTCTTCTAGAGTATTCGTCATCATGGTCATATAGCTATCCCCTTTCCTATTAGTAGAGGGGATATTGTGGCATCCTCTCAAATTATGGTGGAAAAAACAAGAACTTCAACTTTTCGGTGGCATAAATTTGCTTACAAACTCCATTTGAAGTATTTCCTTCGTCATTGGATAGGTATATGAGTACAAATAATGTTAAGAGGTTCAAGTGAAAGTGAGAGTTTTTGGACCCCAAAAAGCTTCAAGAAATTCCTCAAACTACCTTTGGAAGGTTTAAAACCCCAATTCACCAAAGTAAGACCCGCCAATAAAAATGGTCCTCTTAGCCGATTCCACCAATTTCTGCACTATGAAAGCATAAAGATTGAAAGATAATATAATGATCCAACCCAAATTAGGTCTCCTATTGAGAACCTAACCACATTTTCCATCACTTCGATGTCATATATAAACTTGCACTTAATTATAGCCTCCTTGTTAGTATATTCAATTTTAGTTTAGGTTGACTACCAATTCAATTCCTAGTAATCATTGGTAGAGGCCTTTCATTAGCTCGAGCCTTGGTGTAGAGAGGAATTTCTTTGTTGCTACTTCCCTGATTAAAATGTAAGTGAACATGTCACAACATAGAAGCCGCAAAGAATGAATGAGGAATAGTATTAGGTGATAGGGGAGTGGTAAAGGAGATAGCTTAAACCCTCCACGTGATAGAAAAATGAGTGAACAAATAGATAAAAAAGATTTGGATTGATTTGAGAAGTAAATGTGGAGATGGAGAAGAGGGGTGGCCGAGGATCGAACCTTGAAGGTTATTGACTAAAGAGAGTATTGAAATAGGATGTAGGATTAGGATTGTGAGGGAAAAAACCAATCTAAATGGTTGAAAAAGAAACAAAAACTAGAGATAAAGATAAAATGTGGTTGGTAACATACCCATAATAGATGTCAGGAGAAGAGGCCACCATTTATGGCATGTATAACACATGATCTAAAAAACCAAAGTATTACAATCTACATAGATAGTGTAAAACAATAGCCACATCAATCACCATAATTTCCAAACTTGGTTGGTAATATAACTAACCTAGATATCAATCGGTAGTTAGATGATACACTTAGCCTTTAATTATCCCATTAGTCCTATCTTCCTACACAATTATCAAAAATTAATTGACACTTGGGAAAAATTTTCCCTATATTAACTTAATTATCTTTTTATATAAAAATTCGATCCTAATAATATTATAATTAATAAAAATATAAATTAATTTTAAAATTATGAAATTTATTATTAAACATATTTTTAAATTCATAAATAAATTATTATAAAAAATGACATACCAACAAATTATTTGTTAATTCATTTCATATATTATAATTTTTGAAATAAATAAATAAAAATAACGACATAAAAAACACTATACATGTACATATAAATAATGAATATGAAAAAAACTCTAAAAAGAAACTTTCCCAAAAATGATATGATTTGCATTGACATTTCATTTCTCTATTTGGAGGAGATGAAAAATGAGAAATATTACTTGAAAATATCATGTATATACATCGTTTAAAATATTAAACGGAAATCATATGATTTTCAATGACATTTCTTTTCTGTATTTCTAGAAGATGAGAAGTGATTGATAGTCTTTACTTTTCTTTTCTCTATTCGGAGGAGATGAAAAGTGAGAGATATTACGTGAAAATATCACGTATACACATTGTTAATATGTTAACTAAAATCATATGAGTTTCAATGAAATTTCTTTTATGTATTTCTAGAAGATGAGAAGTCACTGATATTACGTCAAAAATATTATGCATATACTTCGTTAATACTTTAAACGAAAATTTGATGATTTTTTAGTGATAATTTTTTTCTATATTCCGAAGAGATGAAAAATTAGTGAAATTACTCGGAAAAACATCGTGCATATACATGGTATGAGATGATTTCTAATAACATTTTTTTTAAAATATATTAGGATGAAAAACAAATGATATTATCTCTAAAAAATATAATTAATATATTACTATGAAAAGAATTATTGAACAATATATTAATATAAAAAGAATTATTGAACAACACTAAGAAAAATTTGTGCTTCATTGTAATGTGAAGATTTCTTCATGAACAAAAAGAGAATAGTATTGATAAGAAATAATTGAGAAAAAAATCACAAAGACGTAGAAACATATTACAAACCAAAAGGAAAATCATATTTATTCACTAGTGTTTTATTTAACAAAATCAAAATAAAATTTCCATTAACATTTTTACCTTAAAAGTGAGTGATATTACCTTAAAGCATCATGTATACATCATAAACTATATATTATGAGAATTGATTATTATTATGTGAAAAACATCATGCATATACATCGTTAATATGTTAAACTAAATCGAATGATTTTTGAATGACATTTATTTTTTATATAGGAGATTAGAAGCCAATGAAATTAGGGAAAAATATTATGCATATACATAGTTAATATGTTAAATGAAAATGAGATGATTTCCAATAACATTTTTGTTTTAATATATTTTAATGAAAAGTGAGTGATATTATCTCAAAAAAATAAATAATATATAAATATGAAAAGAACTATTGAACAATATTCATGAGAAGAATTTGTAGTTCAGTATAATGGGAGGATTTTTCCATGCACAGGGAGAAGGTGGTATTGATAGGAAAGAGTTGAGAAAAAAATCACAAAGAATTAAAGAAAAATTACAAAGAAGAGGGAAAGCAGATTTATTCACTAGTGTTCTATCTAACAAAATAAAAATAAAATGGAAAGATGATAATAATATAATTCAAAAGTTTGCTTTCATGAAGTGTTAAATGAAAATATAATTTACAATTTACAAATAGGTATTTAGCATATTGTTAAATGAATATTTGGGTTTTCTTGTATGGAAAAGATTAACACTTATATAAAAAAGACTATAATTTTTAATAAATTTCTTGTACAAAATTCAAAGAATAAAATCAAATTTAGAAACAAAAAAATCCAATAAAAAATTATTTATGTACATCCTTCAAGAACATCAAAACAAAAAAAAAAAGTTTAATAGAATTCCAAACACTATACAAAATTGAAAAAATCAAATCAAATCCTCATAAATATAATGATATAAACAAGATGGGAAACTAGGCTTCCAGGTCTTCAAAAAGAAAGCCAACACTGAAACATACTTACATATTAACCCTCATCACCATCCCAAACATAAAAATGGTATCATTAAAACCCTAACTACTAGAGCTTATGAAATTTCAAACCATGGTCATCTAAATCAAGAACTCAACCATCTTCACCAAGTTTTCGAACAAAATGGATACAATAGGCACACCATTATCAAAACCATCCATCAAACCTTAAATAAGAAAAATGTAAAAAAAACCTTAACCACACCAAAAATATTAATACCATACATAGGTAACACCGACATATCTAAAATAGCTAAAATTTTAATCATGTGAAATGAAGTACATAAGTAAGATCAACATATCTTTTAACATTAGACTGAACAAATATTTTAACATCAGATTAAAGAAACGTGCGGCTAACTACGAAGTGTTCCCTAACAAAATCATGTACACTCATCCTTTCATTACATAAAGAAAAACTTATAAATAAATTAAAAAAAAAACATTACCAAAAAAAATTAAAAAGGCCATAAATATGGATAAAAGAAAAAACAGCATAAACCTCAACATGAACGGAGACGTAACAATAAATTTATCTAGCCGACTCTAAAATTATTCCATGATATCTTATATATATTGACATCTCATTTTCATTAGTTGTACATCAAAGGCATTAATCTTCTCAAATAATTGGCGTTCCCTGAAAATAAAGAAAATAAATATAGACTCACATAGAAATCCGAAAAATTGGGTTTAATAAAAAAAAACAGATTATTCTACACTCGACTCAACTCAAAGTGTTACAGAATTCCATGACAGCTAAGAATAATAGTGCTACAATGGCAGGTGTTCAGGAAGTCGATATGATTACAGTTGAACCGATTGTTGGGAACGAGTTAAGTGCAGAAGACTTGTTAGGGGATCAATATGGAAGGACTTACGGGGACTATCGTTGGTATAAGGTGATCAAGCGCATGTGCAGTGTACATTCTGATCGAGCTGCGACTCTGAAATGTAAATATTGTGAAAATAACTGGTTATCCAGCCACATGCATTGTTGTAAACAATGTTTCTGTTGAAATTACTTTCAGCAGCGTAAGCCGCCTTCCGTTTCTGTCTTGCAGGACACTGTAAGAAGCCACCTTCCATTTTGGATGATCAGTCAACTTCATCGCCGTATGAACCCGGACTTGAATTTTATTAAGCTGGAATTGTGAAAAATTCCGCATCACACTTTTCATCCGTACGTGAGCCCAAAAATCGGACCCGGGGAAATTTATAGGGCGGATTTAATAAAAATCCCGCATCACAAATTGATGACATCAGCTGCAAACTTTTGGCACGCGGAATTTTATGCACGCTGGTTTAATTTCTGTTTTAAAGTCCGATTCAATTCGGTTAAGGTTTGGTTAAATGTTTGGTTTAAAAATCGTGCAAACAATGTGCACGTATATATATGTTTTACATATATATAGAATGAATGCTCTCAAAAGAAAAGGCCGTGGGCCATAATGAAACTTTTTTGATTTTAGTTTTTAAAATAGTTTTTTTTTAATTTAGTTTTTTTTTAATATGTTGAAAAAGTGCTGAAGCATATAAGAAGAAGAAAAGACTATGTGCTTTTTGACTTTGTAAGTTATTTTTTTCACACAGCAGTGAAAAAGAGATATAGCACAGCAGTGCAGAGTTTAGTTTTGTAAGTTTTATTTTTACACACAGCAGTGTAAAAATTTGAAGTGCACAGCAGTGCTTTCATTTTTGGTGAGACAAGAGTATTTTTCCAGAGTGAAATTTTAGAGAGTGTGAGTTGTTTTGAACTGTGTTTTGAAGCAGTCAAAGTTTTTGTATTCCCTCAGGCAGAGGTGATTTTGTAACCAAGTTTTTTTTTGAAGTTTAATGAAATAGTGTTTACAGTGAAAGCTCTGTCTCCATTGAAGAAATTTTTTTAATTTCCTCTGTGTTGAAGAGGGGGACTTTTATTCTCCATTGTTGTTCTGGAATGTTAAATATTCCAACATGGTATCAGAGCTAGTCCAGGCTCTTTGAAGATCAAAGAAGCTCAAGGAAAGGAGTTCTTTGTTGCAGCAGCTTCTCCAGCAGTGTGAAGACTCAGTCAAGAAGAATCCAAAGGTATTTCTCTATACAGTTGTTGTGTTACTGTTGCAGAACAATGAGTTATTTTAAATACACAGTCAAGTGTTTTTGAATCATAGTTAAGAGTGCAGAATGGCTGGAGCCAGCACTAGTATGGGTATGGGAAATATCCATCTCCCAATGTTTAATGGGAAAAATTATGACTACGAGTCGATAACTGAGGCTACTGTTGTCTCCCGAAACATGGGAATTTGTTGAGTTGACTTTGAAGACGACCAAGAAGAAGAGTTTGAAAGGGTTAACTCGGCCCCGAAGGAGGTTAACGAAGGAGCAATAGAAGAAAAGACTCCAAGGCTCTCTTCTTATTGTATTAAGCAGTGCATGAGAGTGTGTTTCCAAGGATAGCAGCAGCCAAGAGATTTAGAGAAGCATGGGAAAATCTCAAGACAACCTATCAAGGCATGGAAAAAGTGAAGACATAAAAACTTCAGTTGCTGAGGAGAGACTTTGAAAATCTCTGCATGAAAGAGTCACATACTATTGACTCATTCTTCACTCATATGATTGGAATGGTCACACAAATAATATCTCCTGGAGAGACTCTTGAAGATAAGAGGATTGTGTGGAAAAACTCTTGAGGTGTCTACCCTCAAGATTCGATGTGATTTTCACCACTATAGAGGATACCAAGGATCTCACAAATTTTTCAGTGGATGAGCTACATGCATCACTAATGACCCATAAGCAGAGATTGGGTAGAAGTGAAAACTCATCTCTGGAACATGCCTTTAAGACCGAGATGTCTTTCGGAAGAGGAAGAGGGCAAGGCAGAGGAAACAAAAGAGGAGAAGCGGTAAACGAGAGGTGGAAGAAACGATCCGACAAATGTCCAAGGAAGGGCAGCAATCAAATCGACATCAAGGCCAAAGCGACGGCCAGTAATTAATTAAATGGAAGATATCGAGGACGGAAGGTATGATAAGTCCAGTATCCCGATGTCACTATTGTAAAAAATATGGTCATTATGTAAATGAATGTAGAAAAGACGACATGATATGGGAAGTAGAACTAGTACAACAGTACAGAATTTCACTAGAAAGCTAGAAAAATATCGACCAAGATAATTTGTTTTTGGCTTGTAATATGGGCGAAGAAAAAAGTTGGGATCTATGGTTTCTGAACTCACCGGTTGTAGTAACCATATGACAGGAATCATAGCAATGTTTTCTATGCTAGATGAGAGAGTGTAGTCACAAGTCACACTAGGAACTGATAGCAAAGTTTCTGTTATGGGAAAAGGGAATGTAAATGTTCTAACAAGGAAAGGTGAAAAGAAATCCATAGCAGATGTCTATTATGTTCCAGGAATGAAGTGTAACCTCTTAAGTATTGGACAACTTTTCCAAAAGGGGTACAATGTATTTTTTGAGGATGATGTTTGTACCATCATGGACAAACCACCTAGCAAACAATGTATTGCTAAAGTAAAAATGACAAGAAACAGGATGTTCCCTCTCAGAATGAGAGCAGACTTTAAGAATGAAGAAGAGAAAGAAACAGTGGCACAAGAGGCTATCCAAAGCGAACCAAAAGATGAAAATTGGTTGTGACACTTGAGATTTGGACATCTCAACTTTGGAGGTCTTAATTTGTTGAACATAAAAGGAATGGTAAGAGATTTACCATTGATAGAGAAACCGGACAGCCTTTGTGAAGGTTGTATCTTGAGGAAACAACATAGAGAAAATTTTCCTTCCGGGAAAAGCATAAGGGCAAAGGCACCCTTAGAGATTGTCCACTCAGATTTGTGTGGACCGATGCAAACTCCATTGCTTGCTAGAAGCCACTACATGTTAACATTCATAGATGATTTTACAAGAAAAACTTGGGTTTACTTTTTGAAAACAAAAGTGAAGTGTTTGAAAAATTCTTACTGAAATTTCAAAGCACATGTGGAAAACCAGTGGGCTGCAGGTCAAGTTCTAGGTGATAGAGAGGTAGGTATGTCAAAAGATTTTTACGTTTTTGTAGAGAAAATGGTATTCAACAGTTACAACTAATTACTCCACATGACAAAAAAAGGGTAGCCGAAAGGAAGAATAGAACCATAATGGACATGGTGAGGAGTATGTTAAAGGCAAAGCATTTGCCTAATGATTATTGGGCTGAAGCTGTACATTGTGCAGCATACATTTTGAATAGGTGCCCTACAAAAGCAGTGATGAACAAAGTGCGGGAAGAGGCATGGAGTGGCACAAAGCAAAGTGTCACACATATGAAGGTTTTTGGATGTGTGGCTTATGCACACATTCCAGATCATTTAAGGAAGAAGTTGGACAGCAAGGAGGAGAAATGTATTTTCATTGGATATAGTGAGGAATCCAAGGCCTACAAGTTATACAACCCATCCACCAAGAAGTTTATTGTGAGCAGAGATGTTCAGTTTATTGAGGAGGAAGCTTGTGATGGAAGCATAGAGAAAAAAGTGAATGTTAAACACTGTTTATCTCATGATGAAGATGATGATGAATTGGCTGAAATACATCCCCAAACAGCAGCACCAACACAAGAGCAGCAAGAGACACCCTTGAGGAGAAATGAAAGTGTTTCTCCAAGCACACCACAAGGAGGAAATTCAAGTGCTTCTTCAAGCATTTGTACATCAAGTGAAAGAGGTAAGAAGTTCAGAAATTTGAATGACATTTATGCACAAGAGGCAACAAATGAAGGTATCAATTCTTTGTTTGCTTTATATTGTCATGTTGAAGACCCTATCCACTTTGAAGAAGCTATTAAGGAAAATAAATGGATAGAAGCTATGGATGAGGAGATTAATGCCATAGAAAGAAACAAGACTTGGGATTTGGTTGAACTCCCAAAAGGTAAAGATGTCATTGGAGTTAAATGGGTCTACAAGACCAAGAGTAATGCTGAAGGAAAAATAGAGAGACACAAGGCAAGGCTTGTTGTCAAAGGGTATAAGCAAAAGCATGGGATAGATTATGAGGAAACTTTTGCACCGGTTGCTAGAATGGAAACCGTGAGAGCAGTGATGTCCATAGCAGCACAAAACAAGTGGAAAGTTTACCAAATGGACGTGAAGTCAGCATTCTTAAATGGAGTGTTAATGGAAGAGGTTTACATTGAACAACCTCTAGGCTATGAGAAGAAAGGCCAAGAGCACAAAGTGTGCAAGTTGAAGAAAGCTCTTTATGGGCTGAAGCAAGCACCAAGAGCATGGTACAATAGGATAGATTCCTATCTACTGGAAAATGGATTTGAAAAGTGTGAGGGAGAACCCACCCTCTACATCAAAGAAAATGATGGTAAAATGTTGATTGTAGTTTTATATGTTGATGATGTTATTTTCACAGGTAATGATAATTACCTTATTGAAAATTTTAAAACAGTCATGAAAGAATAATTTGAAATGACTGATATGGGTTTGTTGAAATACTTCTTAGGAATAGAAGTAGAACAAGATGAAAATGGGATTTTTATCTCACAGGCAAAATATGTTAATGAAGTGCTTGAAAGATTTAATATGCAGGAGAGCAAAGCAGCGATCACTCCCACAGTGATGGGATTAAAACTCAGCAGAGAGGACAACAACAAGGATTTTGATCCTAGCTTGTATAAGAGCATAGTTGGCAGCCTCATGTATTTGACTGCAACTAGGCCCGACATAATGCATGCTGTTAGCTTAATTTCCAGATTCATGGAGAAGCAAAGGATGCACATTGGCAGGCAGCGAAGAGAATTCTGAGGTATGTTAAAGGTACTAAAAGGTTTGGTATTTTATATACTGCTTCAGAAAATTCAGATTTAGTTGGATACACTGACAGTGATTGGGCTGGAAGTGTAGATGATCGGAAGAGCACTTCCGGTTATGTTTTTCACATGGGTTCAGGAGCAATTTCATGGGCTTCTAAAAAACAACCCATTGTAGCATTGTCCACAGCAGAGGCAGAATATGTGGTAGCCACAGCAGCAGCTTGTCAAGCAATTTGGATGAGGAGGATGTTAAGAAGTTTGTGCCAAGAGCAGGTAAAAGGAACAGTGATTTATTGTGACAATAGCTCAGCTATTGCATTATCCAAGAATTCTGTGTTTCACAAGAGAACGAAACACATTGATACAAATTTTCATTACATCAGAGAATTGGTAAACAATGGTGAAATTGTTTTGGAACACTGCAGAACTCAGGAGCAGTTTGCAGACATACTGACCAAGCCATTGGGGCAGAAGAGTTTTGAGTTTTTGAGGAAATGTCTGGGTATGACTGATAACCCAGCAGCTGAAAGTAAGGGGGAGTGTTGAAATTACTTTCAGCAGCGTAAGCCGTCTTCCGTTTCTGTCTTGCAGGACACTGTAAGAAGCCGCCTTCCATTTTGGATGATCAGTCAACTTCATCGCCGTATGAACCCGGACTTGAATTTTATTAAGCCGGAATTGTGAAAAATTCCGCATCACACTTTTCATCCGTACGTGAGCCCAAAAATCGGACCCGGGGAAATTTATAGGGCGGATTTAATAAAAATCCCGCATCACAAATTGATGACATCAGCTGCAAACTTTTGGCACGCGGAATTTTATGCACGCTGGTTTAATTTCTGTTTTAAAGTCCGATTCAATTCGGTTAAGGTTTGGTTAAATGTTTGGTTTAAAAATCGTGCAAACAATGTGCACGTATATATATGTTTTACATATATATAGAATGAATGCTCTCAAAAGAAAAGGCCGTGGGCCATAATGAAACTTTTTTGATTTTAGTTTTTAAAATAGTTTTATTTTAATTTAGTTTTTTTTAATATGTTGAAAAAGTGCTGAAGCATATAAGAAGAAGAAAAGACTATGTGCTTTTTGACTTTGTAAGTTATTTTTTTTCACACAGCAGTGAAAAAGAGATATAGCACAGCAGTGCAAAGTTTAGTTTTGTAAGTTTTATTTTTACACACAGCAGTGTAAAAATTTGAAGTGCACAGCAGTGCTTTCATTTTTGGTGAGACAGAGTATTTTTCCAGAGTGAAATTTTAGAGAGTGTGAGGTGTTTTGAACTGTGTTTTGAAGCAGTCAAAGTTTTTGTATTCCCTCAGGCAGAGGTGATTTTGTAACCAAGTTTTTTTTGAAGTTTAATGAAATAGTGTTTACAGTGAAAGCTCTGTCTCCATTGAAGAAATTTTTTTAATTTCCTCTGTGTTGAAGAGGGGGAATTTTATTCTCCATTGTTGTTCTGGAATGTTAAATATTCCAACAGTTTCATCCAAGAGTTGCACAGGCATCACACAGTTGAAGAAGTAGATGAGTACATCACATCTGTCGACAATCGGGAGCTGGTGTCATGCTGGAAATCTTATACACCCACCGAGGAGGATATAGGTAGCGTATTATTGCTGGAATGTGCGGGGAAGAAAATATTGTATACTCGCCCTGTTATTCGATTCAAACATAGTCTCCCCCTGCGTCCTCGACAGATGATGAAAGTCAACAGCAACTGTGGTGGGCGCAGGGGAAGTTACACGAGTCAATCATTCACGGTCGTCACATACAACGTGCTGGCTGATGTGTATGCTACTCCTCAAAAGCACAACCTCTGTCCTCCACTGGCGCTTCAGTGGGAGCATCGCAAACAAAATTTGCTCACAGAAATAGTAAATTATGATGCTGACATCATTTGCCTGCAGGAGGTGCAGGGCGATCATTATTCAGAGTTTTTCTATCCAGAATTAAGGAAACGAGGTTATGGAGGAGAGTATGAGGAAAAACAGAGAGGAGGGTACTACAGCCCAACTATTGATGGATGTGCTACCTTTTATAGAGTGGATCAATTTGAGCAACTAAAAAAGGAATGCATCAATTTGAGCAGTTATGCTCTGAATTTCCCCCGTCGATTTCATAAAGAAAACATTGCACTGAATGTTGTCCTGTCTTTCAAGAATACCAGTCACAGTCTGTGCATAGCCAACACCCACATCCACGCAAATCCGGATAACGGAGATGTCAAACTGTGGCAGGTTTACCACTTGTTGAACAAGTTGGAATCATTTGTTCAAGAAAATTGCTGCGGTGCACTTGTAATATGCGGGGACTTCAATTCTGTCCCTGGAAGCGCCGTTCACTCGCTTCTCACCCAAGGTTATGTTGATTCGGCTCACAGGGATTTGGATAATGATCCAGATTTTGTATTGCGACCTGTTGAGAAGTTTCAGCATACATTTTCTCTAATGAGTGCTTATTCAAGTTATTTTACATGCAATGTGGACCCGACAGAAATTGTTAAGAAAATGGATGTTGTCACACGGGAGCCTCGCTTCACCAACTTCTCCTGCGAGTTCCGAGGAACGCTGGACTACATATTTTACAGTGGGCCGAATTTGAGGGTGTTATCGCTGCTGGAGCTGATTGATGAGCGTGAAGTACTGGATGCACTTCCTTCACCTCACCATCCCTCAGATCACATCGCACTTGCCGCCAAGTTTCATTACAGCCCTCCTTCACAATAACTACAATTGTTTCAAGTGAACAAGTTTTGTAGTTTGCCTGTAACAACAATGGCTTCAAGTGAAAGAGTTTTGTAATTTTCCTGGTTATATCTTAATGCATGACCATTGAGGATAATTTGCCTGGTTATATCCCTCATTGCCATAGCTTCTTAGACTTAAAAGGCTTTATTCTTTGGTAAAAAAGGGGAAAAAATGCAAGAAATCTTACACGTCAACCACTAAGAAAACAACTACACACCGGCTAAGTACATCCAAAACTACTAACACAACTGCAAGTAAAAACTTACGAGCTCCCCTTATGTTCCTTTCTCCATTGAACAAGGAAATCGTCTTAAGGTTTAGACTCTTATGTTCCTTTCTCCATTGAACAAGGAAATCGTCTTAAGGATTAGACTCTTCCAGTAAGGTTACAATGGAAAGCCAATATTGACAGTAAATAAAAGACAGATGAATAAATATGAACATCCCTCTAGGATGGGTAGCAAATTTGTTAGGAAAAAGAGCATTGTGATTGCAATTTCTTAATGTCAATTAAGTCGTAAGATATGGGGAAGGTGGAAATTTTATGGAATGTTTGCCATGAGTGTTTTATCATGCAACATGAGGGGTGTCATAAAATTGAAAATAGACCATCTTTTATAGAATTTTTTCATTAGTTTTAGAATTAAAAATTTTGTAGTAATAAGAAGTGAAATTCATTTGTTTCACACTCAGCATGACCTTGAATTATACTTATATTCCATGTCATGTGTGAGCATAGGTGAAAGAGGAGTCATATTTCTCTCTACCAAATTTTAGAGATGCATAAATAATGGTGGAATGGAGATGTGGATGACTCTTAATATTTATGATCAATGCATTTTTCATCAGTAATATTCCTCTTTCATACATTTTTATTGAATAATTAAATTCAACAACTTGATCTCTTATTCTCAGTAAGAAAAAATCCTTTGCCCATATGTTTTTCTAAAGAAAAATGTAATAAAATTTACAATCTGAAAGCATGATCTCTTATTCTCGTGTTCTGTAAGAAAAAATCCTTTGCCCATATGTTCTTCTAAAGAAAAATGTGATAACATTTACAATCTGAAAGCATGTCATTATTTAGATCATATAATCTCCCCTCCTTGTAAGGTTTCTTTGAGTAAATATAAGGCCCTCACATTTCCACAACACAAGTTGATGTATAAGAAGGTATTTTATCTCTAACCATTTTATTAAGTTAATATGTTGTCTGTATTCTCTTTCATATCCACACTGAAATTATATTCACCATTTCCTCTTTTCTTTAACTGCTTCTTCCTCTAAATGATATTTTTACAAATCTCTCTTTCTCCATTACTTCAAGAAATAAATGCAATTTACTCCCTAAAATTATAGTATTTAAAATGTGATTTTTAGAAAATTTCCATAAATAAATTCTTTCTATGGTACCAATTGAAACATAGTTCAAATATAATGAGTATATATATAAAGTAACCTCCTAAATTTACCATATAATACGACAATATAATACTCATTCATTCTTGAACATCAACAAGATTATAATAGGAAAGCTCACAAAACAACATCAACAAGATTATAATAAGTCTTTTCTCATTGAGTGAGGTAACTTATTGTGATAAAGCCTACCACAACAAACACAAGCAAGCATGCACGCATGCACACACACACATAAATACCCAAGAGTTATCTCAATTGCTATGTTGTCTTGTGCAAAAATTCAATGAGGTCTTAAGGTTAACCTTGTTTAATTCCTTGGTTTACTTGTGAAAATGCATATGGTTTCGTAAAAAAGACTAGTTATCATAGACATTTATTAAGGGTCTAATGTGATGTATATATGGACTCATACATGTCTAGAGTAACCATGGGATTTATCCCTATTTTCCTAAAAGGTGAAGATAGAGTAAAAAACTACTATATCCTCTAGGTATATCATGTAGGGAATCTCTACCTTTTCTCTAGGGATTAAAATATCTCTATTAAATCTAGACCCAAATTTATCTCAATGAATGGCAAAAATATTTCCTAATATTAGACTATGTTAATGCTAATAGGTGTTAGGTATTATTCACTCTAGGTGAGGTGCAATAGTTTAAATGGTAATGATTTTACTTGGTATGCATCAACAATTGTGAGGAATTGAATTACATGAAATGTATCTGCATGTGATTTGTGTAGAAATTTCTTGTAGAATCAAACTGTTATTTGTAATTTACTAAAATAATAGACTCGAATCTACTCTACCAGTTGTGGAAACAATAAATGGTCGCGAAATCATGAAGCATACAAGAGAAAGAATTCAATCAACACATTACACAATAATTTCCTAGGGAAAGACACAGGTAAAACCCCACTATCTGCATATTTCATTAGTCATAAAATATGTGAAGATTACAATGTTTTTCTTAAGTTTGAGAAACCTTTGCAATATCTCTATCTTTCTCACTACTTCTTAAATGAGCCTAGGCCAATACTTAATCAATTTTTAGCTTACTGAAGTCCCTATTTTCTTGCATTGTTTCCTTGGGTAATTATCCCCTATTAATTAGGAAAATCCCCATACACAAATACACAAATCATCTTGGGCCTTCTTCTAACTGCATGCGCCACCTGTACAATTGGATGATTATAAAACTCATAGTACACTGCAATTGAACTCCAGTCTCAACTGGGTAACTCTCAGATATGAAATGCATGAGTTATTTATGAGTGAATCATCAGTTAACTGGTTGAACACATGAAGCAACACCCCACTGTCTCCCCTCTTACTATTTTCTCCATCGGTTGTAACTAGTTTAATAGACTTTAACTCAATTAAACTGAATTAATTAATTACAGCTCAAAATAAACTCAACCATGTCTCCTATAAAGTGGGAACCACTTTACATGACTCAAGTTAGCCCCTTAAATCAAATTAACTAAACCAAAGAAGTCAAACTAACTTAGTTAACTCGTACAAGTTGTAATGTGATGTGGAGTTACAAATTTCTTCTAATTTAATTCAAAGGAAAATTAAATTACAATATTTCTTGGTGGCATTTTCAACACTCCCTCTCAGCAAGAAAGGGATTATCAGATACCATGATCCCGCCTCTATGGAACTCGAATTTTCCTCTTGAAAATGCCTTATTCAAGATATCAATATCTTGTTCCTCTGTAGCAATGTACTCGAGCATCAAGATCCGCCTATGCACACAATATTTGAGATGGTGATACCGAATGTATATATGATTGAACATAACATGAAAAATTGGATTAACCTAGAGTTTGATACAACTCTAGTAGTCATAGTAAATAACTGTAGGATCCATCTGTTGACTAACAATCTCAACAAGAATTTTCCCCGTGCAGATAGCCTCACAAGTTGTTTGACTAGCATCCATGTACTTTTCTTCTCTTGAATTGAGTGCAATTGAACTTTTCTTCCTTTTGTACCAGGAAATTGTTGCTGACCCAATAATGAAGATGCCCCCTAATGTGTTGTTGCTGTCGGATGGACTCCCTACCCAATCTGCATTTGTGAAGCCTTGAAGCTTCACTCCTTATGTCTGTCGATACTAAAGACCAAACTGAGTGGTGCCTCTCAGGTATCTCAACATATGTTTAACTACCTTCCAATAGATTTTGGTTGTCTTAACCATTTCTTGACTAAGATGGTTAATGGAAAAATACATGTCCAGTCAAGTGTTGATGAGGTACACAAGAGAATCCACAAGCTTCCTGTGAATGGTAACTTCTACCACTTAGCTTGATGTAACATCTTCCTTCCTCTAATTCCTTGCTACAGGAGTATCTATGAGGTTTCTTCTCTCCATGTGAAACTTATTTAGTATCTCGTTGGCATTCTTTCCATGAGAGACATACAGTTCCCCATCTCCTTTCCAAATTTACAAACCAAGAAAACAATGCATCAGCCCCATGTCTTTCATCTCTAATTCTCTTGCAAAATCCTATTTGAAAGATCTTATGAGCTTCTCATCACCTCTTATAATTAAATCATGGACATATAATACTATAATCAATAATTTACCTTCAACCACAATAAGGTAAATGTTTTCATCTATTTCACTTTTGGTGAAGCCCAGCCTCATGAACTAGTTGTCGATCATGGTGTGCCAAGCACAAGCTACTTGTTTCAATCCATATAACACTCGCTTGATTTTTCACACACATGACTCTTTGTTGAAGGTATTAAATCCTTATGTATTATCTATGTACACCTTTGATTCAATCACACCTTTGAGGTAAGTTGTCTTCACATCCATCTGATGTATATTCATCCCATCTGTGTTGAAAGAGATAAAATAGATATGATTAAAGAGTAAATTTCTACTACATAAAATGTCTCTTCATAATAAATTCCCTCCACCTAAGAGAACCATTTGGCCTTGTGTTTCTCGACATTCACATATGCTGGATGTTTCAGCTTATATATCCACCTCGATCCTATAACTGACTTTCCCTCTGGCCTTGGAACAAATTACCATCCACTTTTCATGATAATGGAGTCATACTCTTATACCATGGAATCAACCCATATTGGTTGTTGCACTTCTTCCTCGAATGAGGATGGGTCAGCCTCTATACTCTCGCTCATAAGAACCTTGTAGGTAGTATAACACTTTGGGGATCTTCTTTGTTTACGTTGTGATGTGGTTTCTCCCACATTCTCTCTAGCATCATGTTTCAACCTATCAGCCTCTCTAGTGTACTCCCTTCCATCTCTAGATGTCTCTACATGAACGAGTGCTTCCACTCTCTCCTCCTTTTATTTTGGCTACTACACAACATCCCGAGGTTCTTCCATTGGAGATATAGGCTCCTCATCTATATGCAACTGAAGCTCCCTCTCAAGTGAACATCTCATGGCATTATTTTCATCGAAATTCATATCTCTACAAACCACTATCATCCTGTTAGATGAAAGGTACACCCAGTACTTGTGAGGTCTATTAGTGTACGCCACAAATAATCTCAACTTAGTTGTTGGTTTTATATTTTTCCTTGCATCCTTCGTAACATGATAGTAAACTGATGAACCAAAAATCCTGAAGTGTGCCACATCTACTTTCTTACATAAAAAATCTTCCACTAGTGTACTCATCCTAGGAATCTGATGAGTACTCCTATTGTGCACATATACTATTTTGTTGCACCCTTCATCCCACAAGTGCAATGGTAGGCTCTGATCATGCAACATTGCTCATGAAAGTTCCACAATAATTTTGTTCTTCCATTTCCTTTGGAAATTCATATTCCCATGCATACTACATTGTGTTATAGTACAAATTTGGTATCTTATGTTGGTCTTCCTAATATTTTTGTGGATAATCCTTCTCTCATTCATTATATTCCCCTTGGAGTTAAACTCTTATGATGTTTTCAATACTAATCCCTATTTGATTTCAATACTACAAATCATTCCTAAATGAACAAAAATTATCCATATATTTACCATTATCAAAGAATAATTGTATTTTCTCAATTACAACATCTCTATCAATCACAATTTTTTTATGGAGACATCTAGTCTTTATACATCTAGCTATAGGTAGAAAAAAATATATACCTTTCTTTTCTCACCTAAGTTATGTATTTTTCCCCTAGGAATATATGCAAAACAAATACAACAAGAAACATTTAAATAACTTATAGAATTTTTTCTAACGAACCACGTTTCCTTAGAAATTATATTATTCAAAACTATACAATGACTTCAATAGGGATATAAACCATTATATTCGCTACTTCCAGCCAAAATAGATATTACACATTTCAATTATGCACCACACAACCTGACATGTCCATAACTATCATATTCCTTCATTCTATGGCTCCATTATGTTGTGGAGTGTATTGAGTAGCATATTTCCCTATGTATACTTCCCTTCAGTGGAATTCCTTGAATTGAGTTGAAACAAACTCACCTCATTTATCATATCTCAACAGTTTGATATTTTCTTATTTATTTTTGTACCAAATATTTCCATGCTACAAACTTTAATAAATATATAACTTATTATTCATAATATAAACCAACATTTTCAATGATAATTCATCAACCAATATAATAAATACTTAGCTCTAGATATTCTAGGTGTTTTCAACATGTAACTCTTTTGTCTTGGCATACTTTATTAGTATCAAATGAATGTAGATGTCATTTTCCCATCTAGAAGAATGTATGTACATCTTGACATCCCTAAATGGAAGGAAAACCATCCACCATATTAGTGTTACTAAGTTTAGATAAATATTTATGGTTTAGGTGTCTATACCTTCTATTCCAAACTACACCAATATTATCTATTCTCTACCATTTCTAGTGCATGTTTCTTCATTTTCTCTAAACCAACAAATTTATACAATCTTTCTTCACCAATAATAATAGAGATATCCTTGTTATCATGAAGAGTAAAAACCACAAATTTGTTTCCTTGAAAGTTCATAGATATATTGGGACTCTGGGTTCTCACAATAATATACAAAAAATTGTTGTTTACATCAAGAACACATTGAGCATTTTTTGAAGGTATAACTTAAAATATTTATTTTTATGAGATGACCATGCCACATAAATGGTAATTATGATTATCACCTAAATACATTAGTTCTTTACTTCTCTTATGTCCAAAAAAACTTGCATACAATTTCTTGTCAAATGTGTAATGATGAGATATGTCTGAATTAAAATAAAAGGTTTTATATTTTATTGATAATGTTGTGAAGAAAATATGAAAAATGAATCGCTTCTTATTCTTTTGTATCTCCTTCAACAATATTTGCATGTCTTGATTTATTTTAATCTATTACCATGTAATACTCTCTTTCTTAACAACCTCTATTCAATTTTCCAGGATTATCACAATAATAGCATCTAAACATACATTTATTAGATGCATTGTTACTATTTTCGTGTTTCTCTTTTCCTTTATACCATGGATTGGATGCATTCTCTATGGTGGATTAATTTTATGCCTCTCTCTAATTTAATCTCCCATCCTTCAGTAGAAGAAATATTCATAGCTATGAAAATAAGCTATTGAGTCCCATCACATAGATTCTATCAATCAAAAAATGAATCAAATGAGGGTGGTAAGATTAGCATAACAGCAAAATTCATACCTTAATCCTCTACTTGATTCCTAATATCAAATAGATTGATCCTCATCGCAATTTCTTGGAAAACAATAATTTTTCAAATACAATGATTTTCTAGCTTATAGTGCTCAAGAATGATTCTTGATAGTCAAACATAAGTTTAATGCTAGTTTCACATCTCTTACACTTAGAATTAATTCATTTTTAATTGAAAATGTTAGAAGCATTAAAGATTCATTATGTCTTTTATTGTATCTGTAATGATCAACATCTGAATCTTTCTTTTCCTGTCATGATTTGATCAAAATATCAAAAATCACTAATTATTAGTAGCTTATGGCATTATAAATTGTAATTCTTTCTAGTTAAATTTTCATACTCTATAAATACTAAATAATAAAAATTGGTAATTATTAACATGTTAGAAACTTTGAACGATAAATTTTAATAATATTTCAAATTTCCTACAATGTTCAAACTTGCCAAGTGTATTAGTGGTAACTTTAGCATAGGATTTCAATGTTCTATTCAACTCACAAAATGCAATTGTGCCTCGAGATGTTTAATATAGTGCTTATATAATGGTGATTTGGATTTATTTCTTACTTACCGCAGGACAAATTGTAATAGCCATTGATGTAAATAAACTTAATCAATCCAACGAGGCCTTAACAAAGTTCTACATGAATGAATATTTCTATTCAATCATACCCAAACTAGATTATGTGTGATGCTAATTATGAATGAATGGATTAATGGGAGTTCCATCAAGGAAGATGGTGTTGGACATAGATCAAGTAAATGATATTTATCTCATAATGGTGGTGAAAACCTATAACAAGGAGTGAACATGAGAAGAATGGAAGAAAACTCAATACTGAAGAGAGTTAATCAATCTATTATCTATTATGAGAAAGTAAAAAATAGGTCTCTAATACAAAAAATTATTAACATAAGGAAGATAAAAATACTATCTAAAAATATCAATCAAGCTAATGCATTTGATAGAGATAAGATACATTGACTTATTTACTAGTAAAATTCCAACAATTGTTGGTACACTAGACTATCTCATGGCTATATTATTTACCAAATTTTGTAGCTATTATATTTGTTGATTTCATGGATTGATAAAACTAAAGAGTGGTTCACTCCCGCAGCTACCTCTTCATCCAAAAATTATTTATATAATATTAAATAAGAAATCACAATCATTTGTGGGCAATCTGATTGAAGAAACTAATGCTAATGATAACTCCCTTTATGTTTCATGTGTTTAACCCTCATAGATACCTTAATGGTGATATGAGGGTGAAGGTGAAGGTAAGAATGGAGGTCTGGGGAGATATTATGTGAAAAATAATACTTTTTTATTCCAATGATTAATATAAATTAGTGTCGGTATTTAGTAAAATTGGGAAATTATTAATAAAAAATAATGACAATGAAATATTATAATCAACAAGATGCAATAATCTTCTTCAAGGCATATATATTATAGAAACTTTCTATGATACCATAAAATAAAAGACAATACAAATCAATATATCAAACAAATCATAAGTTTTTTCTTTGGAATAAGGTGTCGAAATTTTATTTGAATTATCAATAATTATTAGGTGGCTGGTATGGATATAACCTCTATGGAATATTATATAATATTCATGATAGCATACAAAAATTAAAATATGAGATTTATCTCCAAAGTAGTTATGTATTTTTTTCCCTTTTAATTAAATTAATCAATTAAAAAAATACCACATGAACAGGTATAATTTGAAATGAGTTATGTTTTATTGGGCTTGCGGTATTGAAAATCCATGGTATTGGTACATGGTATTGTAACAAAGTCTATTTTCATATTAATAATGTTCATAATAAAATGGAGGTTAATCTCTATGGTTAAGAATCTCATTCCATGTTTTTTAAATGTATATGTGTATTTTTACCTAGATGTGTTGGATAGGGATTGGTGGTTCGTATTGAGACATGAACCTAGATCAAAACATATTTTTGAGAACAGTAGTGTTATCATGCCAAGTGAGCTGGAAGATAATGAGGGTGATCATGACAACATAGAGTGATATGGTACATGTGTTATTTCATCATTTATACTACTTAAGAGGAGTTTTTATAAAGAAGAGGACTTAACACTATAACTAAGACTTTTTTTTCCAAACATTATAATATTCATTTTGAATTAATTGGTTTGCATTGTGTTAATGTTAAAATCAGTTCACTTGATAATTTGTAATTATGTTGATCTCGAAAGAAATGCAATGTATCAAGTTTTTTTTTTATGTCAATTCCTAAAACAATACAACTACTTGATTGCTTAAATGGTTTTTCACTATATCATTACTTAAATAAATGCACCCTATTATGTGTGTGTGTGTGTGTGTGTGTGTGTCTGAATGATATCTTCAAAAATTTTAAAAATGTATTAATGTATACTGTTATTTTTGGTATGTAATATCATAATAAAATAATGATAATTATAAACATGAATTTATTTGAATTGTTTTCTAAACATTTTTATGTTACAAAAATTCATATTACTCTAGATTTATTATTTTACAATTATTTATATTCATACAAATTTACAAATTTACAATAATGGTAATTTAACAATATGTATGGTATACATTTTACTTATGGTAGTTATGGCTCAAAATTGACAATTAATTTACAATTTTACAAGTTTACAAAGTTTACAATTTTAATAAAATTGAATCATGACAATACATACAATTACAATTACAATTTTACAATTTCACAATACAATTACAATTTTACAAATATTTTACATACAATTACAATTACAATCACGATACATAAAATTGAAATTACAATTACAATCACGATACATAAAATTGCAATTACAATTACACAATTTTACAAATACCAATACATAATATTTAATAAATATCATTATTTAATATCAAAAATAAACATCACAATCATGATAACCATCGTACAAACATCATATTCTAAAACACACATTCAAATTCGCTAACATCATCTAATCATCCTAATCATGATCATCTAGCAAAACACAAACATTGTATAACATCATCACAACACAAACATAAAATATACATCTCATGTCAAATAATTGTTATGACATACACATCTATCTGCAAGCACATTAAATGAACATATCTAACATGACCTAACGATGTACACATCATGATGAACAACAACATGTAAATTAAGTACATCAACATGAACATAAAATACATGCACCATATATATATATAATGTCAAAAATATACAACTGTAATAGAACCACATATAAATGTTAAATATCTAGTGGCACTACATCAATATTATAACTATACTCGATGCCTACTTAGTCGATGGGGCCTCATGCTCAGATGGATGTGCCTGCTCAACTGGAGGTGCCTGCTCAAAAGATGCTTGCTCAAGACTAAATGTTGGCTGCTAATCTCCGGTACGAGGTGAAGGAGGAGGAGGCACAATACTAGAATGATGACCACTCCCCTCGTGATCATGATCATCGGATGAGATGTTATTTCGTGCATCTCCATGGTGCCTATCCCTCCTAAATGCTAGTAGTCTGGATGCTCTGACAATATGATGCATAAGGCTCATCATATCGCGGGGCATGTCCGTCCAAAGCTCTTTGAGTGTACGATCAGCCTGGATCTCTTTGATCGTAGCAGGGCAGATTTCCTCATCAACCAGGAGTTAACACAATCAGTCACCCAACTCCATCCTGAATCGTATGTCTGTCATACACCGCATGCCATAGGGTATCTGGATCCAAGGATCAGGTTTTTCACCCTAATCTGCGGCATCTGCCATCTCCTCTTCATGATCTATAAGATCATCCGGTGGGGGTGGAATCGTGTCCCCAACGAATGTGCCAATACCTACACAATATATAGTACACAACAATAATTAGACAATTTCATTAAACAATTTAATAAACAAGTTTAAATAACGTGTTAGAATCAATTTTATTCTAATTAAGTAAGACAATCAAATGAAACTATATTAATTTAGAGAAAACACTAATATTATCTCTAGCATCCGGTGGTTCATCCTGTGTGAAGAGGATGTTGTTACACCCTCGTCAATCCAAACCTACGTATAGACACAACACCATCATGAACATTTGATCATCAACACTAGCTAGCAGCTCCAGTGCATCACTAGATATCCTGGCTGGATAGTTGGACAGGCCCCTCTTGGGCATCATCTGGTCCCACATCTGAATCCATACATGTAACATCAACCTACGAGGTTGGTAGACAAAATTAGGCCTCATCTTTGGAAACCGATAAAAAAATAAACAAAAAAAACTCGTAAGAAAAATGGAAGGTCAACCTCCCAGGTGCCTAAGAACGACATCTATCTAATGTTATAAAAAACTGCCACAAAAAAATGGCATACCATCTCACAAGTCGTGGCGTTTGGAATAAATAATAAACATAAAATAAAAGAGGGTAATTAATGCGTTGCCCATCACCAGAATAGTGTGCAATGGTCTTCAGTAGCAGTGAGAGGCACCTCACCTCCTCTAGAACAAATGAAGCAATCCATAACTGCACACCAAACACCTGAAAAACTGTAGGAGAAAGTATATCATCCCTAATGTATCTTTGGGAGTACACCAACTGAATCCCTTTTGCATAACCGACGGGGACATCTAGGAACTGGGGAAAATCCTTTCCTCTCCTAGATAGGCTAGTAATAAACTAAATGTCCTCCTCAGTGGGCTCGTACCACTGGCCAGGACCGACTCGAAAATCCTATCGGTGGGCATCCCACCAGATGATCAATTGTCCTAATAAGCCATTGTACCCCTTCAAGGATGTATCCTCCTCATAGAACTTAAGGAGGCCTACCTCCCTTAGGAGAAACTAGGTGGGTGGCGTAATAGGGCGAGGGTACAAAATTCTCTCCGTCTCGCGTGCCTCCCACTGTTGTATCATGTTATAATGGTCCTCCATATGCTTGTTGTTGCCTTTCCTCTCTTTGTTGACGTTGATGAATGATTCACATATTAAATACATTTATTTTATTAAATTACAAATGTATTTACATATATGTATATATATCTAATTTTTATTGGAAAAAAAAAATTCGGTGCGGCCAAAAAAATAGTCATGCACCACTACCCATGCATACCTGTTTATCACGCACTGCCCTTAGTGCACATGAAAAAACTTCAGACACCATGAAAACATAAAATATTTTTTGTGTGGTGTGTTAACCAAACTATTCATCTCGGGGTGGTTTGTTTGGTCAACAGACTTCCCGACAGTCGTACATAATTCTTAGTGCATTCTGGTAAAATACTACACCACTGTAGAGCCGTACATAGAGTGCTATTTTTAAAAAATTTAAATGGTCAGTGCGACTGGAAACAGACACACACAACACTATTTTAGTGTTAAAGTGGTGCGCTTTTTCTTGGTACCGCACTGGAACTCGGTGCGGTTTCCATTAACCTTTTGTAATTCAGGGAAGCAATGGGAGAAATGGGCGCACCAATGGCAGGGTAACTCAGAGAAGAAGAACTCACATCGGTACTTGAGAGCTCTAGAGCACTGTAACAAGTAAAAATGAAGTTTTTTATGGCCAATATTTTTTTTTAAGTTAACCCTTTTTTGGTGTGCTGAATTATTAGACATGTCAGGCGGTTGTATCAATGGCACACCGCACTTCCTTACGATGCGTTGGATTACTGAGACGCACCGGTTCGGTTTGTATGTAGAGGATAATGTCTAGGTTTGTCGTTGGATAGTACTCACGAGTACACTTAATTATTGAGATGCACCAGGCTGGTTTGTACAGAGAGCACAGTGTCTCAGTGTGCCATTTCATAGTATGCACCGATGCTCTTTATATAAAATGCATCGGTGCGTGTTATGATTAGAAATGCACCGGAAAAAAGACATCCCCAAAAATCTCCACTCGCCAACCTCCTCTACTGACCTCCACTACAAATGGATATGTGGGCTATTTTTATAAGGGCTTCCTAAAAAACATATGCTAGAGTGTCTTTTCCTCATAGTGGAATGAGGAAAGAAGATTAGGTGATAGGGCTATGATAAAAGAGATAGCTTAAACCCTCCACATGATAGAAAAACGAGTGAACAAATAGATAAAGAGGATTTGGATGGATTTGACAAGTAAATGTGGGGATGGAGAAGAGGGGTGGTCGAGGATCGAAGCTTAAAGGTTATTAAGTGAAGAGAGTATTGAAATAGGAGGTAGGATTAGGATGGCAATGGAAAAAACCAATCTAAATGGCTAAAAAGGAAACAAAAACTAGAGAGAAAGATAAAATGTGGTTGGTAACATGCTGTTAATAAATGCCAGGGGAGGAGGCCACCATTTATAGCATGTATAACACATGATCCAAAAAAACCAAAGTATCACAATCTACATAGATAGTGTAGAACAATAGCCACATCAATTACCATAATTTCCAAACTTGGTGAGTGTCATTATAGCACATAAAAGGTGGGTGATATAACCAACCTAGAGATCAATTGGTAGTTAGGTGATACATTTGGCCTTTAATTATTCCATTAGTTCTAACTTCTTACACAATCATCAAAAATTGATTGACACATGGGAGAAGGCTTCCCTATATTAACTTAATTATTTTTCTATATGAAAAGTCTATCTTAAAAATATTATAATTAATAAAAATATAAATTGATTTTAAAATTTATTATTAAACATATTTTAAATTCTTACCTAAATTATTATAAAAATTGTATCCCATCACATTATTTATTCAATTAAATTCATATATTATAATTTTTTGAAATAAATAAAGATAACTTCGTAAAAAACACTATGCATACAAATAATGAATATGAGAAAGAACTCTATGCATATATGAAAAAAAAAACTTTCGCAAAAATCATATGATTTCCATTAACCTTTCTTTCTCTATATCATGTATACACATCGTTAATATGTTAAACGAAAATCACATGATTTTCAATAACATTTCTTTTCTATATTTCTAGAAGATGAGTAGTGAGAATAGTGACTGATATTATTGACATTTCCTTTCTCTATTTCGAGGAGATGAAAAGCGAGAGATATTACTTGAAAATATCATGTATACACATCGTTAAAATGTTAAACGAAAATCTCAATAACATTTCTTTTCTGTATTTCTAGAAGGTGACTCATATTACGTCAAAAATATTATGCATATACTTCGTTAATACGTTAAACGAAAATTGGATGATTTTTTAATGATATTTTTTTTTCTATATTTTGAGGAGATGAAAAGTTAGTGAAATTACTGGAAAAACATCATTCATATACATTGTTAATATATAAAATGAAAATATTTTGATTTCTAATAACAAATTTTTTTAATATATTATGATGAAAAATAGGTGATATTATCTCAAAAATATAATTTATATATTAATATGAAAGAATTATTGAAAAATATATTAACATGAAAAGAACTATTGAACAATATTTATGAGAAGAATTTTTTCTTTAATGTAATGAGAAGATTTCTCCATAAACAAGAAGAGGATGGCATTGATGGGAAATAATTGAGAAAAAAATCACAAAGAAGTAGAGATATATAACAAACAGAAAGGTAAATTAGATTTACTTAGTAGTGTTTTATTTAACAAAATCAAAAAACAATGGAGGGATGATAATAGTATAATCCAAAGGTTTTCTTTCATGGAGTGTTTTTTTTTTTCTTTGAATACGCTTAATCTATTAATATACAAGAAAGTTACAGTTACATGGAGGCAAAAACCTCATAGTTCTGGCTCGCAAGATGAGCATTCTGGTACAGCCAATTCAAAATATCAACATACAGTGCCAGGAGGCAGATACAACAATGGAACATGGACTGACATCTAAGCACAAAAACACTTTTCACACCACATATCAAACCACCACAATAAGCTACAAATCTGTAGATCTGAACGAGCTTATACATGACATACTACCGCCCATATAGGGGAAATTTCAAAAAAACAGTGAAAGGAGAACCAGTTAGACTGTAAAAGCATGTAATTGCTAGTACACAACCTGGCACCGCGAACAACCAAAACCAATCCTGTAGGATGAGAGACCATTAATCACCTGGAGTGGGCGGAGGAGACTCGACCACGCGGCAAGCATAATCATCTGGAGCATCCTCGTTCAGCATAGCATCAATAGCATCCGGATTTTCCTGTAAGATAGTGTTCTTCATCTTCTCGTCAGACGTGGCCAGAGTACCATCATTCTTGAAGCTATCCTCCGCAGAATTCGAATTGGGAAGAAACGAGGAGCAGCCAACATCCGGCATCCATTTCTGGCTAGCAGTTGAGGGAGAATGGGGCCTGTCAGTTGCCAAATTCCCCGGAGGAGAGTCTTGGAGCTCTGCATTCACATATGGGGGCACTTCTTTGAAATCAATCGTTATATTGGCAATGAACGTTGGCATGTTGAGCAGACAGGGGAATCGAAATTGCGCCCTGTGCTGCTGACTAGGGAGGAGATTGGAAAGACGACGAGCGGGCAAAGCAGCCCAACTACCAGCCGAAGCAACCCTTCCACTGCGAGTCTCTGGATACCGCCCCCTCCAAGAGTCAAACTATGGAGAAGAGGAGTTGGGCAAAGAAGGAGGGCGCCGAGAGAGACCACCTCGGCTCGAGCCACGCCTGCTCCTCAATCTATGTCGCAAACGAGGCATAATGTCCTGATGATTAGAGTTGAACTCGAAGGTGTTGGGGATGGAAGAGTAATTCAGGTCAGGCGAGCCCAAACTGAAGCTCCAATGCTGAGAAGTATGAATCTCTTCAGCGCTAAAGCCCAAATTCTGAGAGCAAAGGGGGGAGTGCGTGATATGCAGCCCAGGAGCGAGGTTAATGCAGCAGGAGAGTGAGCATCTTCAACCCGTGATGGTTCTGGTGCTGGTCTCAGAATCCGCCAAGAAGCAGCAGGAACGAAAGGGTATCAGAGCCGAATTGAGGCTTGCCAGAGAAGCCATGGCGCAGTTAATCGAACTGGTGTATGGACAATTGTGCATCTTAAATGCCCCGGACAGTGAATCATTAATGCAATTAATTGATGCAGGTGGTTGGAATGTGGAATAGGTTGCAAAGGCGGTGGGATGGCGTGTGGGACTCCTTCATCGCCACCCTCCTTTGTGTCCTGATTGTAATTAATTGCAATCAGGACACAAAGGAGGGTGGCGATGAAGGAGTCCCACACGCCATCCCACCGCCTTTGCAACCTATTCCACATTCCAACCACCCGCATCTGGGATAAATATTCTTTCATGGAGTGTTGATGAAAATATAATTTAAAATTTACAAGTATTTAATTTATTGAATACTTGGGTTTTCTTGTATGGAAAAGATTAACACTTTTATAAAATTGCATTATAGCACATAAAGGGTGGGTGAAGTTTATACACTCTCTCTTTCTCTAAATTCAAATGGCTACAAGTATAAAGGAGTGAGACTTGTGGTCTATGGCCTTTTGCAAAACACAAAGGCACTCTACTTTCTCTCTCTCTATCCACTCACAACCACTCTTCTCATCTATGGAATAAAATGTACTCAAATAGAATGAAGCCCCTTTTCTTCATAGTTCTAGATATTTATAAATAACATGGCCAAAGAGCCAACTACAGGCTCATTATTTCCCCAATATGAGTTACAATTTGAATCTTCTAGAGTATTCGCCGTCATGGTCATATATTTATCCCCTTTTCTATAGTAATGGGGCTATTGTGGCATCATATTGAATTATGGTGGAAAAAACAATAATTTCAACTTTTGGGTGGCATAACTTTCTATACGAACTCCATTTGAAGTATTTCCTTTGCCATTGGAAAGGTATATGAGTACAAAAAATGTTAGGAGGTTCAAGTGAAAGTAAGATTTTTTGGACCCTAAAAAGCTTCAGGAAATTCCTCAAACTACCTTTGGAAGGTTTAAAACCCAATTCACCAAACTAAGACCCGCCAATCAAAATGGCCATCTTATCTAATTCATCCAATTTGTGCACTATGAAAGCATCAAGATTGAGGAATAATATAATGATCCAATCTAAATTAGGTATTCTATTGAGAACTCATTGACCCACATTTTCCATCACTTCCATGTCAGATTTAAACCTGCACTTAACTATGGCCTCCTCATTAGTCTATTCAATTTTATTTTAGGTTGACTGCCAATTCAATTCCTAGTAATCATTGGTAGAGGCCTTTCATTAGTCTGAGCCTTGATGTGGAGGGGAATTTCTTTGTTGCTACTTCCCTGATTAAAAAGCAAGTGAACATGTCACAACATAGAGGCCACAAGGAATGAATGATGAAAGAATATTGGGTGATAGGGGAGTGATAAATAAGATAGCTTAAACCCACCACATGATAGAAAAATGAGTGAAAAAATAGATAAAGAGGATTTGGATGAATTTAAGAAGTAAATGTGGAGATGGAGAAGAATGGTGGCCAAGGATCAAAGCTTGAAGGCTGTTGAGGGAAGAGAGTAATGAAATAGGAGGTAGAATTATGATGGTGAGGGAAAAAGCCAATCTAAATGACTCATATAAAATAAAAATAAATAAATAAATAAATAGAGAGAAAGATAAAATGGTTGGTAACTTACCCATAATAGATGCGAGGGGAGGAAGCCACCATTTGTGGCATGTATAACACATGATCCAAAAAACCAGATTATCACAATCTACATAGATAATTTAGAGCAATAGCCACATTAATCACCATAATTTCCAAAGTTGGTGAGTGTCATTATAGCACATAAAAGGTGGGTGATATGACTAACCTAGAAATCAATTGGCAACTAGGTGATATACTTGCCCTTTAATTATCCCATTATTCCTAGCTTAGTGCACAATCATGAAAAAATGATTAACACTTGGAGAAAGTTGTCCTATATTAACTTCATCATTTTTCTATGTGAAAAGTCCATAGTCATAGTATTATAATTAATATAAATATAAATTAATTATAAAATTATCAACTTTATTATTAAACATATTTTAAAATTCTTACATAATATATAATAAAAAAAATATACCATTAAATTATTTATTCAATTTATTTATATATTATAATTTTTTAAATAAATAAAACTTACTACTTAAAAAATAGTATTCATGTAAACCGTGAATATGAAAATAAGAACTCAACATCGAGATTCAACACAAAAAATTTTGGAACCCATGATCCTAGAGAAAAGTAAGCACCTTCACTAGGGTGGGGCCCACATGCTATTTTTAGGTGCATGTCTATTTTTATTATCCCTTAATTTAGATGGACATTAAAATGTAATCTATTCTCAATGTGGACTTGAAAATAGTTAACTGAAGTGGAAAATCAGTAAGCTAAGTGAATTTCGAGTTAGAGGTTTGTTGGTGGGACATGCTGAGTAATTCTAGTTGTAACTGAGTGATTCTAGTTGGAAGAGAGTTGGAAGTGTAGTGGTGCGTGATTTTGTGCAAGTTGTAAATAGTTTAACTTAGTTAAGTGAGTTAAACTCGGTTGTGCTAGTTGTAACTGAAGATACACTAGTGAGAGATCAAATGAATTAAATACTAATTAATTCACATGTAGTGATATCATATGCAACTGAATATTTACTAATATTAGTTGCATGCTTGTCAGATCCATTAGAGAACCAGTTGAGTTCTAGGTGAAAGCAAAGATAACTATCAGTTGTGACATTATCTTCTTCCATACATGCAAGCACACACACATTAGATGTGGCCATGATACTTGCGTAGTCAAGGCAAGTAGGATTGCATCAATTCAGGGATTGCATTCAGTAGGGATTTCACAGTGAAGGCAAGCTGTCTGGAGGCAATAAATTGGCTAAGGGATTTGCCAATTTTTGTATGACAGTGTGAGACAATTAGCTGATGTACTGAGATCCCTTGTGAGAATAATCTTGTATGTAATTTTTTCATGATCCATGATAGAGTATACAATAGAAGATAGTGTGGTTTTTAGCTGTAATATTTCCCCAAGAAATTATCTTTTTGTGTGTGATTGATCTTTTTTCATGCTTATGTAATTGGTGATTGTGTTTTTAATTACTCAAAGATTTGTAGAAGTGACTCAGTATTTAACTTTAGAACATTGTTAGATCGGGTGAATCCAAGATATACATGCATATTGTATAATTTCTACATTGTATCAAAGCACGGGAAATTACAGAAGTGAAGCGGGAGCTGAGTTTGTGACTGGATAGAATTTGAATTTGCAGAAAGAATTTCTTTGTGCTACAGCTGTTTCAAGATCGAAATGCCTTTCAATGGCTTGAGGTTAGAGTATGCACTTGAGCGCAACTCAAACCACATTTCTTGGAAGGACAAGATGGAGGCAGTACTCGAAGACAATGGCTTGAAGGAATTCATTGAAAAAGATGTTCCTAAGCTAGATGCTGCAGATGTTGCCAATCTTGATGCATGGCAAAAGAAAGTTGAAAAGGCGAGGAGGATCCCGTTGGAGGGAGTACGAGACCACATTGTCTCAATTCTCCATGGGAAAGCCACACCATATGCTATGTGGAAGGATTTGATGGATCTATTCCAAAGCAGCAGTGACCATAGCAAATTGGCACTCAAAGATAAACTTACGAAGATCAAAATGGAAAAGGGAGACACCATTCCAAAGTATCTCACAAAGTTTTTCCAATCTCGGGATGAACTATGGAGTGTGAGAATAATAGTCGTTCATGATGATTTAGTGAGTTTGGCTCTCCTAGGACTTCCTAAAAGTTGGCATATAAGTTATGAAAACTCTGTCAACAGACGGGAAAAATTTACAGATTGGGAACGACTGTGGTCGGATCTAATGTAGGTGGAACACCAGAGATGGCTCTTCATCAAAGCATGTTGATGAAGAGGATTGTGCTTTGGATTCCAAGGCGAAGAAGGGTAAGGGGAATAAATTCCATTCTAAATCTGAGTCTAAAGGGAAGAAGCAGGACATGTCCAAGGTGAGGTGTTTTCACTGTCAAGAACATCAATATTTTTCTACTAACTTTCCACAAAATAAGAAGAATAAGAAGGATGTTGGAGCTGCATCTGGTGAGGCCCTTTCCTCACAATTTGAGCTTGACTTCTCCTTGATTGCATGCATGGTTTCAAGTGCATTGGGATCAGTGTAGTATTTGGATAGTGGCACTTCCTTTCACATGATGGGAGACAAGGAATTTTTCAGTGACTTGGAGGAGAAAGATATCGAGATGCATATTGATATGGGCGAAGACGGATGGTACAGTGCTACTGAGATTGGTACATTACTTTTCAGAGGGATTCAAGTGAACCATTTCAATTAAAATATGTGATGCATGTACCAGGTCTAAAGAAAAATTTGGTCACAGTCGCAATGTTCGAGGACAGAGGCTATGACGTTGTTTTTAGTGATGGAAAATCTTCCCCGTGACATAAAAAATTGGGTCAAGCCAAGAGGACAGGGATTGAATTTAAGAATCTCTACAAGCTAGAGGTTGATGGCTACAGTGCCATGGTGGGCAAGGCAGAGAGAGTGGTGAGCCGGGGTGAGGGAAAATAATGGCACAGGTGATTGGGCCATCTTCATCATGGAGCCTTGAAAGTCATGCAACAAATATCTACTGTACTTCCAATGGGAACACTTGCTCAGTTAGATCAGTGTAAGGGTTGCACCATGGGGAAGTATGTAAAGTCCACATTTCATGAGAAGGAGAACTGTGTTTCAGGGATCCTTGAGAGAGCTCACACAGATGTGTGTGGGCCATTCTTGGTTTCTTCAATAGAAAAACATAAGTAATATGTAATATTTTTTGATGAATTTTCTCGTAAATTATGGATCTTCCTCATGTAGAAGAAATATCAAACATTCTCTAAGTTTTGTGATTTTAAGGAATTGGTGGATAAATAGTCGGGGAAGCAAGTGAAGGCTCTTAGGAGTAATGATGGTGGAGAATGCATCTCTAAAAAATTCAATAACTTCTGCAACAAAGAAGGAATTCGAAGAGAACTCATAGTGCCTCATAACCCACAGCAGAATGGGGTCGCAGACAAGAAGAACATAACGATCGTGGGTGTAGCATGAGCGATGTTGCATGATCGGGGCCTACCAATGAATTTGTGGGTGGAAGCATGCAATATTGTGGTTTATGTGAAAAATTGTTGTCCTCATAGAGTACTTGGCATGAGTACACCTGAAGAATCTCTCACTGGTAAGAATCTGGATGTTTCAGACTTTAAGATTTTTGGCTCATTTGTTTATGTGCATGTGACCAAGGATACCAGGAAGAAGCTGAAACTAACTATTGAAGTTGGGATTTTTGTGGGGTACACAGAAACACCCCATAATTATCGTGTGTATTTGCCAAACAACACAATGATTGTTGTGCAATGGGATATAAAATTTGATGAGGTGAAATCCATGCAGTTGTCGCTTGAGAGGGAGCTAGACGTGCATGTCGAGGAGGAACTACTGGTTCCCAGAGATGAGTCTCAAGATGTGGATCAGCCACATGAGGAGGTTCATGGAGTGGAGGAAATCACTCATGCAGAGCCATCCATTAGAAATGGTAGAAAGCGCACCACGGAAGCCGATAGGCTAAGACTTGATGCTGCAAAGAATGTAGGAGCCCCTACTTCACAGTGTAGACAGAGGCAGTCTCTTGACCGATTTACTAGATACATGGCTCTTATGAGAAAATGTATTGTGAATGAACCATCTTCTTTTCAAGAATCAGTGCAACAACCTACTTGGGTTAATGAAATGGTGAAGGATTATGACTCCATTGTCAAAAACAATGCATGGGAAATTCTCCCAAGACCGGTTGACAAATCAGCGGTAGGTTGAGATGGATCTACAAGGTAAAGCAAGCTTCTGATGGGAGTGTGGATAAATAAAAGGCTAGATTTGTGGCCCAGGGTTTCTCACAGATCAAGGGGATATATTATGATGAAAATTTTTCACCTGTCCCATGGTACTCTTCCATAAGGACCATCCTTGCACTCTCAACGTAGATGGGTTGGCGTATGCATCAGATGGATGTGAAAACTGTGTTTCTCAATGGGATTATTGAGGATGAAGTGTACATAGAGTATCCCGAAGGTTTCTATATCTTCAACACTAAGTCGCATCTGTGCAGACTCAAAAGGGCATTGTATGGGCTGAAGCAAGCACCCTGTGGTAGGTACAGTCGGATGGACAACTATTTCACCATACTGGGATTCACCAAAAGTGAAGCAGATGCAAACATGTACCAGATTGTTGTTGAGGGTAAGCTATTGATCATTTTTATTTATGTTGATGATTTAATTTTTACTGGTGATGAGCAGCTGATACACTCATGCAAGGAGGATCTTGCAAAGGAGTTCAAAATGAAGGATATCGGCCTCCTTCATTATTTCCTTGGATTGGAAATATGGAAGCGGGATGGTGAAATTTTTGTGTCTCAAGGTAAGTATGCAAAGGAGATACTGGGTAAGTTTAACATGAAGAGCTACAAACCATGGATACTCCTCTTCGAGGAAACTGAAGGAAAGAGGATGCTACTTCTGGAGAGGTAGTGGATGCTACTGTCTATCAACAGTTAGTGGGTTTGCTAATGTGTCTAGTGAACATGAGACCATACATTTGCTATGCGGTTAACTAGTTAAGTCAAGCTATGGTTAATCCTACCAAGCTCTTTTGGAAAGTGGGGAAGCATGTCCTCAGATACCTGAGGGGTACATCGAAGTATGGTCTATGGTACAGAAGAACGGATGGAGTGAAGTTGCATGGCTTCAGGGATGTGGATTGGGCTGGAAGTCCATCGAACAAAAAGAGCACATCACGGGGGATATTTAGTATTGGGTCTACATATATTTCTTGGTACAACAGGAAGTAGAGATCCATGGAACTCAGTTCAACGAAAGCGGAATACATGGCAGCAGGTCAATCTCCATGTGAGGCTATCTAGATGAGAAGGATCTTGGTTGGTTTTTTTGGTTCTCAGATGGATCTAACAGTGATTCATTGTGATAATCAGAGTTGCATTAAACTCTCGATTAATCTCGTGTGTCATGATAGGTCCAATCATATAGATATATGGTACCATCATCTCAGAGATTTTCTGCAGAGAAGAATTATGTTGCTTCAGTACATTCCCACGAAAGATTAGGATGCAGATTTGGATGAAGGCACTCACTAGGAGAAAATGTGAATACCATAGAGACAAGATCAGAGTGAAGGATAATCCCTTTCTTGTTGAGAGGGAGTGTTGAGAATCAACAAGAAATTTTTTGGCACCCATGATCCTAGTGAAAATTAAGTACCTACACTAGGGTGGGGCCAAGAGGCTATTTTTAGGTGCATGCCTATTTTTATTATCCCTTAATTTAGATGGACATTAAGCTATAATATATTTTCAATTTGGACTTGAAAATAGTTAACTGAAGTGGATAATTATTTAGCTAAGTGAATTTCGAGTTAGATGTTGGTTGGGGGGACATGCATATTAATTCTAGTTGTAACTGAGTGATTATAGTTGTAACAAAGTTGGAAGTGCAGTGGTGCATGAGTTTGTGCAAGTTGTAAATAGTTTAACTCGGTTAAGTGAGTTAAACTCAGTTGTACTAGTTGTAACTAAAGATACACTAGTGAGAAATCAAGTGAATTAAATATTAATTAATTCACATGTAGTGATCTCACATGCAATTGTAGATTTACTAATATTAGATGCATGCATGTCAAATCTAGTGGAGACCCAGTTTTGTTCTAGGTGAAATGGAAGATAACTATCAATTGTGAAATTATCCACTTACACACATGCAAGCACACACACATTGGATGTGCCCATGATACTTGCGCAGTCAAGGCAGGAAGGATTTCATCAATTCAGGGATTGCATTCAATAGAGATTGCGTAGTGAAGGCAGGTTGTCTAGAGGCAATAAATTGGCTAAGGGATTTACCAATTTTTTGTATGACAGTATGAGACAATTAGCTGATGTACTGAGAGCTCTTGTGAGAAGAGTTTTGTATGTAATTTTTTCATGATCCATGATATAATATAAAATAGAATATAGTGGGATTTTTAACTGTAAGCTTTCCCTAGGAAATTATCTGTGTTGTGTGTGATTGATCTTTCTTCATGCTTATGTAATTGGCGAATGTGTTTTTAATTCCGAAAATATTTGTAGAAGCGATTTGATATTTAACTTTAGCACAGTGTTAGATTGGGTGAATCCAATATATACATGCATATTATATAATTTCTACACTCAATGCATATATAAAAACAACTTCCTCAAAAATCATATGATTTCCATTGACATTTCCTTTCTATATTCAAAGGAGATGAAAAGTGAGTGATATTACTTCAAAATAGAATGTATATACATCGTATGGGAAGTGAGTATTATTACGTCAAAAACATCATGCATATACATCATAAATATCTTAAACATTGGATTATTTTTAAATGACATTTATTTTTTTATATAGGAGACTAGAAGCCAATGAAATTAGGCCAAAAATATTATGCATATATATAGTTAATATGTTAAATGAAAATGAGATGATTTCCAATAATATATTTTCTTTAATATATTATAATGAAAAGTGGGTGATATTATCTCAAAAAAATAATTAATATATGAATATGAAAATAACTATTGAACAATAATCATGAGAAGAATTTGTGGTTCAGTGTAATGGGAGGATTTTTCAATGGAAAAGAAGAGGGCGGTAATGATAGGAAATAATTGAGAAAAAAATCACAAAGAAGTAAAGACAAATTACAAAGGAGAGGGAAACTAGATTTATTCACTAATGTTTTATTTAATAAAATAAAAATAAAATAGAGAGATTATAATAATATAATTCAAAGCTTTTCTTTCATGGAGTGTTAAATGTAAATATAATTTAAAATTTACAAATAAGTATTTAACTTATTGTTAATTGAATACTTGGGTTTTCTTGTATGGAAAATATGAACACTTATATAAAAAAATACTATAATTTTTAATAAACTTCGTGTACAAAATTGAAAGAATAAAATCAAACTTAAAAAAAAAAAAAATCCAATAAAAAATTATTTATGTCCATCTTCCAAACACTATACAAAATTGAAACAAAAATCAAATCCTCATATATACAAAGATATAAACAAGGCGGAAAATTATTCTTCCAGGTCTTCAAAAATAAAGTCCACACTGAAAGATACCTTTATACCTATATGCTAACTCTCATCACCATCCCAAAAAAAAATGGTATCATTAAAACCCTAGCTACTTTCAAACCCTGGTCATCTAAATCAAGAGCTCAACCATCTTCACCAAGTTTTTCAACAAAATGGATACAATAGGAACACCCTTATCAAAACCATCCATCAAACCCTAAATAAGAAAAATGTAAAAGAACCTTAAACACACCAAAAATCTCCATGCCATACATACAAGCTAAAATTTTAAACAAACACAACATTAATATATCTTTTACCCCCCTTAACACCATTAATAATTTAATAGACACATAAGTGAGACTGACAAATATTTTAACATTAGGTTAAAGGAACATGCTACTGACATATCAAGGAATAGAACTACAAGTTCTTCCCTAGAATATCATGCACACTCATCTTCTCATTACATCTATATGGAAGAATAAAAACTTATAAAAATAAGAAGAGCATTACCTAAAAATAAAAATTAAAAAGGCCATAGAAATTGAAAAAAAAACAACATGAAAAACTTTATTAAAAAAGCACTTCCAATAATAACAATTCAAAATAATTTACCAGGTTTTAACATATATAATATAATATTATGAACTTTGAAATAACAATAAAACTATCTAGTCGATATATATATATATATATATATACACATCTCATTTTCATTAGTTGTACATTGAAGCATTAAACTTCTCAAATAATTGATGTTCCCTAAAGATAAAAATAGACTCACATATATATCTGAAGAGTTAGGTTTAATTAAAAAAAAATCTAAACATGTTATTCCGCACTCCACTCGAAGTGTTACAGAATTCCATGAGAGCCTAGAATAACAGTGTTACAGTGGCAGTTGTTGATGAAGTTGATATGATTATAGTTGAATCAATTGTTGGGGAAGAGTTAAGTGAAGGAGACTTGTTAGGGGGTTAATATGGAAGGACTTACGGGGACTACCGCTGGTATAAGGTGTTCAAGCGCATGTGCAGTGTACATTCTGATCAAGCTGCAACTCTGAAATGTAAATATTGTGAAAACAATGATGGCTGCAAGGAAACTAGTCCCTGCCTTGAGCCGAAGTTGGAACAATGAATAGATAAACAAGACTGAATTATTTGCTTCCTCGAGAAAGTAAATTTTGAAAAAAAATAATTTTTTCATTATCTATTGAGACCAAATTGTATCAATAAAACTTGACATCCCCGAACTTCTCAGATCCATCAACAACATCCAAATCAGAAATCAAAATCTCTGAAAACTCAAGAATTGAAAATGAAGAATCTAACCCTTCAGAATCAGGTGCTGGAAGAATCAGAATCGAAATTGATAACCAAGCCACGGCTTACAGGTCAAAGGGCTCTATGCTCAACTAGTCAACAAAAAACGGTGGGTCCTCTCTCTTCTGTCTGATGAACTTGAACTGTATTTTTTCTGATTCCTCTGCTATTGTGGGCTCTATTGTTTGCACTTATTGTTTTTTATGGAATGGGTGTTGTAGCGATGTCGTCATATTTCCTCTTTGGTTTCATTCTTCTAGAAGATGCTACCCCTATCCCTGTCACTCTAACAGCAGTTCGAGCAAAACCAATTTCTCTATACCCTGCGCCGAAACTAGAAGCAGAGGGGCAAGCACCAAGGTGAGCAACACCACGTGCAGTGGTTTAATACACAGCAGCAACATCCCTATTGTAGGACGTCAAAATTAAATACTATTTATAGAAGTGTTGATTGATTAGAGTTGGGGGCAGTGCATGGAGAATCATTGGCACTCACATTGACTTTTCCATTATGTAAATTCAAGTGAAGTTTCACCGGAATAACGGACACTGGTACTGAAATTTAACTTCAATGTATAGTATTTTGAATTTGGAACTTTAATATTGTACAGGCATAAACTGAACCTAAAATGCTTCACAAACGTGTGCGCAGAACATGAAAATGAATTCAAAGAGAACCTAAAATGCTTCAAAAAAGTGTGCGCAAAACATGAAAATGAATTCAATAAATAGAGGAGCAATTGAACTTACTAGTCTGCTGATTTAATGAATGTGCAAACTCAAAAATTAATTGAGGTTTCTTAGGATTTCCAAATAAAATGATAAGAACTACTATGAGGTTGCCTAAATTTCTTTATCATATAATTAATAAATATAAACATTGAAAAACAACATGACAAACTTGTGGGCACTCATGCCACGATGGCATGCAACCCATGTTGCAGCATGGTTATGAAACTGATAAATGATACCTAGACATGTCACTATGCTTTGCATAGTAAAGTTGAAATCGTCTTGAAAATCCTGGATTAAATCACCCCTCCCTCGAGGACCGCATTACTGTTGTAAAACCCCCAAGGGCACACCCAACCCCCAACAGCGCTCCCAGCCATCCAGCAAACATGCTTAAAGCTTGGAACACAAACTAGCCATCCAAAAAACAGGTTTAAAGCCTGGAACACAAGCAATTACTCAGAAAAAAATTACACTAGGTGAACGAATAGGTCATATCTCACACTAGAGGACTAGTTGAACACATTGCTAGACCAAATTAAAATTTTCCTTACCTACACACCCATGCACCGAACTTCAAAGAGATCTCGAGTTTTTAACGAGCTCATAAGCAACTGGGATGAGAATCGGTTGGGTTAGTTCATGAACTAATCATATCTCTGTTCCTCTGGCTAAGTTCCGACTGCTTATTTGTCTGTTTCATCCCCATACAATATATATTATTATAGCTAAATACCTGGAAGATTTTCAAATTCCCCTCACTTAGGATACAGACAAGGGTTTGGGTGAGTTCTCATTTTTATCAGCCTTAGTGTCATAGTAGCCACCTTATTTTTTTGTTCTCCATGTTCTCTATATTTGCAGTGTGGCTTCAAAATCCGCCATATTTTCAGTGTGGCTTCAGCATCCTACCCTGAGAATGGCTTCAACATCCTGCCTTGAGAATCAATGAGAATCAAAGCATTGGAGCAAATTCCTGGTTGTCAAATCTGCAAAAAGGGTGGCTCTTTGGAAGGTAGGATAACCCTATAACCTTGCTAGCTGCTAGATGCATTTTTGTTGTTTGTTGTAAACATAGTTGTCCTGCACAACCTTCTATTCATTGTAAACACAGGTGACATGCACAACCTTCAGCTTTAGCCCTGCATGATTGTTGGCAATGCATTTTTTTTCCTTCTTTCCCTGTCAGAGTTAACCATGTTCGTTCCCTGTTCGTTGTAAATGTAGGTGTCCTCAGCTTCAACCCTGCATGACAGCATAGGTGGCAGTTTAGGAGCATGACAACGTAGGTGGCAGTTCAGGAGCGAATAGCTGAAATATAAAAAGGTTAAGGTATGGTGTCTGGTTCATGTATTGTAAAGTATTTACAAAACATTTAATGTTAATCGACTAATGCTAGCATTAGTCCACCATGAACTTTTTGAAAAAGAAAAATTTGACAATATGATCTTTTACCTAATATTTTCAACTGTTATATGGCCCTCAACCTCGAGAAGAGGCCAATAAGACCTCAAAATTTTTCATTGGCCACTAAAAAATAGTGTGAATATTTGATAGGACAAAGAAAAAGGACAAAAAAAAATATTGGCTAAAAACTTTGGGTTTAAGATCTTAATTTCAAGGTGACACAAATGCTAAAAGAACATATCGATTACTATAGTCCCTTACCTGTTGGCAGGGACTAATAACTGGTTATCCACACACATGCATTGTTGTAAATAATGTTTCATCCAATACTGAAATGAAGAGTTGAACAGGTGTCACACAGTTGAAGAAGTAGATGAGTACATCACATCTGTTGACAATCGGGAGATGGTGTCAACCTGGAAATATTATACACCCACCAAGGAGAATATAGGTAGCATATTATTGTTGGAATGTGCCGGGAAGAAAATATTGTATACTTGCCGTGTTAGTAGATTCAAACATAGTCTCCCCCTACATCCTCGATAGATGATGAAAGTCAACAGCAACTGTGGTGGGTGCGGTGGAAGTTTCACCAGTCAATCATTCACAGTTGCATGTACAACGTGATGGTTGATGTGTATGCTAATTCTAAAAAGCACTACCTCTTTCCTCCATCAGCGCATTAGTGGGAGAATCGCAAACAAAAATTTCTCACAGAAATAGTAAAATATGATGCTGACATAATTTTCCTATAGGAGGTGCAGGGAAATCATTATTTAGAGTTTTTCTATCCATAATTAAGGAAGCAAGGTTATGAAGGAGTGTATGAGGCAAAACAGAGAGGGTACTACAACCCAGCTATTGATGGATGTACTACTTTTTACAAAGTGGATGAATTTGAGGAGCTAAAAAAGGAATGCATCAATTTGAGAAATTATGCTCTAAATTTCCACCGTCGATTTCATAAAGACAACATTGCACTAAATGTGGTCCTCTCTTTCAAGAATATTGGTTATCATCTGTGCATAGCCAACACCCACATACATGTTGTTCAAGAAAATTTCTGCGATCCACTTGTAATATGTGAGGACTTCAATTCTATCCCTCGAAGTGTCATTCAATCACTTCTTACCTAAGATTATGTTGATTCGGCTCACAGGGATTTGGTTTATGATCCAAATGGTGTATTGTGACCTGTTGAGAAGTTTCATCATACACTTTCTCTAGTGAGTGCTTATTCAAGGTATTTTAGATGCAATGTGGACCTGGAAGATATTGTTAAGAAAATGGATGTTGGCACATGGAAGCCTAGCTTCACCAACTTTTCCTGCGAGTTTCGAGGAACGCTAGACTACATATTTCACAGTGGGCCGAATTTGAAGGTGTTATTGCTGCTGGAGCTGATTGATGAGTCTAAAGTAGTGGATTCCCTTACTTCACCTCACCATCCCTCAAATAGCATTGCACTTGCCACCAGGTTTCATTACATCCCTCCTTTATAATAACAAAAATTGGTTCAAGTGAACAAGTTTTGTAGTTTGCATGTAACAACCATGGCTTAGCACTAAGGTTACAATGGAAAGCCTCTATTGACACTAAATAAAATACAAGATGAATATATATGAATATCCTAGAGGGGTGGGTAGCACATTTTTTAGGAAAAATAGCGTTGTGATTCCAATCTCCTCATGTGAATTAAGTGGTAAGATATGGGGAAGATGGAAATTTTATCGAATGTTTGCAATGTGTGTTTTATCATGCAACATGAGGGGTGCCATAAAATTGAAAAGGAAACTATCATTTATAGAATTTGTTCATTAGTTTTAGAATTAAACATTTTGTAGTAGTAAGAAGTGAAATTCATTAGTTTCACACTAAGAATGACCTTGAATTACCCTTGGCCTATGGCTATTATATTCCATGCCATGTGTGAGAAAAGGTGAAAGAGGAGCCATATTTTTATCTACCAAACTTTCCAGATGCATAAATAATGATGGAATGGATCCCTCAAGGGTAATGGTGTGGATGATTCTAAATATTTATGATCAAAGCATTTTTCATCAACAATATTCCTCTTTTATACATTGTCATTTAATAGTTACATTCTACAACTTGATCCCTTATTCTCTTGTTCTCTAAAAACAAATCCTTCTGACCATGTTTTTTTCTAAAGAAAAATGTAATAAGATTTATAATCTCAATTCATGTCATTATTTACCAATGCTCTATAGATCATATAATCTCTGCTTCTGGTAATTTTTCCTTGAGTAAATATAAGGCCCTCACATTTCCACAACACAAGTGGATGTATAAGAAGGTATTTATCTTTAACCATTTTATTAGGTTAATATGTTGTCTATATTCTCTTTCATATCCACATTGAAATGATATTCACCATTTCTTCTTTTCTTTAAATGCTTCTTCCTCTAAATGATATTGTTATGAATCCCCCTTTCTCCATTACTTCAAGAAATAAATGTAATTTATTGCCTAAAATTATAGTATCCAAATGTGAATTTTAGAAAATTTCGATAAATAAATCCTTTCTATGATACCAATTGAAACATAGGTTAAACACAATGATTCTATATATAAAGTAAACTCCTCAATTTATAAACGTCAATTCTCTCATCTCACAATCCTTTCAACTTTGCAAATATGTAAGTAAAAAATCCTTGTATCTCAATACATAGAAATGAACTAATTTCAAGATTTGATACACAAACGATGATTCACCACAACTTCGACCATATAATATATATGTCATAAAAATTAATTGATTCCTAAATAAGGAACTAATCGCGGGTGCAATAAAATTCTGAAATTTGTTTTTAGTTCCCATGGTTCTAAGTTACATTTTCTTAATTTTTATCCCTTCATAGAAAAAGTTATCATTCCAACTCAAAACATTCTAGCCATTTTATTTCTCAACGAAATTTAATGAAGCTATTTAATTATTCTATTTACATGTTTCTCCTTAAAATTCCATGAAACTATTTGATGTAGCCATACATTCTACTATTCGTATGACAACATCCTCCCATTGATATATTTTTATAGATTTTTCATCCATCATTATGTATTGAAGATTCTTAAGAGGAATTTTTTTCATTCATTATTAATACTCATCCATACTTGAACCTCAAAAATATTATAATAGGATACCTCACAAAAAATTCACTTAACAAATCTTTTTTTATTGATTGAGGTAACGTATTGTGATAAAACCTACCACAACAGACACAAGAATTCATGTACGCGGGCGCGCACACACACACACACACATAAATACCCAAGAGTTATCTCAAATGGTATTTTGTCTTGTGAAAAACTGCAATGAGGTCTTAAGGTTAACCTTGATTAATTCCTTGGTTTACTTGTGAAAATGCATATAGTTTGGTAAAAAACACTAGCTATCATAGACGTCTATCAAGGGTCTAATGTGATGTATATAGGAACTCATACATGTCTTGAGCAACCATGGGTTTATCGCTACTTTCCTAAAAGGTGAAGTAGACTAAAAAACTAGTATATCCTCTAGGTATATCATGCATGGAATCTCTACCTCTTCTCTAGGGATTAAAATATCTCTATTAAACCTAGACTCAAATTTATCTCAATGAATGAAAAAAATATTTCCTAATATTTGACAATGTTTATGCTAATATGTGTTAGGTATTAATCACTCTAGGTGAGGTGAAATAGTTTAAATGGTAATGATTTTACTTGGTATACATCAACAATTGTGAGGAACTGAATTACATGGAATGTATCTGCATGTGCTTTGTGTAGAAATTCCTTGTAAAATCAAACTGTGATTTGTAATTTACTAAAATAATAGACTCGAATCTACTCTACCAGTTGCAGAAACAATCAATGGTCTTGAAATCGCAAAGCATACAAGATAAAGAATTCAATCAACACATTACACAATAATATCTTAGGGAAAGCCCCAACTAAAAACCTCAATATCTTTATATTGCATTAGTCATAAAATATGAGAAGATTACAATGTTTTTCTCAATTTTGATAAACCTCTGCACTATCTCTATCTATCTCACTACTTCCTAGATGAGCCTAGGCCAATACTTAATCAATTTTTGGCTTACCCAAGTCCCTATTTCCTTGCATTGTTTCCTTGGTTAATTATACCATATTAAATAGGGAGAGTCCCCATCCACAAATACACAATTCATCTTGGGCCTTATTCTGACTACATGCATCACCTGTACTATTTCGATGATTGTACAACTAATAGTAGACTGTAACTAAACTCCAATCTCAATTGGGTAACTCTAAGATATGAAATTAATGAGTTATTTATGATTGAATCATCAGTTAACTGGTTGAACACATGAAGCAACACCCCACTGTCTTCCCTCCTACTAGTTCCTCCATCAGTTGTAACTAGTTTAACACACTTTAACTTAGTTAAAATGAATTAATTAATTATAACTCAAAATCAACTCAACAAGGGCTCCTATAAATTAGGAACCACTTTACATGAATGAAATTAGCCCCACAACTCAAATTAACTACACCAACTAAGTCAAACTAACTTACTTAACTCGTACAAGTTGTGATGTGATGTGGAATTCCCATTTTCTTCTAATTTAATTCACAGGAAAATTAAATTATAATATTTCTTGGTGTCATTTTCAACACTCACTCTTAGTAAGAAAGGTATTATCAGATACCTCGATCCCGATTCTATGGAACTCGAATTTTTCTCTTGAAAATGCCTTATTCAATATATCAGCATCTTGTTCCTCTGTAGGAATGTACTCGAGCATCATGATCTGCCTCTACATACAATCTCTAAGATGGTGTTACCGGGTGTCGATATGATTGGACCTATCATGAAAAAATGGATTAAAGAAGAGTTTGATACAACTCTGATTGTCATGTTAAATCACTGTAGGATCCATCGTCTAACCAAACAACTCAATAAGGATCTTCCTCATCCAGATAGTCTCACAAGTTGCTTGATTAGTTGCATGTGCTTTGCTTCTATTAAACGGACTGCAATTGAACATTGCTTCCTGTTGTACAAGGAAAATGTTGTTGACCCAATAATGAAGATTTTCCCTAATGTGTTGTTCCTATTAGATGAACTCCCTACCCAATATCCATTTTTAAAGCCTTGAAGCTTCACAAGGTACATAAGTGAACCCACAAGCTTCCTGTAAATGGTAGCTTCTACCGCATTTCCCGATGTAACATATTCCTTCCTCCAATTCCCTGCTAGAGGAGTCTCTATGGGGTTTCTTCTCTCCATGTGAAGCTTTTTTAGTATCCCATTGGCATACTTTCCATGAGAGACAAGCACTTCCCCATCTCTTTGCCAAATTTCCAAACCAAGGAAAAAACGCATGATCCCCATGTATTTCATCTCTAATTCTCTTGTCAAATCCTATTGAAAGATGTTATGATCTTCTCATCACCTGTTAGAATTAAATCATCGACATATCATACTATAATCAATAATTTACCTTCGACCACAATATGCTAAAGGTTTTCATCTACTTCATTTTTGGTAAATCCCAACCTAGTGAAATAATTGTTGATCCTGGTGTGCCAAGAAAGGGGTTCTTATTTCAATCCATACAACACTCTCTTGAGTCTGCACACATGTGACTCTCTGTTGAAGGTCTTAATTCCTTTTTTCTTCTCTATGTACACCTCTTCCTCAATCACTTCATTCAGGAAACTTGTCTTCACATCCATTTGATGTATCTTCCATCCCATCTATGTTGAAAGTGATAGAATAGATAATATTAAAGAGTACCTTGTTACTAGAGAAACAATCTCCTCATAATAAATCTCCTCCACCTGAGAGAACCCTTTAGCCAAAAATCTAGCTTTGTGTTTCTCAACACTCCTATCTACTGCTTGATTCACCTTATAGATTCACCTCGATCCTACAATTGAGTTGCCCTCTGGTCTTGGGACAACTTACCATGCACTTTTCTTGACAATGGAGTCATACTCCTATACCATGGCATCAACCCATATTGGATGTTGCACTACTTCCTTGAATGAGGATGGCTCAGTCTCTACACTCTCGCTCATAAGAGCCATGTAGGCAGTGTAACACTCTGGGGACCTCCTTTGTCTATGTTTTGATGTGGGTTCTCCCACATTATCTCTAGCATCATGTATCAACCTATCAGCCTCTCTGGTGCACTCCCTTCCATATCTAGATGTCTCCCCATTAATGGGTGCTTTGACTCTCTACTCCTATGATTTTGGCTAGTCCACAACATCTTGAGGTTATTCCTTTGGGGAGATAAGCTCCTCATCTCCATGCAACTGAACCTCCCTCTCAAGGGAACATATCATGACATTCTCTTCATCGAAATTCATATATCTACAAACCACTAGCATCCTGTTAGATGGAAGGTACATCTGATAGTTGTGAGGTATATTAGTGTATGGCAAAAATATTCTCAACTCAACTCTTGGTTTTGTATTTTTCCTTGCATCATTGGTAACATGATAGTAAACCGATCAAATAAAAATCTTGAAGTGTGCCACATTTGGTTTCTTACATAAAATCTCTTCCACTAGTGTACACATATTGAGAATATAATGAGGACTCTTATTCTGCACATATACTATTGTGTTGCATTATTCAACCCACAAGTGCAATGGTAGGATTTGATCATGCCACATCACTCGTGAAAATCCCACAATAATTTTGTTCTTTATTTTTTCAACCCCATTCTGTTGTGGGTTCTGAGGTGTTATCAACTCCCGTCGAATGCCTTCTGATGCACATAAGTTCTTGAACTCATTCGACACATATTATCCACCACTTTCACTCTTGAGAGTCTTCATATTCCTTCCAGTGTCTTTCTCAACAAGTTCTTTCAACTCAAAAAATTTTGATAATGTCTAGTATTTCTTCTGCATGAATAACACCCAAAAATTATGTGAGAAATCATCTGCAAAAGTCATATGATACCTTTTCTTGGCGGTGTAGGCTGTCGAGAATAGTCCACACATATCTGAGTAAACTCTTTCAAGGATCATTTCTGCTCAACTTTCCTTATCATGAAAGGTGTCTTTAATGTAATTCCTCTTTGCATGTATCATGCTACTCAAGTGCACCCTTGGGAAGTCATGTATAAATATTTTGCATGATCTTCAAAGCTCCATGGTGCAAATGGCCAAGTTTCTTATGCCATAATTCACCGATATCTCGAATTTTCACCTTCTATTCTTTTGTGCTCAAAGAAACACAGTCTTTTACATCTAATTTTTAGATGTTCTTTACCCGAACCTCGATCTGATTCACTTTTTATGTGGCTATCTGATGAAGTAAATCCTTTCCTTTCCTAAATATGGCATCATAGTTGCCATCTTCCAACATAGGAACTGAAACTAAATTCTTATTCAAACCAAAAACATGCATGACATATTTTAATGTGAGAGGAGAACCAGACTCGCTGTCAAAATTAACATTACCGATTCCAGTTGTGTTATACCTTCCATCATCTCCAATATTGGTGGGCATTTGTAGGTCCTTCTCCTCCAATTTGCTGAATAATTATTTTTTTCGGTCATATGGAATGAGGCTACACTATCGAGGTACCACATATAACCCATCACTAATTTCATAATACAAGAAATGAGTATGAAATCCAACTCGAATTTTGACGCAAGAGCTTCACCAACCACTCCTCCTGTGGGCTTCTTGTCAGCCTTCTTGTGTGAACACTTCATGGCATAGAGTCGTAGCTCATGATAGTGAAAACATTTAATCCTTCACAAGTCCTTTTTCTTTCCCACCTGAATGGAATCACCTTTGGATTGGGATTTTCCTTTATTTGCCTTTACATCCAAGGCATAATTCTCCTCATCATCATGATCTTATGAGGTTTTATCTCTAGTTTTCCGCCTAATCTCTTCATGTACCAAGTCACACCATAATCGCTCCCACTCTGGTAGCTTGTCCCTCTCATTTACCGGATCTTGGTAGTTGTGTCAACGCTTTGGAATGCATAGAAGTGCTAGGATGACTAGATAATATTTGAAAACCGTAACACCAATTATTCCAAGCTCACCCCAACATTGGGTGAACCTGGTCAAGTAACGTGGTATTGTGTCACCCTTCTCCATGTTTATCTTCCTGAGTTTTTCCTTCAGTGCCAACTTCCTGTAGTCACTATTGTTTTGAAGCAAGTTTGTCAAGACTTTCCACATTCCATATTGAGTCTCCTTACCATGGAGTTTCTAGAAAATACGATCTCAAAATCCTTCGAGTAAGATCCTTATTTCTTTTTCTACACACTTCTTCCACTCTGCTATATCCTATGCATCAGTTAGAGCTGGTTTCGGGATGTCCCTCTCAATGAAATCCTTCAATTTGTTTTCTTCCAAGACTGCTTCCATTCAGTCTCTCTAGGAAATGTAATTTGAGCTACCCTCAAGGGCATACTCGAGCCTCAAACCATAGAACGCCTTCATGATCCTACTGCTAGCTCTGGAGATTATATCTAAAAAAGTCGTCCCTCCTTGAAGTACAAACTCGTATTCTTCACTTCTATTGTTATTTCAACTCTAATACCATGTAAAAATTCATTGTAGATTCAAACTACTAATTGTAATTTACTAAAAAAATATACTTGAATCTACTCTACCAATTGCAGAAGCTCCTTCGAGTAAGATCCTTCTTTCTTTTCTACACACTTCTTCCACTCCGCTATATCCTATGCATCATTTGGAGCTGGTTTCGGGATATCCTCAATGAACTCCTTCAATTTTGTTTCTTCCAAGACTGCTTCCATGCGGTCTCTCCAGGCAATGTAATTCGAGCTACCCTTAAGGGTATACTCAAGCCTCAAACCATAGAACACCTTCATGATCCTACTGTTAGCTCTGGAGATGATTTCTGAAAAAATCAGCCCTCCTACAAGTACAAACTCATATTCTTCACTTCTATTTTGATTTCAACTCTAATACCATGTAAAAATTCCTTGTAGACTCAAACTTCTAATTGCAATTTACTAAAACAATAGACTTGAATCTACTCTACCAATTGCGGAAACAATAAATGATCGCAAAATCACGAAGCATACAAGAGAAATAATTCAATCAAAAAATTACAAAATTATTTTTGTGGGAAAATCCATAGTTAAAAACCACGATATCTATATATTGCATTAGTAAAAAAATATGAGAAGATTACAATGCTTTTCTCAAGCCTAAGAAACCTCTACACTATCTCTATCTATATAATTTCTTCCTAGACGAGCCTAGGCCAATACTTAACCAAATTGTGGCTTGCCCAAGTCCCTATTTCCTTACATTATTTCCTTGGGTAATTAACCCCTATTAATTATGGAAATCCCCATCCACAAATAGGAAATTCATCTTGGGCCTTCTTCTGACTACACATACCACCTATACAATTTGGATGATTATACAACTGATAGTACACTTCCCTTGAAATCAAATCTCAATTGGGTAACTCACATATATTACATGCATGAGTTATTTATGACTGAATCATCAGTCAACTGGTTGAACACATGAAGTAACATGCCATTGTCTAACCTCCTACTAGTTGTAGTTGGAACTACTTTAACTAACTTTAACTTAGTTAAATTGAATTAATTACTTACAACTCAAAAATAACTCAAGCAGGGCTCCTATAAAGTAGGAAGCACTCTACATGACTTAATTCAGGCCCTCAACTCGAATTAATTGAACCAACCAGGGAAAATTTTAGTGGCTAATATTTGTGGGTGGGCTAATTTTCCATACTTTTTCCAAAAAAATATTATCCAATTTCCATGTTTTCTAAAAATGATTCACCCAAATATTATAGTATTAATTATTTTATCTTAAAATTCACCAAAATTTTGTAAATACTTTATAAAATCATAAAAAATTGAATATTTTTAGAAGAATATCAATAAACATTTTTTAGTTTGTATGTTTGAGACTCGTAAGGTTCGCCATAGTTTCTAAACATTATGATAAATTACCATCCTTTAATTTTTCACTAGAACCAACTAAGTCAAACTAACTTAGTTAACTCATACAAGTTTTCATGTGATGTGGAATTACAATTTTCTTCTAATTTAATTCAAGGGAAAATCAAATTAGAATCTTTCTTGGTGCCATTTTCAACACTTTGTGTGTGTATTATTGAAATATTAAGGTGACCCAAATTTTGGTAATATAATTATTATACTATTTATTATTGCTAACCTATAAAATGGTTTGGTTACATTATGTTAGAATTCTCCCTCAAATTGGATTATTGAATGTGCCAATTGGTGCAAACATATAGATAACAATGATAAGCTTAATAAGTCCCATAAAAAACTACAGCTGACAAAGGCATGGCACTGATACAAATTATGTAGAAATGACTAGTATTCAAATAAGAAGGTATGACACAAATATTATTGGTAATGATAATATGAGAGTGAGTGAGAAAACATGGCACTAAATATCATTGTCAATGTAAGTAGTTGAGTTATTAGTAGTGTGAGAAGGCACCTGCAACCACTATAGGAAATTACTAAAGTGAGAGTGAAGTAATGATACAAAATTTATATTTGATTTTGTTATTACTATAGTGGATTAGAATATATCACATCAATATATCCTTTGGTGTTAGTACTATTATGATTAACAAGAAATATCATCAATATGTTTGGTGATGATAAAAGAAAAGTGAGAAGGTATGATATCAATATTGCTAGTGATGCTAGTATCATTATGAGTGATAAGAGATGTAAATTCCACTAACAAGGTTAGTGATATAGTAATTATAATTGAAAACATAATTAACCTCGATGTTAGAAATTCAATGAGAAGAATTGAGACCAATTCCATTGATCATGTTAGTATGAGAGTGTGTGAGAAGGTATAACCTACTTTCCATAAAAAAAATATTTTCATTATTATTACATTTAGAAGGCAAGGGACCAATATTGACAATAAATGGAATTATTGTTCCTCCTTACCTAGTTTATCAATATTAAAGTGAGAAGGAAGGCAAGAATGATATTAATACTACCAATGATGTTAGTGCTACAATGTAAAAGAAAGAAAGAAAAACACCATTGATGATATTAGTAAGCCTAAAATAATAAATAAAGCCTAAATTTCATAAGTAATATTACATTAAGTTAATACAAAGATTAGAAATTATTATCAACATTTCCTTTGAAAAAATTTATTCAAAAAACAAGTAACATAATGACTCACTTACTTCACTAAGTTCATTGAATGTCTTGATTATTTGGTGGGTTCCACATGAGTAAACCCAAAACTTTATGTGATATGTTAGATTAATTTGTCTATAGATCAATGGATCTATATTTTTTTAGTCTCTATTTATCCTTCACCTTAGTAATAAAGCTCTAATAAGCAATGAAAAAGGGGTCGAATAGGGGATACCAAATTCTTTTTCATCACCTAGAAAAAGATCCATTCTTTATATTTTCCCCTCCTTAGTATGAACAAGAGATTGTGGGAGGTCAATGCGTATACCTCTATATTTTCAAATGAGGCATTGATCATAGGTTAAGCATATATGTGAGGTATTAAATATTATGTCACCAAGTTGGAAGTTTTTTCACCATTTTATATGAAATAATCTTGGTTATGTAAACTTAACCTACTGAAAGAGGTAACAATTGTTAGATCAACATTGGTGGTTTTAGGCACTTAGTATTTATGGAACAAGGATTTTATCAATCAAGAAAATAAATCTTTATTTTCAAAAACATGAAACCCTTGTGGATATGCCATGTAAACCTCCTCATCCAAGTCTCCATTAAAGAAATAACTTTTAACATCCATCTCATACACCTTCCAACCAATATGCACAACCATAAACATAATTAAATAGAAGGTTCCAATATTTATATTTGGAAGAATTTTTTATTCATAATCTACTCATTTAGATAATGCATATCCTTGATAATCTTTGAATTTATTGAAAGAACCATATGGATTATATTTTACACAACTAATGGATCTCTTCCCTGGAGGTAATATTGATAGCACCCAAGTCTTTTTTTCATTAATGAATCATATTCCAACTTCATGGAAGATTCCAAATAATGTAGTTCCTTTGTATTCTTTAAATGTGTTAGGATTAAAATCCTACAAAACAATTTAATTTAGAGAAAAATTTACATACTAACTTGCATAGTTTGTTTTTGTAATCTCATATATTGACCATACATTTCCTTTGGAAATTAATCTTCCCATGCATACTACATTGTGTTATAGTACAAATTTGGTATCTTATGTTGGTGTTGCTAATATTTTTGTGAATAATCCTTCTTTTATTCATTATATTCCCCTTGGAGTTCGACTCTTATGATATTTTTAATACTAATTCCTATTCGATTTAAGCACTAAAAATCATTCCTAAATAAATAAATAAATAAATTATCCATATATTTACCATTATGAGAGAATAACTGTATTTTCTCATATACAACAACTCTATCAATCACAATTTTGTTTATGGAGACATCTAGTATTTATACATCTCTTTGTAGCCAAAAAATATGTAAACCTTTCTTTTGTCACCTAAGTTATGTCTCTTTCTCTAGGAATATATGCAAAAAAAAATATAACAAGAAACATGTAAATAACTTATAGAATATTTTCTACCGAACCATGTTTCCTTAGAAATAATATTTTCAAAACTATACAAGGACTTCGATAGGGATATAAACCCTTATATTTTCTACTTCCACCCAAAATAGATATTACACATTTCAATTATGCATCACACAACCTCACATATCCATAACTATCATATTCATTCATTCTATGGCTCCATTATGTTGTGGAGTGTATTGAGTAGCATATTTCCCTATGTATACTTCCCTTTAGTGGAATTCTTTGAATTAAGTTGAAACAAACCCACCTTGTTTATCAAATCTTAACGCTTTGATATTTACCTATTTTTATTTGTACCAAATATTTCCATGCTACAAACTTTCAAAAAAATATAACTTATTATTCAGAAGATAAAACAAAATTTTCAATGATAAGTCATCAACCAATATAAGAAATACTTAGCTCTAGATATTCTAGGTGTCTTCAACATGTACTACGTCAAAAACTCTTGTCTTGGCATACTTTATTTGTTTCCTTGAGATTTCACAAAAACATTGGGAATTTTTGTTGTCTCAATAATATACAAAAAAATGTTGTTTACATCAGGATCACATTGACCATCTTTTGAGGGTATAAATTAAAATATTTCTTATTATGAGATGACCATGGCACATAGATAGTAATTATGATTATCACCTAAATACATTAGTTCTTTACTTCTCTTATGTCCAAAAAAACTTGCATACAATTTCTTGTCAAATGTGTAATGATGAGATATGTCTGAATTAAAATAAAAGGTTTTATATTTTATTGATAATGTTGTGAAGAAATTATGAAAAATGAATCGCTTCTTATTCTTTTGTATCTCCTTCAACAATCTTTGCATGTCTTGATTTATTTTAATCTATTACCATGTAATACTCTCTTTCTTAACAACCTCTATTCAATTTTCTAGGATTATCACAATAATAGCATCTAAACATACATTTATTAGATGCATTGTTACTATTTTCGTGTTTCGCTTTTCCTTTATACCATGGATTGGATGAATTCTCTATGGTGGATTAATTTTATGCCTCTCTCAAATTTAATCTCCCATCCTTCAGTAGAAGAAATATTCATAGCTATGAAAATAAGCTATTGAGTCCCATCACATAGATTCTATCAATCAAAAAATGAATCAAATTAGGGTGGTAAGATTAGCATAACAAAAAAATTCATACCTTCATCCTCTACTTGATTCCTAATATCAAATAGATTGATCCTCATCGCAATTTCTTGGAAAACAATAATTTTTCAAATACAATGATTTTCTAGCTTATAGTGCTCAAGAATGATTCTTGATAGTCAAACATAAGTTTAATGCTAGTTTCACATCTCTTAAACTTAGAATTAATTCATTTTTAATTGAAAATTTTAGAAGCATTAAAGATTCATTATGTCTTTTATTGTATCTGTAATGATCAACATCTGAATCTTTTCTTTTCCTGTCATGATTTGATCAAAATATCAAAAATCACTAATTATTAGTAGCTTATGGCATTATAAATTGTAATTCTTTCTAGTTAAATTTTCATACTCTAGAAATACTAAATAATAAAAATTGGTAATTATTAACATGTTAGAAACTTTGAATGATAAATTTTAATAATATTTCAAATTTCCTACAATGTTCAAACTTGCCGAGTGTATTAGTGGTAACTTTAGCATGGGATTTCAATGTTCTAGTCAACTCACAAAATGCAATTGTGCCTGGAGATGTTTAATCTAGTGCTTATATAATGGTGATTTGGATTTATTTCTTACTTACCGCGGGACAAATTGTAATAGCCATTGATGTAAATAAACTTAATCAATCCAACGAGGCCTTAACAAAGTTCTACATGAATGAATATTTCTATTCAATCATACCCAAACTAGATTATGTGTGATGCTAATTATGAATGAATGGATTAATGGGAGTTCCATCAAGGAAGATGGTGTTGGACATAGATCAAGTAAATGATATTTATCTCATAATGGTGGTGAAAACCTATAACAAGGAGTGAACATGAGAAGAATGGAAGAAAACTCAATACTGAAGAGAGTTAATCAATATATTATCTATTATGAGAAAGTAAAAAATAGGTCTCTAATACAAAAAATTATTAACATAAGGAAGATAAAAATACTATCTAAAAATATCAATCAAGCTAATGCATTTGATAGAGATAAGATACATTGACTTATTTACTAGTAAAATTCCAACAATTGTTCTTAATAACATTTATGTAAGTGTTCAAGTTTATCACAATAATAACATTTAAACATACATACATTGATACAATTTTCATGTTTCTCTTTGCCTTTGTACCATGCATTGAATGCATTCTCTACGGTCAATGAATTCAATGCATCTCTCTAATTTGATCTCCTTTCCTTATATAGAAGAAATGTTCATAACTATGAAAACATAAGTTTTTTCTAGTCTCCCCAAGGCGATTCAATAACTCAAAAACTAAATCAAATGATGGTGGTAAACATAGTATCAACAAAGTATTAATATCTTCATCATTGATTGGATTCCTAATATGAGAGACATTGATCCACCCCCTCATAATTTCATGAAAAATAATGTTAGTCTGCATAAGTCTAATGCTATTTTACATTTCTTACCTTTGAAATTAAAGCATTTTTAATTAACAATTTTAGAAGCATTAAATATTCACAGTGTATTTTGTTATAATCTTCATGATCAATATTCAGTATCTTATCAAAATCTAAAAGCTCACTAATTATTATTACTATCTTATGAATTTATAATTTGTAATTATTTTTAATCAATTTTTCATATTCTAGAAATACTACATGACATAAAGTGGCAATTATTAACACGTTAAGAAAATTTGAACAGTATATTTCAATAATATTTTAAATCTCCTACAATCTTCAACCTTGTCAAGTGCATAAGTTGTACAACTTTAGCATAGGATTTTAATGTTCTAGTCAACTCACAATATGGAATTGTGCCTCGAGATATTCAAACTAGTAATAATGGTGTTATCAACCTAGTAATAATGGTGTTATAGAGATTTTAATTTCTTACTTGGGTCTAGTAGACAAATTGTAAGAGAATTTGATGTAAAAAACTTAATCAATCCAAAAAGGAATTAGCAGAGTTTTGCATAAATGAGCATTCGTCTTCATATGACGTGAACTAGATTATGCATGATGTTGATGACGAATGGAGAAAAGAGAATTGCATCAAGATAGTGAAGGAATATAGGAAAATGATGCCAAATATAGGGAATATTGTGTTAGGAATAGATCAAGGAAATGATATTTGATCTCATAATGATGGTGAAAACCTCGGTGGGAAGGAGAGAACACAAGAAGAATGGAAGAAAAATTAATACCACAGAGAGTTGGTTAATCTAGAAAGTAGAAAATGCGCATCTGCTACAAAATTTTATTAACTCAAGGAAAATAGAAATACTATCTAAAGATATCAATCAAGCTAATGGATTTGGTAGAGATGGGATAAATCGAAATATTTACTAGTAAAATTCACGTAATTGTTGGCATATTCGGCTATCCCATTACTAAACTATTTACTAAATTTGGTAGCTAATCTCTTGGGTGACCTCATGGCTTGATAACATTCAAGGGTGGTTCCCTCCCATCACTACAACTTCATTCAACAATAATTTGTATAGATGAAATAAGTATATACAATCATTTTTGGCTAATATAATTGAAGACACTAATGTTAAAGATCACTCCCTTTATGTTACATGTGCTTAATCATGTAGACATATTAACCATGATATGAGGGTGAAGGTGAAGGTGAATGTGAAGGTGAGGATAAGGGTGGAGGTGGTGGGAGATATCATGAAAAGCACAAAAAATGTGCTTCCAATGAGTAATATAGAATTGTCTGGGGATTATGTTAAATTATGAAATATTTACTCAAAAGGAGTGCAAATGAAATTTGTTGACCAACAAAGTGAAATAATTTTATGGAAGGATGGGGATCTCATAGAATTTTGCTATGATACCTTAAAAGTACAGTAAATAAAATAAAAATAAATATAACAAATAAATCATAACTTGCCCTTGACCAATATTTCCATAAGTTTAATTTAATTATCAATATTATTAGGTGGATGGTGGAGATTTAATGTCTATGGAATATTCTAGAATATTTTTACTAATATATACAAATTAAGGATTGAGATTTATCTCCAAATAGTTATGTTTTTTTTCCCCTTTTAATTAAACTAGTCAATTGAAAAAAATGTCAACACATGAAGTGATTTATGGATTTTTGGTCATGTGGTATTGATAAGTCATGGTATTGGCACAAGGCATTGTAACAAAGTCTTATTTACACACTAAAATCTCCATGGTAAAATGGAGGTAAGTCTCCATAGCATAATCTACTAAGAGCATAGCTTGTGAGGTTGCCTAATTATTACTTGTGAGGTTATTGGAATTATATGTCATCATGTCGCATGAAATTTTTTTCAACCACCTGAGATAACCCCAATTGACATATACAAAGATATTATTCAAAATTTGATATTATATTAACTATATAATTTTTTTTATTTTTCCTAATTCATCTTTTTTATGTGTATGTGTGAGAGAGAGACAAAGAAGTTTAACTAATAAACAAAATGAAATTTTTGGCCTGAATTTGGGAATGCAATTTTGAACAAGATTGTGTGTGTGTGTGTGTGTGTGTGTGTGTGTGTGTGTGTTTCATTTAAAATGCATTTCTGAATGCATATTGCAAATTAAATAGTTTAAATTTATGACATTTCCAAAAATAATGCCCCAAAAAAATCATTTCATCTCTTAGTTATATACATATATATATATATATATATATATATATATATATATATATATATATATATATATATATATATATATATATATATATACACACACACACAAAATGATCCTTTCGGCCTAAATTTGGGAATACATTTTTGAATATGATTGTGTTTATTTTAGGGGTTTAAAAGGCACTTTTGAATGGATAAATGGATTCAACGCCCTAAAAACCCTAAAATAACTTCAAATTTTGCAAATTAAATAGTTGAAATTTATGATTTAAAAAAATCTCTACATGATTTTGGGAAAATTAACCAAAAATAATGCCCAGGAAAAAGACATGTCATCTCTTATTTAATATACAAGTTGTCTTTAAGTGCGACTTTTTGAAAAGTTTTCCCGTTTATTTTTTAATCTAATTTTTTAATATGAATTCATTGAAATCACAAGTTTGAAGGGTTGAACTCTACAAAATCGAAGTGCTCTAAGAGTTTTTTAGGGTGTTGAATCCATATATGCAGTGAAAAAAATGTGACAACTGGCTTAAGTGCAAACTAATTGTTATGATATTTATTTTAAAAAGACTAAACATTCATTTTTTTTTAGAAAAGGATTATGAATGATGAAAATAAATTAATTATGTTTTTTTGGAAATAAAATTTAATTATTGAATTGTGGTTCCATAAAATTAAAAAGAAGACTAATGATAAAAGTATTCCAAGAACTCAGAGTGGTTGAACAGAAAACAGTTAAAAACAGTTACCTTTCCTTTGGGGATAAAAATACATCCCAGTAAGGAAAAGGGGTTATGCTCTGTGACTAAGGATACATAGGAAGAGGGTGAAAATTCCTGAGCTGGTGGTGACCGGTGGAAAACACTCTGCGTTCCTGATTCCTGGAAAAGAAGAGTACTAGACTAGGGGTCCTGAGGTCTCTTTTGGAATGTCTGTCAACCTACTCATATTAGGTGTGGAGCATGGGGGGACATGATGACGTAATTTCCTCTCTCATGGTAGGGAGGACATCATCAATAGGTTCTAAAACAAGATAAGTATACAAACTGCAAAAATAGTAAGAATTGGAATTTGATGTTTAGACAAAATTCTTTTAATACAGAAAATGTTTTCTTAAAATTATGGAAGGAATATTTTTTTTCACAATGAATGTTGTAGATATAAGTTTATTGTACTTTTTTTAAGATATTCAATAATTTACATTAAAATCATTATTGATATGTGGGTTGTGTAAAAGTACATATATTGAAGTCTAGCCCATTTTTCAAGAAAGAGTAGTGTGAACAGTAATTATATTATCAAGTTTAGCAAACACAGAAATAACCACTAGAAATATGAACCAGAAGAACTATTAGTTCAGGGTCCAAAGTCAAAACCCTAGACCCCAGAACTGGTCGTTATTCTATAAACTATGATATACACGGACAATAGAGTTGTATGAAACAACTCCAAAAACTCAGATGGTTTGGACATCTTTATTTAACCGAAAAATTGAAATAGAAAAGACGACAGAAGTAAAAAATTTCGTGTCTGTCCTTGAAATATGGAATAAAACCTTTGTATGAACGAAATACACATATATAAACTCTAGAAAGAGCCTGCGCAGTGAAACCCAAGAAAGTAGCAGCCAATGGAAATAAATAACCCACATGAAAAAATTTATTTTTGTAGTAACTAATATAGAGAAAATACTAACTCTGGATGGACAAAAATGATAACGAGCTCTTCAACAAACCATGAATATTAATGAAAAATTCCAGTAGATAAATGAGAGAAACATTACATATAAATTTATATCAAAAAATAAATGATAAATGCAGCACTTCTATTAACTGGAGTGAGCCATAATTAAAAAAAATTCAAAAGATGTATTACTAAAGATTCAAGGGTCAAGAAACTATCCATAGCTATGTTTTATACATTATTAAAACATAGTTGCACAAAGGAAACTTTCCTCTTGTGTTAGGTCGTGTACTCACCTGACAGCCGGGGGTAGCCCCTTAAATTCCAAACAATATTTTGAGGAAATTGCATGTGACTATTCTACACAGGGTGGAGACATCGAACACAGTAAAAACCAAAATGAATGACCTGCAAAGCCATAAAACTAGACTCATAATTTCATAACGTCATGAGTGCCATGGAGCTAACACTAGAGGGCTTCACACCGAGAATTCTAAGACTAACAGTTAATCTTGTACATGTTAAGAGAAAACAGCAGATTTAGGATGAATTCAAAGTACTCCAATGGAATGAAAACACACTAGTTAACCCTTGACAATGAACCACAGAAGTTAACCTTCTTCAAACCAAGACATAAAGTTTAGAAGTGGAACTCTTCTATCGGCGGGCGAATTGTATGAGTAAAGAAACTAAAACCAGAGTTTCATTACTGGTAAAAATTAATTCGTCGGCTAATATTGCGACCCTGCATGGGGATATGGCCAGAGGGAATCTTAAAAATAAATTGTTGCTCGAAAACGTATTATAGCGAAGAGCAAGTATCACGACTTGAATCCTTGTTCACTTACCATCCAAGTAGACTGGGTAGCTACAACTGGAAGACGACAGGATAAGCTTGAGCCTTAGCCATGATCCAGAATGAAGGCTACCCCAGCCATGGATCAGAGCCTGGAACCACCTACAAAAACCATGAAACAAGGAAAACTACATAATAATAAGAACTGGAGATGACCATGCCGTAATCGTAAACCAAAAATTACAGTAACAATATTGTAGGTGCATCTTCCCATACCTTTATAAGTGCCATGGTCTCCAACCCCGAGCAGAGAGAACGAATACTAGATTGAAAGAGCCATGGTAGTAGCAAGGTTGCAGGGAGGCAATGACACCAGCAGTCGAACAAATGAAAAATTTAGTTAGGGTTGAGAGGGTCATTTCCCTAAGCAGGTACCTAGAGATCACAGCTGTAGATCCCTATTCTCAGATCCAATGTCAGCCAGTAAGGCAGGTGTCAATCACTTGAACCCAATTCCCATGCAATGGTACAACATATCTTATCTTACCTTTAATATTGAACCTACGACTTATATCATTAATACGAATGATATCTCATAACACCGTCAATCTTCACCTCTCCTTTCGAGGTTTAATAATTCCTTTCATGAGTTCAATTATTCCTAATGCCAGCCTAGAATTATATGGTGAATAAAACCATAACATTATTACAAACATAAGTGTCGGACAACGTTAAGAGTATAGGAAAATAGATATAAGTTTGTAGACCTAATAGTATGGTGGTCTGTATGAAATATTTATATGTTAAACATTGATTGGAGAATTTTAAACTAAGGTGATGAGTGTAATTACCATGGTCACCAAAATAAATTATGGGAAATAGATATTTATATGTGTAAATATATATAAGATGCATAAAGTAAAAGAAAAAATATATTGTTTAACTGTTGTGTATGTTACAAGTGGTATTAGAGCCAAGTTCATATGTTGGGACCCAATGGATCACCTAACATAATAAAATGTTGTGTGTAAATGGTGCACATAAAAATAAATAACATAGTAGAAGTCAAAATGAGGATGGGATCGACACAACAAACACCCTTGAATGTAGGGGAACTTACACCCCAATCCTATCCATAAATGAATCCAGAAATGTAGATTCAACTGAGTGTAGATTAGCACCAGTAGACCAGTGGAATGATGGAAGAACAACAACATCAAACCAGTATACTGCTAAGCGTTGTGCATAAGTTACAGGAAGAAATGGTACGGGTTAGGAGTGATAATGAGTGCTTGATGCAAGAGCAGGAAAGGATACTAAAAATCCTTTTCGATAAAAAAAAATCAAGGAGTTTTACAACCCAGCCCTCAAAGAGATACGCAGGAAGAAAATGAATGACAAGCTAAGCAACAAACTAATGACAAAGTGGAAGGAAACCATTCACAAAGAAGTAACAAGAATAGGAACTATAATGAGGCTAAATTTGGTAAATGCTTACTGTGGAGATTCCGAACCCAGAAACTATAAAATCACACCACAGAAATCTGAAATCAACAGAAGAATAGGAACTATAGTGAGGCTGAATTTGGTAACATATCAAAACAACAATAAATTAAGAAAAAAAAAATAGAGTTACAAGGTATGTTCCGAAATATTAAACCACCTAGGTTTGATGGAGAAGTGGAGGAGCTGGCAGAAGATTGGTTGATTAAAATGAATAAATAATTTCAATTTTATGACTACAGCAGCAACCTTAAAGCCTAGTTGGCCATTTATTAGTTATGAGAAAAATCTACCTTGTGGTGGGAGGAAGTCAAGAATGTTCACAATATTGAAGACCAGGACGTGAAATGGGATGAATTTCAACAATACTTTAAGGACAAATATCTAATAAAACGTTTCTATGATGGAAATTCCAAAGAATTCCATGATTTTAGGTTGGGTCAAATGAAAATGGATGAATACATAACCAAGTTCACTTCATTACTAAGATAAGTTACATATTTAAGGGATGAAAATTCTAAGGTTCAGCGGTTCTTGAGTAGTTTTCCGACCCACATGAAAGAATGAATTAAGTTCGTGAATCCAAGTACCATGGATGAAGCAATTCAAAAAGTGAGAATGTGTTACCAGCAGTCCAAGACAAAATGAGAAATAGGCAAAAATTGGCAGCCAAGAAAAGGGAAGAAAAGTAGTTCAAATTTAAAAAATGTTGGGACTAATAACTTTAATAATTTTGCAAGGAATTCAGTGACCAAACAGTTCGGAAGAAACCATTAAAGAACCTAGTGGCCTACGGAAGAAAAGCCTACAAAGGCTTCCAACAAGCCAGAACATGTACAAAACCAAAAACCAACTCTACAGTGTTGGGGGTGTGGTGAGGCTCACTATTTTAAGAATTTCCCAAAGCAGGGAAGAAATGACACAATAGCTAATCTACAAGAAGCCTCTATAATGGGTGGTGTAGCCCGGAACATACCCAGAATTAATGCAGCTTTGGAGGATTGGCAAGAGGATTATCAACCAATGATGATAGAAATAGAAGGTAAGTTACTTTCACAATCTATTTTTATTTTGGTTGACCCAAGTGCCATTTTAAGTTATTTCAACCGCAGAATAGTAGAAATATGTAAATTACAAAGTCATAAATTCAAAAATCCCTGGCTGGCATAACTAACCACTATGGCAAAGTGGAAAGTTTGTGCCTAAGTTCCAAAATGTAAACTAGAAATTGGAAACAAAGAGTTAAATGTGGAACTAAATGTATTTCATTTGGGATCCTACGATGTACTATTGGGCATGGATTGGCTGGAGATACATTGGTCTCTGTTAGACTGTAAATAGAAAATTATATATTACAGAATTCCATATGGAACTCGTTAAGAATTACAAGGGGTAAAGAAGCCTTTACAGTTGCATCCTATCACAGCATCCCAATTGAGTAAGTGTATTACTAAAGGATTTCAGATATATGCCATTCAAGTGGGTTTTGCTAACTCTAAAGAGAATACCCCTATGATGGAAAGCATACCATTAGTACAAGATTTCATGGACATGTTTCTAGAATGTGTACAAGGTTTACCTCCGAGAAGGGACATCGAGTTCACTATTGAACTGATGCCAGCAGCATCACCAATTTCAAGAGCACCTTATCGAATGAGTGTACCGGAACTCACTGAACTAAAAATGCAACTGCAAGAGTTGGTGGAAAAAGGGTATATTCGACTGAGTGTGTCTCCTTGGGGAGCACAAGTGTTGTTTGTAAAGAAAAAGTGTGAAACCATGTGAATGTGGATGGACTATAGAAAAATCAATAAATTTACAATCAAATATAAGTATCCATTACCATGGATAGATGATCCATTTGATCAAGTGAAGGGGGAAACTGTATTCTCAAAAATAGACTTAAGATCTGGATATCACCATATCTAAATTAAAGACGGGGATATAAACAAGACTGCTTTTCGTACCCAATATGGGTATTACGATTTTGTGGTATTACCATTTGGTTTAACTAATGCACCAGCAACATTTATGAGGCTGATGCATGGCATATTTCACCCCTTTTTGGACAGATTTGTTCTTATATTCATTGACGATATATTAATTTATTCAAAAATCATGGAAGAACGTAAGGATCACTTAAGGATAGTGTTGGATATGTTAAGAATACATCAGTTCTACGCCAAGTTCAGCAAATGTGAATTTTTCAAAGAACAAATAAAGTATCTAGGCCATGTAATTTCCACGGAAGGAATCACGATCGATCGAGAGAAAATTAAAACTATTGTGGAATGGAGAGTACCCAAAAATGTGGCAGATATCCGATCCTTTATGGGATTAGCTAGATACTATCGATGGTTCATTGAAAGATTCTCAAATATTTCCTTTCCAATTACATCTTTACAGAGAAAAGGAAAAATATTTAAATGGACCAATGATCGTTAGAATAGTTTCGAGAAGTTGAAACATTTGCTGACCACTACCCCGGTGTTGAGGGTAGCTGACCCAAAAAAAGAATTTGAGGTTTGTACTGATGCCTATAAAGAAGGTGTCAGGGCAATTTTATCGCAAGAAGGAAGAGTGGTTGCCTATGAATCAAGAAAACTAAAAGAGCATGAACAACGATATTGAGCCTATGACTTAGAACTCACAGCAGCAGTGCATGCAGTCCGAGTTTGGAGGCACTACTTGTTAGGGAAGAGATTTGTGTTAAAGACAAATCACAGCAGCCTAACCAGCTACTTTAAGCAAGTTCATTTAAATGCTCGTTGGGAAAGGTGGAATGCTTTCTTAAGAAAAATTGATTTAAATATACAACATGTGAAAGGAAAATAAAATCATGTGGCAGATGCTTTAAGCAGGAAACTACATTGTATATATGAACTTTGTTATAATCGAATCGAATGTAAATTTTTGTATCATATAAAGGAGGAATTCGAGAAGGATCCTTGATACCGATTTTTATGGTAGCAGGCAGAGGAAGCCAGAAGGCAGGAAAAACCTTCTGATTATGGAATTAACACCAATTCTTAATTTTCAAAGGAAAGTTATACATTCTGAATCGAATGAATTTTTAAAATCTAATCATGAATGAGTACCATCACCGTAATTATCCGGGACACCTAGGATACCAGAAAATTTTAACAAAATTAGAAAAGTTTATTTCTGGCATGGTATGTGAATAAATATTGCAGAGTATTTAAAAAAATGTTTAGAATGTCAACAGGTTAAGGTGGATCAGCACCACAAGTTGTTGCATCCTATAGGAGTATCTGAATGGAAGTTAGAAGTTATATCCATACATTTTATTACTAGTTTACCAAGATCAAAAAGACATAATGACTCTATTATGATGGTAGTTGACAGATTGAGTAAGGCGGCACACTTCATACCCATACAGTCTACTTACAAAACCATGCAAATAGCAGATATGTTCATGAGAGAGATTTTCAGACTGCATGGCATTCCAAAGACTGTTATATCAGATAGGGATATGAAGTTTACTTCAACACTCTGGAAGACCCTATTTACAAGTTTGGGAACCCAAATAAATTTTAGCACCGCTTACCATCCCTAGACAGATGGAAAAACTGAGTGGGTGAATCAAATCTTGGAAGATATGTTGCGCATGTACGTGATGCAACAGCCAACAAAATGGGAATAATATCTAAATTTGGTAGAATTTGCATACAATAATGGTTACTAAGAGTCTCTTAAGATGAGCCCCTTTGAAGCTTTGTATGGGTGACAGTGTCATACCCACATCAATTGGAGCAATTTTGAAACCAAGTTGATGCTTGAACCAAAAATGTTGGCTGAGATGGAATCGGAAGTGAGAAAGATCAGACAAAATCTGAAAGCGGCTCAATATTGGCACAAGGTATACGTAGATAAAAAGAGAATTTACCAGGAATTTGAAGTGGGAGATCATGTGCTTGTAAGGATTAAACCTAATAAAATCACACTAAGGTGGACCTCATGTGCCAAGTTGGCTCCCAAGTTCTGTGGACCTTTCCAGATATTGGAAAGAGTGGGACCTGTGGCATATTTGTTGGCTTTACCCAGCCATATCCGAGTGCACAATGTGTTCCATGTTTCCTTACTAAAATGATATGTGCATGACCCAAAGCATGTAATCCACTAGCAAAGCATTCAGTTAGGGTAATATTAGAAAATTACTATCTTAAATACCAAGTTCTATGAAATTTCAATTCAATGTTTTGTTGAATGCAGCTCGAACCAAGTGATGAATTTCTGGTCGAACCTCAATGTATAATCGATCAGAGAGAAATCATGCTCGGGAGGTGAGCCATCACCCATGTTAAAGTGCAGTGTAAATACTTCAGTTCGGATGATGATACCTGGGAAGACGAAGGATTTGTACGTGAGGCTTACCCATAATTATTTTTCGAGTTGGAATGAAACACTGAGGATAGCGTTTACTTCCCGAGGGAGAAGTTCTAACAATTGGTTTAAGTGAAAAATAATGGTTATGTTATTTATTTTAAAAAGAATAAACATTCATTTTTTTTAATAAAAAGATTATGAATGATGAACATAAATTCATTATGTTTTTTCAAAAATAAAATTTAATTATGGAATTGTGGTTCCATAAAATTAAAAAGAAGATTGATGATAAAGTATTCCAAGAACTAAGAGTGGTTGAATAGAAAAAAGTTAAAAATAGTTACCTTTCTTTTGGGGATAAAAGCACATCCCAATAAGGAAAAGTGATTTTTTTATGTGACTAAGGAGACATAGGAAGAGATTAAAAATTCCTGAGCTGGTGTGACCACTGGAAAACACTCAGCATTCCTGATTCTTGGAAAAGAAGAGTACTGGACTAGGAACCACAAGGAAAATACCATCTAGCGGAGGTTATAAAGGAGGTTTTTAATGTTATAAAATTGGCCAAAATTGTCAAAAAAACATTTTCTATAACATCTGTTTTTGGTAACGGAGGTTTTAGCGGAGCTTTTAATGAAATTTCAACACAATTAAAAAAACCTGGGTGGTCGAAGGTTATTGCAGATGTTTTTTTCATCGGTGCGCTACTAAGGTTTCAATGCACCGGTACGTGTAATATAGACAGTCACCCCGGGGTAATCAAAGGTGCATGCACTAGGTAGTAAAGGTATACAACCGAACTAGGCAGACTGTAGGTGATACAACGCACAGAGTCATTCTAATTGGTATTAGGATTTGTGTGGTGCCCATATGTCGTATCAACGCACCAGTACATAGTCTTATAGAAGCACATTGGTGCGCAATATTAGAAAAATTCACTGATTTTTGTAATTCGTTTTGGTATTTTTGCAGTGCCCATAGGTCGTTGAAACACACTGGAGCGCAGTCTCACATAAAAGCATCAGTGTGTAGTATCACACAAACGCACCAATATTTATAATTGGTATTGGTATTTGTGTGGTGCCCATAGGTCATAGAAACACACTGGTGCGTTGTATCATACAAACGCACCAGTGTACAGTAACTGACATGCACGAGTGTTCATTTTGTATTTTTTAGAAACACCAACCTGTGACAGTACAATTATTGTGATTTTTAAAAATTCATTATTCATCAAAATCGACACATCTTATAATAGTATTCATATTAATTAAATTTTTATTAATGCATTTGAATGTGATGTTTGGATTAATTTTTTATATCATATCGTAATTATTGTGATTTTTTTAAATTCATTGTTCATCAAAAGATGACACATATATTATAACATTATTCATATCAATTAATTTTTTATTATTGCATTTGAATGTGATGTTTGGATTAATTTTTTATATCATATCATGAGATTTCACGTCTCTTCATTATAATATTTAATAATCCATAAATTTATTCAGTGGTGTTACATTTCATAGCGACAATGGAGAACGCAATAGAATAAATTAAAACACACACACACACACACACACATATATATATATGAATAAGACAAACTTTTTCATACAAAATGGGACAATTATTGGTATCTCTTTCAATTGGGACACTATGTCCATTACATTAAACAAAATGTTTGATTTTACAGAAAAATATTTCAAAAAATACAATGCCTTGCTTTGATATCCAAACATAATGATCATCATTCTTTGCTTGAAATGTTGTCACTGCTCGAGCTACTTCCATGACTTGGGTTACTTTCAGGAATGTTTTTTTCATGGTGTTGATTGTTTTCTTCTTCTTCGCCTTCCATATACAAACATAAAAACAAACTATAATGAGTGTATATACTTTGGTGAGAATAATGAAAATTTAAATATTAATAATATACATCAATGTAAATTGAAAAGCAATGGCGTACCATAGAACTAATTGACTCGTGAACTATACACATTCTTTCAAAACCATGTAGTATGCCATCTTTCAAGATTTCATCTCTTGGCACAGTTCCATACTTTTCTTCCTGCAAGTTTTATACCCCATCACAAATCATAAATTTAATATAAAATATTTTTTTGTTTTATTAATTATAGACGAAGCTAAGTAAAACAAGGTCTAAAGATGCTTACAAATTCCACAATTAATTTCTACTATGCCAACATATACTCACAACCCATATTTAACCCAATGTCAATCAATTCATCTGATGGTTCTTCTTTGTATGTTAGCACCTATTTGAAGACATTCAATGATGATCTTTGTAAAACAACTTAAAATATACAATAATGAAATCTAGTTAAGTTGTTATAAGGAAGTAACAATTACTCACAAACTTTGAAATCAACCATTTTCTTCCTTGTCGTCTTGTTTTATGTGCTGAATGGGTTCCATTTTCTTTTATTTTCAGTAAGAAGATACTTGAAAATTAATATTTAATGCTAAATTGTTTATTTATTGTACCTAATGATCGAAAAATTCAATGATTACATATTACTTTTGAAGCACGTTGTTGTTGACATGGCTCCTCCTGTGATGTAATTTTGTCCATTTCTTTGACCATCTCTTTGTATACTTTTTTGGACATTCCTACTGGCATATTTCTGATATCAGCTCATTCATATTTTGAGATTTTCATAATCTTCCTGAAAATGTAACATGACAATAAAATCTTTAATTTTTATATTGATATAGGAAAAGTAAATATAACAAAAGTGATATTTATAAATAATTCTATAAAAACATTTAAAGGAATATTACTTTTTCATTCCTTCTTTTTTTTCTTGTATGTTTTTTTATTAAAAGTCTAACATGTCTCATTGACCAATTCTCTGGAAACTCTTCTTGTAGTTTAGATAAAATTTGGTTTTTGGAATCATTGGATTGATTTTTGTATTGTAAGTGGAGAGAATTTCTATACATTCGTTCCACTAGATCCCTCAAACTTTTGTAAAAACATTTCCCCCTTTTGCTAACCTCTAACACCACTCTAGATGAGCTAAGGAACAATTCATTTTCATTTGCATGTTCTATTTTTTTCTTAGAGCAACATTCCTTTGCTATGTTGTTAGTCCCTGTAGGACATTAAATAGATGTGAATTAATAGATTATTTGAAACATGTTATCTAATAATTTGAAGTATATTATTAATGAATATTAAAAAAAGAAACTCATATTGGATAAATAGTATTTTTTCATTCATGTGATTCATCCTTTTGCAATTTTTCCATCAAGCTTTTATGCTCTTTTGGTCCTAGATCATAAATAATCTAATCAAGCTTTGTCATTTTCTGGCTCTGCATGATACAAAGTAAACAATACATATTAGTTAAACTTACATATAGTTCAAAAATAAAAAAATTTGTAAATAATTTACAAAGAACTGGCCTTTTTTTCTTTTCTTGATGTGTTATCATTATTTTTGTTACTTGATCTCTTGTGAGCCACTTCTTTATCAATATGAAACTTGTACCATATCATTCATTAATATATTTTATAAATAAATTGTCAAATTTTTAGTTTTAAAAAAATTATATCAAGAAACGAGTGCGTTGTTCATGGTGTATGCACCGACGTCAGTGCGTGGTGGTCTTATAAATGCACTGCCCAAACAGTATAAAAAATTGTATAATGCTCTATTGAAACAAGGAGCACCGGTGCGTTACATGTCAACCACCACACCGATTAACATAGAAAAAACAAAAAAAATTGTGTAGTGTTAGTTTTTGTAGCATATGGTGTCGTGGAGGGTGCGGTGCAGCCTATTCTTATAAACGTCACCCACAAACAAGGGACCACCATATGGTGCTCTCTCTCAACTAGGAGACTAGGTGCGGTGCGTTATATGCTACATGGTGCACCTATTATCATAATAATAATAATAATAATAAAATGTGAAACAGTACGTTTGTGGTGCATGATAATGACATAGCACACTGGTGCCCTATTTTACATATGGTGCATGGATTTTAAAAAAATGTTATTTAATTTTTTATCAAACAGTACATGTGCGGTGTACTAGGATAAGCCAGCGCATCGGTGTGCTAGGTTACGCCGGGCACACCGATTAAAAAAAATTGTTTTTTTTTTTTAAATTCAGGCAAGGGCTGACATGGACTGGGATCTGGCTATGCAATTCATCCCGTGGGTTAGATGCCAGAGGCCTATATAGAGAAATAAAAACCCTATAAATCTAAAATGAAAAACCTTAATTCTAAAATCACAGAAACAAGAAGAAGAAAGGGCAGAAACAAAAGGAATGAAGGGTTTAGGGTAAAAATGGATTTTTTTTTTTGTTTCTAAAAATGAACAACAATTTTTTTTTACTTACTGCGTAAAAAAAACTGCAAAAAAAGTAAAAAAAACAATAACATTTAATCACGATGTCATTTGAAATTCTATGCTAGAGCGATTGAATCACAAGAGGTTTGGAATTATGATTGTCTGAATACTTTTGTTCGAACGTATTTCGTTGCTCCACGGTGCTCTAGTGCTCTATTGTTCCAAGTATGTCTCTTCCAAATCTCTGGCTGAAAATTTCTGCAAAAATAGTGAAATAAGGAAAAGTGTTTAGTATTTAAAGAATTGTTTTATGAAATTAGATTTTTGAAAATATTTTGCTGCCCATTTTTCAATTTACTGCCTTTTTTTTCACTTAAAAAAAAATAGAGTTCTGTTTTTTTTATTTGCGGTTTTTCATCACCGGTGCGTCACTTAATATCACTGCACTGGTACATCCATTGATAACATGGCAGCGGTGTGCGGTAACTAAAACACACCAGTGCCGCTATCTGTACATTAGCACCGATAACAAGAAGTCCATTTTTAAGGCACTGAAATTACTTTTAGGTGTGTACACCAGAATTTATTGTTGATTTTGCTCAAATGTAGTGAAAAAAATCATAATTATATCGAATGGACAATTCTTCAAAATCCAGCTCGTTCCATAATATTTCTCAAATTCCATCGGAGTTCTCCCTATCCATCTTGAGACGTAATATTTACTTCAGATTTTATTTATATTTTCATTATCTAATTGATTTTATGTTTTTTATCCATGTCAAACATGCACATGTTAATTAAATTTATAATGTATACAAATTTGTAGGTTCATGCAGATTCAGAATCGAGTTCGGATGCACAAAATATTCAAACAAATCCAAAACGTCGAAAGCTCTTATTAGGAGAAACATACTGCAAGCCGCATTCGGTAGACGAAAATGGACAGCCATTTCACCCTGCCAATTATAACAATATTGCATCTTCTAGCCACAATCCTGGGACAATGATGGTAATAATTATAATTGTTTGATATATTGATTAATGTAATTATTTCAACATCAAACCAATTAATCAAGCAATATTGTCAACGTGCTTACTAATTGATATCATATATTTTGTACTAATCATGTTAAAATATTTAGTTTTTAATTATTAGGATTCTAGTGATGATGAGCGGCCTACCTACCATATTCTTTTGTGTCAAAATAAGAGAATACTGAATTAAGAGAAAAAATTGGAGAGGAACGATACCAAGAATGGTTGAATCAACCATCAATTCAATTCCCACTACGTCCATATTCACCAATTAGGAATGGCTACAACAATAGTGTATCTTCACAAGTTGGCAATGGAGGCAATCAAATAGAGGTTGGTATGGATGACGACTTAAGGGATACGACTTCCATGGACACAATGTTGTTAGATGCATTCCAAAATGATGATTAGCTAGGGGATGATGCTCATATCGCTGACACATTTTTCAAAAGCCTTAAATTTTCTTCCACCACCCCTCCCTTTGGACCTGGTGGACAGTCAAAGTCTACCCAGTTGGGGACAACGATCTTACTGTAAAACTTGAAAGAAAAGTTTGGCTTGTTGAATGGATGCAGTTTCTTGGAAATTTTGAGGTAGGTTACCATAAAGTCCTCCCTTATATAAATTTGAGAAATATAATCAGTACACAATGAACATTACAAATGGTCAAGTTTATGAACGTTAATAATTATATTGGCATTAATGTTCATTTATTCATATTTTCCATGATCACCAACTACAGGTTATTCAAAGATTAGGTTCTTTTGAGTGATAATGTCTTACCCAATAGTTGCGAAGAGGCAAAGAAATGTTGAAAATGTTGGGTGTTGAGTACATATCATATCATGCATGTCCAAATGATTTTATTCTATATATAGTAGAATATGCAGACAAAGAGATATGTCTGAAATGTGGGCATGACAGGTATGATAAATAAACAAAGAAGGGTAAAGCATATGGTCCTCCTTTTAATATATTGAGGCACATGCATATAATCCCAAGGATTCAAAGGCTCTTTCGTTACAAAGAATTAGCTATGTTGTAGGGATGGCATGCCTCACACAAAAGTGAGTTGGGAGTTATGAAAATCCCAACTCATTCAATAGCCATGAAGCATATAGAGGATACATAGCTCAAAAAATTCAAGGATGAAGTACAAAGTCTACAACTCAACATAGCCATGAATGACGTCAACCCATATTCCCTCCAGAACACCAACTATTCTATTTGGAATGTAGTAGTGATCATTAATAATATCCCCCATGGTTGTCAGTGAAGAATGAACATCTTATGTTGGCTCTCATAGTCCCTGGTAGAAGACAAGTGAAGAATATGGATATCTACTTACAACCACTGGTAGATGAATTGAAGGAATTATGGGATGAGATAAATGTATATGATGTATCAATAACCATCGCAGCAGAGAGGAATTTTATGTTGTATGGCATATTTTCTTACACGACACATGATTATCCAAGCTTAGGAGTTTGCTCTGGTAAATTACATGTTTATTGATTTGTTTAAATAGGTAACAATATTCTTTCACATATTAGTTATTTAATTCGTTGTAATTTCTCTGATCTTCATAATATTCTTTAATGTTCCATGCATATAAATTGTATACAATAATCTCGCAGGTCTTGTAACAAAAGGGTTTTTTAGATGTAAATGTTGTGGACCTTCTCTGAAATCTAGATGGTCCAAGGACATACGAAAGCGAGTGTATGATTTCTCTAGGGATTGGGTGCAGTAACTTGGTAATAATCTATTTAATTTATATGTACATTTGAAACTTAATAATGCACATTTCAAATGTAATTACATCTATAATTCATATTTTAACTATTGGGTTATTATAAGACACATAAGACTATGATTTTTTAATTTGTTTATAATAGGTTCATTTTCTCCCATCTATGTGGGCATATGGACACCATTTTCACATAGAAAATGTTGATGCTAGACACATCACACAAGACTGTCGAGTGGAAGTCGATTTTGATCAATCTAGTCGATCTAGCCACCATGATCAAAACCTAGTACGAGGGATGTTAGGTTATGTTGGAAAGATACAAGAGATCATTGAAGTGGATTTCTCTTATTTCCAACGTGCTGTTTTTATGTGCAAGTGGTGGGACACCTTTGATTGGAGTAATTTAAAGGAAGATCGCGATAGTAGGCTGATATCTTTCAACTCTAGAAAAATGTGAGATGAAGCTAAGGAGCCCTATGTTTTCCCCAAACACTGAAACCAGGTGTTTTTTAACCCAGATGTGTTGGATAGGGATTGGTGGTTCGTATTGAGACATGACCCTAGATCAAAACATATTTTTGAGAACAATAATGTTATCATGCCATGCAAGGTGGAAGATAATGAGGGTGATCATGATAACTGAGAGTGATATGGTACATGTGTTATTTCATCAATATTTATACTTTTCAAGATAGGTTTTTTGAAACTTTATAATATGTATTTTGAATTAATTGGTAATTTGCATTTTGTTAATGTTAAAATCAATATTTCACTTGATAATTTTCAATTATGTTGATCTCAAAAGCAATGGAATTTTGTATAAAGTTATTTTTTTGTATGTAAGATTATAATAAAATAATGATAATTCTAAAGTACATGAATTTATTTGCAAAATTTTTTAAACTTTATTATGTTACAAAAATTCATATTATTCTAGATTTATTATTTTACAATTATTTAAAATTTTACAAATTTAAAAAATTTTAATAAAATCATTTCACATTAACAGAATTAAAATTTTACAAATATTTTTACATACAATTACAATTACAATTACAATTTTACAATTTCATATACAATTACAATTACAATTTTAGAATTTTACATACAATTAAAATTACAATTACAATTTTACAATTACAATTATTTCACAGTGATACAATTAAAATTTTACAAATATTTTACATACAATTAGAATTAGAATTAGAATGACAATTACAATTTTACAATTTCACGTACAATTACAGTTACAATTTTAGAATTTTACATAAAATTTACAATTACAATTACAAATTTACATATATACCATTACAATTACAATTTTATAATTTTACATAAAATTATAATTATAATTATAATTTTACAATTTTACATTTATACAATTACAATTACAATCATTGCACAATAAATTAAATATTACAATTACAATTACAATTTTACAAATATTTTACATACAATTACAATTTTACAATATCATGATCATTTAATATTAAATTAACTAATAAACATCATGATCATGATAACCATCGTACAAACATCATATTCAACTAAAAAACACATTCAAATTCGCTAACATCATCGTGATCATGATCATCTAACAAAACACAATTAGCATTGTATAACATCATCACAACACAAACCTCAAATATACATCTCATGTGAAATAACTGCTATCACATACACATATATCTGCAAGCTGCACATTAAATAGACATATCTAACATGACCTAACAATATACACATCATGATGATCACCAACATGTAAATTAATTATAACTGCAACATGAACATAAAATACATGCACTATATATATATATATATATATATATATATATAACTGAATAATGTCAAAAATATACAATTGTAATATAAATTTCATATATCAGCTAGTGGTACATCATCAATAGCAGTACTAGTCGAGGCCTTCTCACTCAATGGTGCAGCCTCGACAAGCTTAGATACATGTTGATCATCACGTGCCTACTGATCTGGTATTGGTGCCTCATGCTGATCAGGATCAACTGTCAGCTGATCATCGTGATGATTCAACATGGTTGATGGTCTAGCCTGCTCATGATCATGAGTATTGATGGATGCTGCAGGTTGCTGACTCGACGTGGAAGATGGTCCAGCCTGCTCTCCATGATGACTTATGGTCGATGCTAGTGGAGGCTTCTCATCTGGAATGGTGTGAGGCGAACGATTATCACTCCCCTGATCATGATCATCATATGGGGCATCACTACTTGTGGACTTTCAATCAAGTGTTGCGTCTCGACCATGCCTATAACGTGCAAGGGCCCTCCTCAGCCTCCTAACTAAGGTCATAGATCCTACGACATGCCGCATCAGGGTGTATATGTCACACATCATGGCTCTCCACAGATGTACCAGTCTGCCATTCGCCTATATGTCTCTCATAGTAGTGGGCCTCACTCCCACCTCAACAAAAAATACACAGAGTTGGTTGCCCAACTCCATCCTCAATCTACTATCAAGCCTACCACACCTAGAAAAAGGCGGTACCTGCGCACCAACAGGAGCAGTTATGTCTGCACCAGCCTCATGATCCTCAGCATCTATCATATCCTGATTGTCATCAAGATCAAGACTTGGAACATTTGGTGGCGCTGGCATGTCCTTGCCATCAAAAGACCCAATATCTGTAAAATATATACAAGTACACAACAATAATTAGACATTTTCATTACATGATTTAATAAAAACGAGTTAAAAAACATGTTAGAATAATTTAAATAAAACATTAATATTAACTCTATCATCTGGCGGCTCATCATATGTGCAGAGGCTATTGGCACACCCTCTCCAATCCAAACCAGCATAAGGACAAGGGACCATAATGAAGGGATGCTCGTAAACACTGGCTAAAACCTCCATTGCATCATGTGATATCCTCACAGAAAACTCTGTCTCGCCCCTCTTGGGCATCACCTGTCCCCACATGTGCATCCATGCATCCAGCATCGACCTACGAGGTTGTCGAACAAAAGTATGCCTCGTCTCTAGAAACCTCTCAAAAAATAAGCAAAAAATATCTAAAGCAAAAGGGAATTTGACCCTCCCTTGTGCATTAGCATGACATTTATCTAAGGTTGTACAAAACTGCCGCAAAAAAATGGCAGACCACCTCACAAGTTGTGGCTCTTGTACTAAAGAATCAACATAATATAGAAGCAGACAACTAATGCATTTCCCATCGTTGGTGTTGTGTGAAATGGTCAAAATCAGAAGTGAGAGGCACCTCACCTCCTCACTACCAAATGCAACAATATGTAACTGACCTCCGGATAGCTGAAAATTTGAAGGAGACAGTATATACGTGCTAATGTATCTTTGGCAGTACACCAACTAACTCCCTAATGTATAGCCAACTGGAACCTTTGGGAACAAGGGAAAATCCACTCCTCTCCTCGATATCCCTATAATGAAATAGATTTCCTCCTCAGTGGGTGTGTACCACTTGTTAGGACCAACCCAGAAAGCCTGTAGGTGGGCATTCCACCTGCGGATAAGATGTTCCAAAAACAAACCATGGCCCTTTAGGGAAGTAGCTTCCTCATAGAACTTGAGGAGGCCTACTTTTCTTAGGAGCCCCTAGGTAGCTGTTGTAATAGGGTGAGGGTACGCATCTCTCTCACTCTCTCGTGCCTCCCACAAGCGAACCATGTTATACTGGTCCACCTGTTGTTGTTGTTGTTCCCGCTCTTCTCTCATTTCATGTCTCTGAATGATTGACATATTAAATACAAATTTTTTATTAAATGAGACATAGGCATGCACTGGTCACGGTACGTCTTTTTTTGTCACACAGCAAAGGTAGTGCACTAGAGGCGATGCACCTACAAATTTTCAATGCACTGCCCTCCTGGAATTGTTCTAAATTAAACATTACGGTGGTATAAGAAACCACATTGTTGACTATGGACTAGAATCGGGAGGGCGGTGCGCTGACCAAACTACACGCCCCGGGCATATAGTTTGGTCAGCGCACCGACTTGTTGACATCAGTACATAGTCAACGGTGTAGTATTTTACCAGGCAGCATCGTTGACCATGTGGAAATGTCTAAATGCGGTGTGTTGACAAAATTACCCACCACGGGGATGATATTTCAGTCAACGCACTGCATTGCCGCTATTCCACAGGGTCAATGGTGCAGCCAAGTAATCGACCGCACCGCACTTTTTAAAAATTTTAAAATATCACGATGCACCTTTTGGTACCACCCTGAAACCGATGCGGATACCATTAACACCAGTTGTGGTGCGGCCTGTAAATTTACACGCAGCACCGCAAACTAGTGTGAGCCGAATGGCTCAAGTGCACCGCGCGGTAATTTTTTTTTTAAGGTTAATTTTAAGCCAATTTACAATTCTAATCCACTAAAAGGCTTAATTATGGAAAAACAAGAAAAATTCCTGCACAGTTGGCCATCGAGTAATTTCAAAACTAAATTTTCCCACCATTTTGAAAAATTTGAAATGGAGTTGGTGGGTAATACAGAGCAGCAGTGTGTGTAATGGGTGCAATGGGATCACCGATGTTAGGGTGCCTCAAACAAGGAAAATTTGCACCAGTGCTTGAGAGCTCTGGAGCACTGAAAAGTGAAAAATGTGATTTTTTGGCTATATTTTTTTTTATTTAACCATGTTTCGATGTGCGGGGTTTTATAGGCACACCGGTGTGGTTTCTTAACACTGCACCGGCAGTTTCAATTTTGGCGCTGGGTTTTAGGATGCACTGATGTAGAATATTTGTAAAGCACCGGTGCACTACAGTGATAAGAAGCATCGGGTGGGTTTGTACGGAGTGAACGGTGTTCCAGTGTGCCAATTTTTTTTTCACATCGGTGCTTTCTCTTGTTGAATGCACTGGTGGAGTTTAGGATGATAAGCGCACTAGATGAAAAACATCTGCAAAAAACTCCACCCTCCAACCTCCTCTAGTAACCTCCGCTACAAACAGATGTCTCGGGTATTTTTATAAGGGGTTCCTCAAAAACATCCACTAGAGGGTCTTTTCCTTATACTGAGAGGTCTTGAGGTCTCTTCTGGAATATCTGTTAACCTACTCATCTCAGGTGTGGAGCACGGGGGAAAATGAGGACGTAATCCCCTCTCTCATAGTAGGGAGGACATCATCAACAGGTCCTCAAATGAGATAAGTATACAAACCGCAGAAATAGTAAGAACTGGAATTCGCTATTTAGACATAATTCTTTTAATACAAAAAAAAAAAAAATCTTAAAATTATGGAAGGAATATTTTTTTACAGACTGAATGTTGTAGATATATATTTATTGTACTATTTTTTGAGATATTCAAGAATGTACACTAGAATCGTTATTGATATGTGGGTTGTGTAAAAGTACATATATTGAAGTTCTAGCTTGTTTTTCAAGAAAGAGAAGTGTGAATAGTAGTTATATTATCAAGTTTAAGAAAGAAAGAAATAACCACTAGAAATATGAACCAGAAGAACTGTTATTTCAAGGTATAAGGTCGAAACCCTAGACCCTAGAACTAGTCATTATTTTGTAAACTATGATATGAAAGGACATCAGAGTTGTATGAACTAACTCCAAAAACTCAGATGGTCTGTACATATCTATTTAACTGAAAAAACTAAAACAGAAAATATGACAAAAGAAACTTTTCTATGTCTGTCCTTGAAGGATGGAATAAAACCTCTATATGAACGAAATACACATATATAAACTCTAGAAAGAGCGTTCGCAGTGAAACCCATGAAAGTAACAGCCAATGCAATGAAATAACCCCATGAAAAACTTTCTTTCTATAGTAACTAATATAGAGAAAAGACTAACTTTGCACAAGAAAAAATGATAACAAGCTCTTCGAGCAACCATGAAGATTAATGCGAAAGTCCAGTAGAGAAATGAGAGAAGCATTACATATAAATTTATATGAAAACAGAAATGATAAATGTGGCACTTCTATTCACAAGAGTGAGCCATACTTAAAAAAAGGTCAAGAGATGTATTACTAAAGATTCAAGGGTCAAGTAACTATCCATAGTGAAGGTTTATACATTATTAAAACATTGTTGCACAGAGGAAACTCTCCTTGTGGGCTGGGTTGTGTACTAGACTGATAGCCAGGTGTAGCCCCTTAAATTACAGACAAGATTTTGAGGAAATTGCATGCAAATATTCTACACACGGCAAAGCCCTCAAACATAATAAAAAACAAAAATGAATGACCCGTAAAGCCATAAAACTAGACTCATGATTTCATAACGCCGCGAGTGCCATGGAGCTAACTCTTGAGGGCTTCACGCTGAGAATTCTAAGACTAACAATGAATCCTGTACCTATTAGGAGCAAAAGGCAGAGTTAGGATGAATTCAAAGTACTCCAATGGAATGGCAACACACTAGTTAACCATTGCCAATGAACCGCGGAAGTTTACCTACTTCAAACCAAGACATAAATATCAGTTCAGCGGAACCCTTCTATCGGCGGGCGAATGGTAAGAGTAAAGAAACTAAAACCAGAGTTGCACTACCTAGTAAAAATTACTCTGCTAGCTAAGATTGCGACCCTGCATGGAGATATGGCCAGAGGGAATCTTAAAAATAAATTATCGACATAAAACGTATTATAGCGAAGAGAAAGTATCACAACTTGAATCCTTGATGATTTACGGTCCGAGCAGATTGGGTAGTTGCAACTGGAAGATGGAAGAATAAGCTTGAACCTCAACCATGACCCGGAATGAAGGCTACCCTAGCCTTGGAGCAGAGCTTGGAACCACCTACAAAAACCGTGAAGCAAGGAAAACTAAATAACATTAATAACTGGAGATGACCATGCCATAAGCGTAAAACAAAAATGATAGTGGCAGGATTGTAGGTGCATCTTCCCACACCTATAGAAGCACCATGGTCGCCCGAGCAAAGAGAACAAATATTGGATTGAAAGAGCCATGGTAGCGGCGAGGTTGCAGGGAGGAAATGAAGCCAGAGGTCGAACAAATGAAAAATTTAGTTAGGGTTGAGAGGGTCATTACCCTAAGCAGGTACCTGGAGATCACAACCGTAGATCCCTATTCTCAAATCCAACGACGGCCAGTAAGGAAGGTGTCAATCACTTGAACCCAATTCCCATGCAATGGTACAACGTATCTTATCTTACCTTTAATATTGAACCTACGACTTATATCATTAATATGGATGAGATCTCATAAAACCATCAATCTTCACTTGTCCCTTCGGGGTTTAATAATTCATGTGATGAGTTCAATTATTCCTAATGGCAGCCTAGAATTATATGTCGAATAAAACCATAACATTATTGCAAACATAAGTGCAGGACAGCGTTAAGAGTACATGTAAATAGATATAAGTCTGTATAGCTAATAGTATGGTGGTGTGTATTGAATATTTATATGTGAAACATTGATTGGCGAATGTTAAATTGAGGTGATGAGTGTAATTACCATGGTCGCAAAAATAAATATGTTAAACTGAGGTGATGAGTGTAATTACCACGGTTGCAAAAATAAATTATGGGAAATAGATATTTATATGTGTAAATATATAGAAGATGCACAAAGTAAATATATATATATATATATATATATATATATATGTGAAGCATTGATTGGCTATTAAATTGAGGTGATGAATGTAATTATCACGGTCACCAAAATAAATTATGAGAAAAAGATATTTATATATGTAAATATATATAAGATGCATAAATTAAAAAAAAGAAATGTATTGTTTAACTGTTATGTTTGTTACAAAAAAAAGATTAAACAACACAAATCAAGATTTAAATACATTTTTTTTCCAATAAAAACTCAAAAACATATCACTTAAAAACAACTCGGTTAATATATATGATTTACATTATTATAAATATTTTAAACATTTAATTAATTTTAAAATATTAATATATGTTAGATTTTTAAAATTATTATAGATCATCCTTCTTCTCTATGCTGACAATATTGTTCTTCTCGCAAGGTGCCCATCTGACCTTGATAAGCAACTTAGACTTCTTAAGGATTTCTGCTCTACCATGGGTATGTCTGTTAACACTGACAAAACAAAAGTTATGATTATCAAATCCAAGAAGGACACTTACGCTAATTTTATGTATGACAATAGTAACTTGGAGGAAGTGTCTTCTTACAAGTACCTAGGAATTGATATTCATCACAAGCTCAACTAGAACTATAGCATTCAGAAAAGGATTAATGGGGGGTGGAAAGCTTATTTTGGTCTTGAAAATAATTGTAAAATGGAAAACCTTGTAATGTGGGATACAAAGAAGTTCCTCTTTCAAACTTTAGTCACTTCTGTTATCTTATATGGATGTGAGGTTTGGGGTTGCAGCATCTCTAGAGAATCCTGGAGAAAGATTGACCAAATCCAAAAGCATTTTATAACGTATAACCTTAAAATTAAAAGCAATACACCTTATCCTGTTCTCCTTAAATAGAAGTGGGTCTTTCCCCTATCGAGGGCCTAGCTATGAAAAGGCTTCTGTTGTACAAGCACAAGCTCAATAGCATAGGATACCATAGACTTCCTAAGCTAGCTTTAAATTCCAGCTAAAACCACCTAAGGCTTAAACGAGGTTGGTATAAAGACACCAGGGCCTGGTTAAACCATTGGGAGATCGACGAGAATGTTGCATTGCAAAACATCAATAACATTAAAAAAATTGTTACTTCTAAGTTTAAAGAAAAAATGTGGTGTGACAAAGATCTAGCAGCTAAAAGAAAATGAAGGTATTATAAGGAGGTCATCAACCCCACCTTAGAAGATCAAAAGTATCTCCCTGTTTTAAGTAGCTCAAAGAAGAAAATCAATATAGCCAAGATTAGAACGAACTCGCATGAGCTCCAGTTCCTAAAACACCATGGATGGAAAGGATCTACCATCTCTGTGAGAATATGAACATCGAGGATGAAAATCACTTCCTCTTAGAGTGCCCTACGTACAACCACATTAGAGCTCAATTTCATAATCTTTGTTGCAATATTGACCTTCCTAACCTTTTAAGATGTCAAAATTATAGTGAACTCAGAGGTTTCTCTCCAAGCTTTTTGAACATAGGAATAAAATCTTAAATCAAATTAAATAACTCTTTTCTTTAGGTCCCATAAACCAAAGATTGGTCTCAGTGGACATTAACCACCATCATCTGCATCATCAAATGTGAATTCAAAAATTCCTTATAAATAATAAAATTTTAATTTGGAAAAATTTAAATTAGATTTTATTTTATTTTTATAATAATAATTTTTAAATATAAATATATAATTTTTAAATTTTTTATTTTTAAAATTACCTAATTTGGAAATGCATTATTTTTTTTTTAATGCCCATCGCTCTTCTACGATTGCACAATGTCAGAATCTGTAAATCGAGGAAAACCTATAAATTATTATCGATATACGAGGATCAAGTAGTTGATGGTAGTCACTGAGGTGAGAAAATCTGGCGGCTCGGCCGTTACACTCACCTTCAGTCGTCGAATATCAAAGGGCAGGAATTGAAATAGAAATATTAACCTAAGAAATTAAATGAGAAAATATATACAATAAATTAATAAAAATATAGAAGTTTGATTGATGAATATTAATATATGTTTAATGAAATAATAAAAATTCTAAAAAGAAATAAATTCATAAAAAATCTTAACCTAAGAAATTAAATAAGAAAATATATACAATAAATTAATAAAAATATAGAAGTTTGATTGATGAATATTAATATATGTTTAATGAAATAATAAAAAGTCTAAAAAGAAATAAATTTATAAAAAGTTTGGAACCACGATAATGATAGAATATTAATAATGGAATAAGATTTGTTAATGAAATGGTATTTTTTTTTAATAAAATAAACTAGCGATTGCACCAAGAGGTGCAAAGGAACGTCGGAAGGCAGTAGATATGAAAGGGAAGTAATTTTATGAAAATTAAAAGTTTGTGACGATATGGAATATTGGATTTTAAACTGTGACTAAAATCTTTCTGTGAAAATCACATCAAAATAGATTAGGTCGACGCGTTTCGAACCAGCGAGTGTGGTTCATCATCAAGACAAGATGGAAAATTTGATCAAGTAACCTTTTTAAATAGAAAGTATAGCTCCTACTAGAAATAATAAAAATTAATTTATTTTGTTTTAAAAAGAGTAAACTAAATGATCAAAGTTTAGAATTTGAATTTCAAATATTTATATTTATTTTAATAAGAATAATAATTATTAATTTAATATTATTAAATTTTAATTTATTTAATTTAATTTTTATTTTATTGTATTTATTTATTTATTTATTATTATTTTTAATTTTTATTTTATTTCTATTTTTTTATTTTATTTTATTTTATTTTTTTTAATAAAAAAAAAATTATCTATTTTATTTTTATTTTTAATTTTATCTTTATTTTATTTTATTTCTATTTATTTATTTTATTTATTTATTCATATTTTTTTTTTATTCATTTATTATTTATTATTTTTTTATTTTATTATTAGGAGCCCAATATCCAAATTTCATAGGCAGAACTTCTTTTTTCAATAGTTAAACCCATAAAATGGAATTCTCACACTACCACTTAGTATTTTAGTAATATAACTTTCGACGCCATTTATATGCAAATCCACACGATAGCGGATATTAAGGTCCTCGGCCCCACAACTGGTTATACGTACCTTGATTCAACGCCAAGTAGATCTGATGGCCTATAGCTCGTCGTGTTCCGATCGATCAATCTGACGGTAATCGCCCTACGAATGTGCACGAAACTTAAACCTTAGAAACTATGCGATGGACTGGGACCCAGTCCTTAACGCACTCTCCTCATCCGATGGTCGAGGATTTATCACGTTGGGTCAGGACAATCCAATGAACCGGAAGGAGGTTCGCATTATTTTTCCCAGCGAAGTTTAATGCACAAAATTAACACGAAAAAAATGGTTTTCGCAAACAACTCAAGGACACGTGACGGCCAACAACCGATATCGCATTTGTTTTGCAAAAACAACTTACCATCCTTGGCCTCGCGCGATACTACCGGTTTTCCAAACAGTGGTTTCACTGTTCACTTCAGTCACGGTTCCGTTTCTTTCCGCGCTCGAGGTTCCATCTAACTCCTTTTAATACAACTCTTCCGTGTTATAACAGGGCTTTAATCCATCCCTATTCATACACTTACACACCCATTCACTTCATATTGAACACAAACCCTAATGTTGTACTATGTTGAAGACGCGCACCTTCCATGATGTTACAATTGAAAAATTGCTGAGTGGTTTTAGCACTCCGAAGGGATACTCAGGTCAGCATCACTATTAAACTGAGTTAACTGGGTTTCGAGTATGAAACTTTGCAGGCAAGTTAAACTTGCCAGCAGCGACCTAGACGTGCAAGTACTTGTGGGTTATTCACTTCCCAGTGAGTTCTACTCCAGGGCGGATGGAAAAGCTCGCTCACATCAAATATAAATGGCAAAAGGGAAAACACAACCCTCGGCGAGCTGATTCTCCACATTATTTCATATATTATTGATTGATTGATTGTGTTTTTGAAGTCTTGAAAATGATCTGGCCTAGAGGATGTTTTTTATAGATTCAAAGTGGATATTCTTTGCATTTACCACTGCTGAAATGTTGCTGCTGAAATGTTTTGAAGGATTTGTCCTCAGATTTACTATTCTATAGAAACATGGTTTTTCCCTTTGTTATGTTTTAAGAAATGAATGGTCTAATGCTGTGTGGTTTTGCAAGTTGTACGTTCTGTTCAGTGTTTCTAATGTGTGCTATTATGATCTCAAGCTCATGCTTAGTATTTTTCAACCATTACTAGATTGAAATGCCTGTTGTGTTTTGGAAATTGCACACTGTAAACACAGTGCTTTAAAACTGTTTTTAAGAAAGCTGGCCACTTTGTCAGTGGTTGACCTGTACAATTCATTTGGGATGTTCCCTTTTCTATTAGTCCAAACTTTTCAAAAATGCTGAAAACATGTTTCTAAATACTCTCTCACTTAACCTTAATTTGTGATTTTATAGTGTTGAAGTATCACTAGAAAAAGGCAAGTTGTGATTCAGTCTCATTGGTGGAAATAATATCCTATTAGAAGGTGAAAATCAGAGCATACTTAAAACACAGTAACATATATGTGTTCTTAGATTTATTTCCAGCATATAATATGTTTAATATCATAGAGTGGAGTAGTTCTACTCCACACATTTTCCACACATTTTCAATCACTATAGTGTCTAGGGTGAGAAAGTCCTATAGGGTGCTATAGGGTGAGAAAGTCCTTTTCAATCACTATAGTGTCTAGGTTTGTTGACTTATGTTATTTGAATTTAACTGCCTTTTACATTAGTCCCTACCATCGTTTCTTTTTAGTATTTTGTAATGACAGCAAGGATTCCATTTTTCATTACATAAAATAGTTTCATCATTATTACACAAATATAACTCTAAACAATGCTCTTATTTCTTCATTGGTGTTTTATTCTATTACCTAGGGACGCTCTTGATGCATTGGGGTTGGTGTACCTTGTAGGAAACTTGAGTTGACTGTAAAATTACATGGATAATGGTCTTCTATCTAGTGTGATGATGCACACAGCTTCCTGAATTATATTCATATTATTCCAAGAGCATCTTTTTGGTTGAGGATTTCTGTGTGTTTTCATTCAGTTTCTTTTCTTGAATATGATGTCTACATGACTGCAACATTTGAAATGATTTGTAAGCAATTTTTTCTACTATATAATCATATAAATAATGACAGTATACACACTCTAATGTTGTGCCGTTGTTTAAATAATCAATACGAGTTTTAATGTTTTTTTCAGTCACAGTTATTATGCTTTACAGAGGCTGACTTCTCGTTGGATGCTCCAGAGATATGTTCAGTCTGGCCTATTGCAGTTGTAGCAGGTGAAGAAACTAGACTTGTTCTCAGAGGCCACAATTTGACAACTCCTGACACAAAGTAAGTTTGTGTGTAAATTGTTTACCAGACAGATCTACTCCAAAGTATACGTATAACGTACCTTGGCTTGTCAAACCAATGCCGATATGTGGTCAGTCCCACAGCTATCCTCCCCCGCGCTAAATGTCGAATGGATCTAATGGTCCGCAGCTTATCACGCTCGAACCGTTGATTAGACGGGTGTAAGAGAGTGTCGCATTTTTTTCGTTTCTGAGCTTTAGAGCTCAAAAAAAATGCGATGAGCATGGTTTTTCCAAACCGCCTGTGGCCACGTGTCAGCCTAAGAGCAATATCGCGTTCTTATTTTCGAAACCACTTACCATTTTCAAATAACGCGAATACCACCAGTATCGGGGCTGAAACCACATTCATTGTTTACCCAACTCACGGTTCCGCTCACTCCTTGTCTGAAGTTTCCGCCTCCTCCGTTATGTGTGATTTCGCCTCTTTCATTTACAATCCCAATTCAATACAAAATTCTTCGCTGTGTGTTCTCTTTAAACCTTTCTCCACTGCTATGAGACTGTGGCTTTGGACTCCATGATATCAAACCAAATTACCTAGAAAGCAAAGCAACTATTTCATTGTAATGCTCAGAGAGCGTGTCCTAAACTCGCTATCGAGAGCTCAGAGCACGGGTTAGAATTGCAGCAACCATATTTGCCTAGGTCTCAGGACGAATGTCAATAACACCAAAAAAAAAAACAGAGATTAAACTGCTATTTGCTCTTGGCTGATAGCCCTACTATAATTTTGATGGATCCTCTATTCAGAACTCAATTCTATGCACAATGGAATAAAAATACAGACTCCTGAAACTTATAAGAAATAAATTTAGAGAACTTCTAGATAGTTTGACGAATTAACAATGACGGCTTGCATAAAAATAAGAGCCCAATATTGAAGGATAGGGCAGTAGGTCGAGGAAGAAGCATGGAAGAACAGGGGAGCAGTGGGGTTATATATAATGACCCACTGATGAGTTTAGATAGCTGGTAAATCAAACTTAAAACATAAGAAAACGTAAACACAAACCGGAAGTCACCATCGGGGAAGGAACTCTAGATGTGATCAAAGTGGGTTGGGTGCCCCTGTAAAGGGTGGTGATTTTCTCAACTCAAATCATTTTGGTGGGCCTTTTCTGGTCGGGAAAGCTGTGGAAGATTCTGATATGTGGCTGTACACGTTGGATTTGCCCCAATTTCATTGGTGACAACATTGAATAAATGCAGTGTTGATGAGAGTGGTCACTGGACTTCATTGTCCAAAACAGTGAGTCGCTGTGCCACTGGATTTATGGGGGCAATCCACTATGAGGACTGTAGCTGGTAATACATTCATGTCCTTTTGAGAATTGAAATGATTTTGTCTGTTTTAGGGTGGGACATTTATCAACCAATGGAGTAATTGATGGACCAACGGAGTAATTAATGGGTGTTCTCGTCGAAAATATCTATACCCACTTCCTGTACAAATAAAAAAATTCTACATGGCTTGCACATCTTTCATGTAAGATTGTTTTTCTTCTGTGGACACCTTTATCAATCTGGTAGTTTCTGTCACCACCACAAATTTAATATTCATGAACATGAAATGATTTTGGTTCAAAAAAGTATATTTTTCCTTATAACCCACCTGAAATTGTTCTGATCTTTATTAATCTGGAAAATTAAATGCAATATTGTTGCTTTTTATATAGAATTTGTTGATTTTTTTATTCATGTTTCATGAATAGAAGAACTTGATCTGGACATTCGTTTCCATATATTTCTTGTCCTGAATATTTTTAAATTTTGACATTTTCATCTCTTCTAAAATACATGTCTCGAGGAAACCTACTAAACAGTTTCCCTCATTGCAAGGATGGTTCCCAGGGTAAATGGGATTATTCAAAGCTTGAGACTAATAAAACAATTTACTCGCTAAAAACTCAACATGTCACTTGCATGAATTGATCCTGGGTGAGGAAGATGCCACTTGACAATTTCTTTTATCAATTATATTTGATATTTTCCTTAGATTATACTCCTCAAAATTTGTGACTAGATATGTGGCTTACCTATCACTCAGCCACTGACTAACATTTAGATCCTTGGTTATTCACTTGAAAAGAGTAATTTACAGCAGAGGTATATCTTGATGTCAAAAGAAGACGAGAAGAAGGTTTATTCTTATATGGCTCTCATCAATTATCATCTGGGATAATATATAGTATTTACTATGACACTGATAATATCTAGTGTATAGTATAGGAAAGTAGCCTATGTCACAGGCTAACAGTAAATATTGTGACATTTAGATCCTTGGTTATTCACTTGAAAAGAGTAATTTACAGCAGAGGTATATCTGATGTCAAAAGAAGATGAGAAGAAGGTTTATTCTTATATGGCTCTCATCAATTAGATGGAATAAGCAAGTCAATAATGATTGAACTCTATTAATCACAACAAAAGAAAAACCCAAGCTAGTGACCGACATTTAGATCCTTGGTTATTCACTTGAAAAGAGTAATTTACAGCAGAGGTATATCTGATGTCAAAAGAAGATGAGAAGAAGGTTAGATGGAATAAGCAAGTCAATAATGATTGAACTCTATTAATCACAACAAAAGAAAAACCCAAGCTAGTGACCTTTAATTAGTTTTGCTTACAGATTAGCAATGCATGCTTTCAGTGTTACAGGTTTAAATTTAAATAATATGTTCAAAATCGAGTAGGGTAAGAATTGAACTCATGACCCCCGTGGCCTACAGGCTTCCCTACCTTGTATGAGGGCATCGACTCCTAAGCTCTAGCCTCATAGCCACACCAACCAGCCTCCGGCACCATGTCATGAATAGGTGAGAATGGGATTCGACCCAAGAGCTGCCCCATGTCCACAGGCTACTTTACCTTTCATGACAGGCATCCCATTTTGGCTTAGGCCTCAGGCCCTGTCAATGATTTGATACCATGTTAAAATTAGACAGGGTAGGAATTGAACCAAAACCTACCTGTCGCCAACAAGCTGCTCTACTAGACTACCGCTGCGCTACATGCCCAGTTTATGATAACCTTCCCTACTGGTTCAATTTAAAGGTGTGGAATGCAACCTCCAATACAATAACTGTGGATAAAAATGAGGGATTTTAGCTGAAATTTTCATATGGGCATAATTTCCTAATCACAAAGAAAAACGACTTTATTGGACTGAAATTATCATATGGCAATTACCTCATAATCGCGATTGTGAACATTGGCCTTCGATCCTGCTAATATCTGGTTTATAGGGTCAATTTTGTTTTTTTTGCTGACACTGTAGACTGGTGGTTTAGGATTTAAAGCATGCGGCTGTCCTCTGTTTTCTCCTCTTAGAAGCTTCCCTGAGGCCTTTGAAACAGCCGTTTTCTGCACTGTTGTTGCAGGTTAGTTACAAAATGCGTGCTTTGCTGCTTAAATGCCCCGAATTTGCTCCTCTCCCTCTTCTCTCCACTTTCCAGAGAGAAAAGAGAGCCGAGAAAGAATATCACTCTCCCTGATACAACAATAATATACAATGTGCGATATTTTGCAACGCCAAGGCATTTAACTACCCCAAGCGGTAAGCGAAGTGACGACGGGGAAAAAATAAAAGACCAAAGTGCAATAATAACGGCCTGAGAGCTGAAAAAAGCTAGAGATAAAGAAAGGAGAACTGACCAAAGCAACGGCCCAGGCAGAACAAATAAAACCCACTGTCTCCCAAAGCATCGCCATGAATAAGCTTCCCCAAGCCCTAGCCCCAATTCCCACCATCTCCCACGTCATTGTAGGCTTCCCAAAGCATTGCCATAATAAGCTCGCCCTAGCCCCAATTCCCACCACACACAGGGGGTCTCCCTCTTATTTGTCGAGGACGCTGCTCTACTAGACTACCGCTGCGCTACATGCCCCGTTTATGATAGCCATCCCTACCGGTTCAATTTAAAGGTGTGGAATGCAACCTCCAATACAATAACTGTGGATAAAAATGAGGGATTTTAGCTGAAATTTTTATATGGCCATAATTTCCTAATCACAAAGAAAAACGACTTTATTGGACTGAAATTCTCATATGGAAATTACCTCAGAATCGCGATTGTGAACATTGGCCTTCGGTCCTGCTAATATATGGTTTATTATGGGGTAAATTTTGTTTTGTTTTGCTGACACTGTAGACTGGTGGTTTAGGATTTAAAGCATGCGGCCGTCCTCTGTTTTCTCCTCTTAGAAGCTTCCCTGATGCCTTTGAAACAGCCGTTTTCTGCAATGTTGCCACAGGTTAGTTACAAAATGCGTGCTTTGCTGCTTAAATGCCCCAGATTTGCTCCTCTCCCTCTTCTCTCCGCTTGCCAGAGAGAAAACAGAGCTGAGAAAGAATATCACTCTCCCTGATACAACAACAACAGACAATGTGCAATATTTCGCAACATCAAGGCATTTAACTGCCCCGGGCGGTAAGCAAAGCGATGATGGGGAAAGAATAAAAGACCAAAGCGCAATAATAACAGCTCGAGAGCTGAAAAAAGCCAGAGATAAAGAAAGGAGAACTGAACAAAGCAACGGCCCAAGCAGAACAAATAAAACCCGTTGTCTCCCAAAGCATCGCCATGAATAGGCTTCCCCAAGCCCTAGCCCCAATTACCACCATCTCCCACATCACTGTAGGCTTCCCAAAGCATCGCTAGAATAAGCTCGCCCTAGCCCCAATTCCCACCGCACGCAGGGGGTCTACCTTTGATTTGTCCAGGACTCGATTCGGAGGGAAACAAAGGAGGAAGTGTGCGCAACGTTTTTGGAAATGCCGTATCTGTCTAGCAGGCAATGGCTGAGCTCTCGTAGGGCATGAGCGAGGATGAAGATGAGTATGGCAAGGCAGGGCGGTCCAGTTCTAGGTCTGGTGTCCAGTTTAGGTCGAAGCCTTGAAGTGCAAACCCTTGGACAGACAGACAGACAGAAATTAACAGTCGGTAAAAGGGCCAAATGGAAGATTTCCATTGGTTTGAGGAGGTGCCACGTGTCTAAATTTTATTGGCTAGAAAGGAGATAAGAAAAGCTTCTCATTGGCTGAAATGAACAATGTCTGCTCACCCAAAACTAGCATAGAGAACGCCCCCAGCCTAATTAAATTATTTGGAGCAAGCCAAATAATATAGAAATATGTAATAAATATTTAATAAAATAAAGATGCTAATTAAACATTAAAAATAAATTAATGTAAGGTGGTGATAATAATAATGTAATAAAATGACAACGTATAAATTATAAAATAAATGACTGCTAAAATAATAACATAAATTATATCAAGATTTAGGATCTGCTTCTACATTGAAGAGTTTGGTTATTCCATAAATCAAAGAATTGAAGAGCAGACTACTTGGATTGGCTCCTTTGTTTTGGTTGAACATATATTTAGAGAATTCTCGTTTTTATTTTATTTTTTTCATTTATATTTGTATAGTATTTTATATTTTCCATATTATTTTTTTATTGCTTTATAATATTTATTTACTGTAAAATTTATTTTTATTTTTAATTTATATTCTTGTGATATTTTCCATTATACATATATATATATATCCATTAACTTTATTTTTACGATGTATTTTTTCTCATTCTTTCTTTTTCATTTATATATTATTAGATTAAGATTTCTTTTAACAACATTTTTTTAAATATAATTGATTAAAATAATTAATAATATTATAATTTCTTTTGTATTAAAATAATATTTATAAACTTGTATAAGTTATGATATTGGTTAATCTTGATTGTACAATTTTTATTTTTTTAAGCCGTTTCTAATTTTTTTAATTAATTTAGTATTTAATTAAAAATTAATAAAATTAGAAAGATTTATTGGTTTATTCATTATTTAACTAACAAAATAATAACAATAGAAATTTTTTCGTTGAAAAAATAAATCTAATATATCGTTTCATTCACTTAATATTATTCAAATTCTCAATCTTTAGGAGTTTACCATTGCATCCCTATTATATGTAAGTGATTGGTTGATCTTGCTATATCTTAAAGCTTGATGTGATTTATTTGCAGAAGCTTACATAGTTTATTAATAATTAAGTTAATAATTAGCGATATAAATATTTAATAAAAATATTATAATAATAATATTATGATAAAAAATGTTATAATAATGAATTAGTGAAAATATAATAATAATAATATTATGATAAAAAATGTTAGAATAATAAATTGATCGATATATTATTAAAGAGAAAAAATTTTAACTAAGAAATTAAACTTTTGTAAATATCAAAATAATTTAGTGATAATTAATTTAAAAGTAAAATAAAATGAACATTAAGATTAAAAAGAGTAAAGACAAAGATGATAGGAGAAACCCAAAAAGAAAAAATGAAATAAGATTAAAAAATAAAAATAAAAGAATAAAAAACATACAAAGAAAAAGATTCAGACTAAGGGGAAGGGAGGGGTAAACAAGGGAATAAAATGAATCAATGGCCTAAGGGGAAGGGAAAGATGGAATTAAATGAATTCATAAAAACAAGAGTAAATTTGAAAATTTATTATTTTTTATTTATACCCACGTAATATGTGAGATTGCTATGTTAAATTTGAATCTGAAAGTATACACATTATTATACACTGTCAGGATCTGTAAATCGGACGAAGACAAGTAAATTATTATCAATATAAGACGATGGTGCTAAGCATAAACAACTTGCTATTAAATTAACCTAAACAACAGGAATGCTATCAAATTAGCATAAACCACTTGCTATTAAACGAACATAAACAAGGTGATATGATGTAGCTTTAACTCTTTTTTCATTGTTATGTTTTAAAACTATCTAGATTGTTATTTCACAGTGTAAAATGACAAAATTAGATTACATATTTCAAACTGGTATAATTTGAAGGTGAAATCGTTGCTGGAGCTGAGCTGATGGTGAAAAAAATGCACTTCCTTCAACTTAGTGTCACTTTGATCACATTGCATTTGACCAAGTTTGGTTATGTCTCTTTTTTTCCATAACCCTTGAAAGAAAATAAACTCTGTAGTAATTATGGACAATTGCAATAACACCCAATAGTACGAGAGCGAAAGAAGTTTTACGGAGAAATGGCATGGAAGCAATGCAGTTTTCCTAGTTTAAATGACTATCTATGGACATTCTAAGATTCCATTGTACAAATTTATATATTGAATCACTATTTTAGATGAACCTTAGTTTTAGTGATTTAAATGACTATCGATGGACATTATAAGATTCCATTGTAAAAAATTATACATTGAATCACGATTTTAGATGAACTTTATACCACATGTTAGGATTAAACAACATCCATAGATATAATAGTATATAACAATATTTAAATACATTGTTTTTACGGTATACCAAGACAAATAATTATGGGCTTTTCAAGCTTTTAAATAGGCTACATCTAAGATCAATATCATTAGAAAAAATATTTATTTCATATGCCTCGAGGTGAAAACCACCAATTTGATAGTCAATTTTACTTTAACAACAGTAACAATTACCCCCTTAAACTTCACTTTAGGAGATTGATTTGGTCCCATTCATCAACCATCTCATATGAGTTTCTAGGTCCCCCTCAAGCTAGGATACCATTACATCTGGCACCACCCTATCAATTACCCAGTTAAACTTAACCTGAGGAGATTGATTTGGACTCATTCATCAACCATCTCATATGAGTTTTCACATCCCCCCTCAAGCTAGGATACCATTACATCTGCCACAATGTTACCTCTCCAAGTGGTCCATTCCACAACTTGATGACTCCATGAGCCACTTCACTCAATGTATGCCTAAGCAAGCTCTTAATTCCTTACAACTATGAATGTTCTCACACAACATTTCTAGGTGAACATCCAGTCTTACAACTTCTTAACAAAAACCCTTAGGGTGTTCACACTTCACACATTGGCTCATTCATTAAACTTCAACAACATTTACTCCATCCACATTCTTTACTCTACATTGACGTTTCAACCAGGTAACATTTTCTTAGTAGCTTTTCTATGACCTCCAACTAATTTGCAAGCCTTTTTTTTACCCTTTTCATGCTCCAGCTAGTTTTACTATAAAATCTTAGCCACTTTGATACACCATGGTTTAATATTTACCACCTTGGTTAGGATATTCACAAACTTGTGGTACTTACCACTCTAGCTCTAGTACCAAATGTTAGGATCGCAAAGCACTAAGAGAGATGTTAGTGTCTAAAGACTAGTTTTTTTTTCTCAGTGGCCAACAACAAAAATAATCATAGACTTTTATGGCCTTTAAATAGGATAAATCAAACATGAATACTATGGTTAAAACCATGGATGTCATTTATTTGGAGATAGAAAACCACCAATAATCAAATTTACTCGAACAACCCTAGCACCACAAACTGTAACCCTTTTTTCAAAATAGTTAATGTGATTTATAAATTTGGAATGATAAGTTTCCAAGTGACTTTGAGTTTCCCATGTCAAGACACTTGATGTGATTTAAAAAATTTGGAATTATCATTTTCCGAGTCAACTTTGATTCTAGTCATTATATATGATGGATAGTTTTATTATTTAAAAAAGGTGCAGCCTAACTTAGAGATGAAATGACCTTTCAGTAGAGATTTTTAAAAGCATGAGTTTAAGTTTTTTAATATGTAGAATTTGTGTCTTACCAGGATTTTCATGTGCCCAATCCATTTATGCATTCAAAATTGCATTTTAAGCAACAAAAAATCACATTTTTTCTTGAAAGTGAAAAATATATTTCATTTAAAGTTAGACAAATACTTTAAAAAATATTAATTTGAATTTATTAATAATATTAATTTAAAAGAAAAAATTAGATTTTTAATATATATATATATATATATATTCAAAAAAAATTAATTTTCTATATCGTTTTTTACATTAAATGGAAGTTATTTTAAAATTATCATATACATTTTCCATAAATCAAATCTAACTAAATTAGTTGAGGGTTATCTCTTTTTTAATAGGTAAGAATAAAATAACACTCTTTTAATAGTGCGTAGCCATGAACTTTGTTATTGAAAATTGGGTGGAGGGTCAAAATTAATTGATGGTATTGTTTTAATAGTTTAAATGGAAGATTTAATATTTACAACTTGAAAGAAAACCTATAATTTCATGTCATGGATGTAGTTATAATGGTTCTACATATGTGGAGATACTTTAATTGGTATTTCTTATGTGATATGAGAACATCTTAATTGATGGTTTTGTGTAATTCTTATGTTTTGTTGAGATTTCATTTATCATAGGCCTCATGAATATTTAGTCCTTGCCCTAAAATTGTGTATGTAATTGGTTCACTGCATCTTAATAAGTGGGATTTTATTATATATGATGCAAAGTATATGAATTTATATGGTATATCAATCTTTTGGACATGTTGTTGATTGGCCTAGCTTCTTAGACCCAAAAGGCTCTAAAATTTGCTAGAAAAGGTTAAAAACATGAAAATTCTCTTAAAAATACATGATTAAGGGCATGATGACATGGGGGTTAACTATGTGCAACGTGACTAATACAAATATAGGTAGCATAGTTGATAGCTACCCTCATATTTCTTTCTCCATTGAGCAAGGGGATAGTGCTAAGGTTCATCCTCTTCCTCTAAGTTTTGAATATCAAGCCTCTATTGACAATTAACAAAAGATTATGAATATGAAGTTCAACAAATTTCCTTCAAAAATTTAGACAAAAACTCAATTAAAAAAAAACATCACCAAAGATTTAATTTTAAAAAACTCATTTTAAAATTTTTGCAAAAAATACATACTTCAATCCAAAACACTTACTTCAAAAAATCCGAGAAAAAAATGTCTTATAAAAATGAAACGAAGCTCAAAATATTTCCTTCCAAGTCCTACAAAAAATTTTCATTTAAAAAGTTAGACAACAACTCATTTTAAAAAATCATTATAAAAGATTTACTTCAACCCAAAACACGTACTCCAAAAAAGTGTCACTTCAAAAAATGCCTCCAAAAAATGTCCATTGAAAATTAATTCCAACTTCTTAAAAAATGCCACTTTAAAAAATACTTCCAAAAAATATCATTTTAAAAAGTACTTCCAAAAAATGTCATTTCGAAATTAAGCCTGGTGTCAATCCTAGAGACAGCCTTTGAGTTGTGAAAGACCAGTGCCTCGGACATCTTATATAGAAAGGAGCAATATGATATGACAAGGATAATTAGCAAAACAAGGCTCTCATGCTATCTCTTGTAAACAGGAAGATTAATTTGAATGGGACCAAAACTTTCAGAAGCTTGATACAGAGAAAGAAATATTGTAGAGGCAAGATGTGAAACTCTAACACGAATGTATCAGATAATTCAAAGGCAGCTTACTGCAAAGAGGGCTGGATTCTAAATACTTCACAGAGATGAGTAATCATAAAGTATCTACTGCGTAAATAGAATAAAGAGAATACTAACTGTTATTGAGACAATATCCAGAAACATATATCAGCATGCGGTGGGCTTACGAAATTAAGAATGCACACATGATAACAACATTTGTAAATAACATCTCATAGCAGCTAATATATCAGAAGTACGGGCGAAGTGAAAATGGAACAGCATATCATGCATGAGCCATATTTAAAGTGCCAGACAGGTTATGGCATAAGTATAAACTAGGATAAATTCATACCAAAACGAGTGGGCTACTGCATTCCAGAACATGATACAAGATGAATGGATGTAAATGAAAAGAACAGCTAAGCTATAACACATAGGAGAGAATTACACATTGTAAAGCACCAAGACCAGAATCCTCATTGAAGATAGAACTCCTTTTCATTGAGACCCAACGGGCTCTTCACGTTTGTATTAAAGCTTCAACAAAAGGCATGCAAGAAACTCTTTCATAGCTAATTCTTCAGAAAATATTGAACCTGTTTTTCTCTTCCAATCTTGCTTATATAGAAGCCTCAGAAAACATGAACGAGAAGATATTTTTGGGAAAAATATCTTCCTCGCGTGCTGGAAAACAGTTTGAGGTCTCCATAAAAAATAACCAAAATTCATGATGAGGAATTGGGGCATCTCATCATTGACAGTTAGGCTCACGGTCGTTTTAAACAAAAATATCAAATAATAGTTTCTGACAGAAGGTAAAATGCAGGAGTGGAATGTGAATTCCACTCGAAATTTAAAAGTAACAAACTAAAATGGAAGTAAAAAGCCACTAGGGCCGAATCATGAATTGACGATGCTCACTGACGAGGTGGAGTTGAGGCAGTTGCTGTCACAGATGGAGAAATGTTGGCTGAGAGGAATCGATTTTCCTCTTATGTGGTAGTAGAGGCTTTTCTACCTGTAGCTCTTCATGATTTTCTTTAATTCTGATTTAATTTGGAGGATGGGCTATTGATAATAAATATTAGCCGAAATCTCCAAATTGTCTTCAATATTTCGTTTCTGCTGTGGCAGGTCTTTGACACTGATACTCTGACTTTCCACTACAATAACCTCTCGGCGTTCCAAATCACAGTGACCGTGATTGTGGAACCTAGAGTGAAATCATCCCTCTAAAACAACCCTGCACAATACGATAAAATCATCAAGAAATCGAGGGGAGCGAGGGAAGGATGCTATGGAGGCTTGTGGAATGATAGTGCGATTGTGAAAATAGCGGCTATAGTGGAGGAATGGTAAAAAAATAGGCAGAGGAATGATGTTTAATGTAAAAACCCAGAGTTTAAAGTTTTGGGAGAATACACAAAATGACATGGGAAATGAATGAAACAGAGACCACGATGTGGGACCCAGCGTGGGCAGAGGGTGATTAGCTGAGAGTCGTTGGATCTGGGTTAAATGAAAGGCTACAATTGGATCGGTGGATCGCAATTGAAAGGGACAGAGGGTAACACCTTTAGAACTTGTGATTGGTGATGCGTGATTGAGCGCCAGCCGTCCAATCTAGGTCGAGATCGACGGCGAAGATTCAATCGACGGGGAGACGGACGAGAGCTAAAGGAGTGGAGCGAGAGAAATGAGGGCCATCGGATCAGAGGGAAATTGACGGTGGAGATTATAATCGAAGGATCACAATCGGGGAAGGGTTTTCAAAACTGGGAAAAACAGTGAATGTTAACCATATGATCAACAAATCTCAAATCCATACCTTCAAAAATAATAAAAATTAAGCCCAAATCCATACTTTCAAAAAAAATGATGCCCAAAAAACATCCAAAAAATGTATCACATACCTCCAAGAAATGTCCTTTGAATGTACCTCCAAGAAAAGTCCTTAAACCCAAAACAATATTTTGCAAAAAATTTCTTTGAATGTACCTCCAAGAAAATTCTTTAAACCCAAAACAATTCTTTGCAAAATCAGACCAAGACCTTTGTAAAATCAGACCAAATGTGTGAAAATATGCAAAAAAAATGAATGATTTCACGATAATTTATATTGCTGCGAAACGTTTTTTTGGAGTGGTTCTGTGGTATTTTTCGGCCGACGGAAAATTGGGTGAAATTTCGGTTGAAATTTTATATAAAAGTTTGGCCTAACTTTTATGTCGTTAGACTTGATGGGCCGTCGGCGCAAAACACAGTTCGGCCAAACTTTTTTCAAGAGTTTGGCTGAACTAACGCGTCAGCAATTACGTAGACCCAAGCTCTGAATACGTATCTGCAACTTTGGACTGATTAAACTCCATGAAACATTCTGAATTAACTATCGGAACCAAGACAAGAATTTTTAGAATTGAATCTACTTTTAGGAAATATAATTTTTATGGAATTTCATAAATATTTACTAATTTTAATTAATTTTGTAATAAAATGGGTACAAAAAAAATTCTGAAGGTCATTATGATTCATTGAAATCATAATTTTTTATCTTCCAAAACACATTGTAAAAAAAATTGAAAAAATTATGGTGCATTACATTGGTTCGTCGTCTCTAATGGGTAGTTTTTAGATTTTTATTTTATAACTTATATGTTAAGAAATTTCTTGCATCGTGAAACATATTCAAAATATGATTTTTTTTCATATTGGACCAGTTCAAAAAATTCTAGTAATTATGATATGCATCCGTTGGCTTTGTAAATATGACGAAACCGAAGTAGACTCTGTCTAGATTGTTGTAACACATTTTTTTTCTCAAAAACACAAAGTTTCAAAGAATACAACATTGCGTATTAAAATGACTTCTTATGAATCCTTTGATTGCTAAAAAACACACACTCAAAGAAACGCTAAGTTGAAATATCAAATGTGTATAAAAAAATTCCAAAAAATAATTAATAGAAAGCTAATAAAATTTCTGACAACTTTTATTTTTATCACAAAATGAAATTCTAAATATAAAAATTGTTTTATCTTGCAGAAAGTTGAAGAACAGAAAAAAATGAAAGTTTTTTCTCAAAAAAGGGCAAAGAGTGTAACGCAGCTTCACATTTTCACTAAATATGAATATAAATAATGTTCCAAAGGGGTGGGTGGTAGACATGTTAGAAAAAAGGTCCTTGTGACTCCAATTCACTACCAAAATTAAGTGGCAAGATGGAAATTTTGTGGAAATTTGCAATGAATGTTTTATCATGCAACATGACGGGTGTCTTAAATTTGAAAGGGAGACCATGATTCATAAAATTTGATCTCTTTATGTAGAATTAGACATTTTTTGGTTGTATAAAGTGAAAGTGATTGGTTTCACATTAAGCCTGGCTAATGCTATAGTATTTTATGCCATGTGTGAGGAGGGGAAAATGGGGAGCAATATTTCTCTCCCTCGAACACTTGACATACATAAAGAACCACACAATGGATCCCTCAAGGGAAATTTTGTTCATGATTCTTAATATTTACAATCAATTCCTTTTTCCTACTAATGTGTATGTTCCTAATGATGTGAGAAAGAGAGAAATGTTATTAAATCTCAACATGATAAGATTGGAGTTAACCTTTTTTGCATCCCACGGGGAGAGCATACAACCTCCCATCACCAACCACCCTCTCAAGCGTTAATATATGGCCATAAGTATAATCTTTACATTGATGACCATAGTATGTATTTTAAGGGTGATTATTTAGAGGTATAGTTCAAGTGATCTAACCTAAGATTTGGATTTAAGAAATTTATGAAGTGTAATGACAAACTCATGCATTCAAAAATAATCATATTGTTTTTTGAAACTCATTAGCTACAATCAGAATGAAACATCTAAGTCTAGATCCATACTCTATGGTTACCATACACATTACATAGTTTGTATCCACATTTATTTGTATCCCAAACTAAGGTGGAGCATTGATGGATTAAAAGGTGTAAGGATATCATTGATTACATAGTCATTCAACATTGGTTTTTAAGAAAGATATAAGTCATGTGACATTCACATCAGAGAGAGAAACTAAGAAGGAATCTAATTCTATTTTTGAATGGTTTAAATTTCATGCTTATCATGAAGTTATTTATCTTGGGTAAACAAACTTACGAACTTTGATAAGGTATATGAGATTCAAATATCTTGGATTACCCAAATCTAAACTTGACTCCATTACCTTAAAACTGAAGGTTGACCCAATGAATTGTTTATTAATGTGTGTGGTAAATGATTCTTATACTCACAATTGCACCACATGTTACAAAGGAAACGCCATAAGGTTGTGGTATAGGAAAGAATAGCATATAACAAAGAAGAGGTAATAGGAACTTTCTTGGCTCCAATTGATCCTCCTGAATAAGGGGTTGAGAATTATGTTTACTGGACCTCAAATCAAAATATCCATATTGGGTAATTGATGTGGGACAACTTCTTTGTTATTAATTGCATGTACGACGTGTTTTTTCATAATGGATGAGACATTTTGGCCAAAGTTCTCAAGACCTCTATATGAAAAAATCTGCATGTTTATTTTTTTCTACATGAAGGATGCACTTGGCTTTTATGACCAAGTTAGGCAGACTTCACCCTTCCATGAAATTATTTTCTTCTATCACATTCGCAATGTTGAATTCCTATGATACTACTCCTAGAACTCTAACTCTGCTCTACAGGTATAATTATTTAATGGAATAAAATCTTATCACTATGACATGTTGTACTTCATAAGAGACTACTAATAATCTTAAGTATGGTAAATCCACCTTCACCTATCATTTGAAAATAGAGTATAAAGTTATCTTAATTATCAATTTTAGGGATATGAGACATTTGGACCCTTTTTAACCCTTGGGGATGATTAATTAATCTTAGTTCAGGTAATTTATATTAATAAATTATCTACAACCATATTTCCATAATTCCTCTTTGAACGACCAATATTCCACTTCTTTGGAACTTTTCACCTCAATCAGAATAACAAACATCATGAAGACCCAAAAGTAAGAAGAAAAAATAAACTCATATTCAGGGAATCTAGCGACTTCTTAAAGGATCATAATTCACGTCTTTAGTGCCTTTTAAAGATAATTTATTTTCCCATCAAATAAAAAGCAACAATCAAATTTTGTAGTGACAAGAATGGGAACAAATTTTAAATTTAATAACTCCCTTCCCTAGTGATATTACATTTTTGTTTTGAAATGAAATTATTTTCCTGATGTTTTAAATAATAGATTCCTCCCCAAATGACCCTTTAGAGATACCTTTTTTTTCAATTGATTGCAATAGGTAAGTTTCTTTTGTCTAGTATTTTATGGGTCATTGAATTTAAGGGCAGAGGTAAAGAGACTACTGGACAAAAAAGAGCAGAGTAACTAAATTTCAAATGAAAATAAAATTGAGGAGTCTCTTCTGATTTTCTCATGTGGGCATTCTTCAATTGATGAGGTAGTAAGAAATTTCTCCTCCAGAATAAGCAGTGGAGAATTATGTTGAGTGAACTACTACTCATGTAACTTTTATGACTCCTTGCAATTCAAATGTTTCTCTTCCCACAACTCTGTCTCAGGTTATAATTATAGCTTTCTCTTGTTTATGAATAAGTTGGTTATATATCACTACTATCTATCTCTTTTTGAGCGCTTGCTTGAATTAATGAGATAATTTAGCTCATATGGATTCCAAAATCCTTGAATAACCCATTTTCTAAAGAGTCCTCTTTTGTTTTTAATTATGCTATTTGGTCCTCCATAGCCTTGTCAACGTCGTTTCCTTCTAAAGAATCATACACTCTTGATAAGTATCCATTTTCTTGCTTTTCTTCTTCCATATACTTCATATCTAAATGAATGGAACATGAGATAAGCTTTGTGACATTTTCCAAGTTCCAAGATTTTTCATTGCACTTCTCATGTGTATGAGGGAAAATGGATTCCATACATTCAACGTTATGTCTTTTTAGGGATTGTTGTAAGGTTGGTAGCTTCTCTTCACCATGTCTCATTTCTTGTGTATCCTTGACTTTGATACAAACAATTGTTACCGACCCCTTTAAAGTTAAATTTAGTGTTATTTAAGAAATGAGAATTATGAGCATTCATCATTATTGCTCAAGATAAATCATGTCCTCTGAAATAATTTGGAAATTTGAAAAAGATCACATATTTTAAGAAATTTCATTATTAATTTATTTTTTTATATATTAAGAAATAATACTCAATAATTATAAAACACTTGTAACATAAATAATCTATAATAAAAAAAACCATGTATTTTTTGAATAATAGAATAGTTGCAACAAAATAATACAGAAAAATAAAAACTATGTATATTTCGATGTATGAAAATTTAGATACAATTTATTAAGTAAAATTTTAAAAGAATATTGGTTATAAACATTTGAAAATAATTTTATTAAATAATTAGTTTAGGTCCAGAGTTAATATTTATTTAGGCCATCTTAGTTCACCCCTATAAAGAAACTACATTCCACATGAATACCATGGGTCAATACCATGGGCTGTATTTATAGTTTATCATTATTATTATTATTTTTATTGTATTTTGACCTAGTTAAAACGTTCATTACATTATGTCAATATTTTTATTTTATTTACTTTTATTTTTAATTTTGTGTAATTTGACATCGTCAAAATGTTAAACATGACATCACAACCTTTCTAACATACTTTGTTGGAGAGCATAGTAGCACAAAAATCTAATATTTAAATATATAAGTAGTTATTTTCCTTTTTTTATATTATTTTTTATCCATGTAATTGGTTTTTGTGTAGTTTAATTTTATGATATAAATTTTATTATAAACAAAAAATTTATGCTTCTGTACCCAAAAATTTAATGTTTATGTATTTTACAAACTTTTTTTATTCATTGAACTAATTTATGTTCAATCTAGTTTTATTAAGTTATTAATTTAAATTTTATTAAAAAAATTCAGGTTAAAATCTATCAAATTTTTAATAACAACATTTGAACTTAAAATTCATTAAAACCTAAATTCAATCTAACTTATTAAAAAGAAAAAAACTAACATTATAAAAAACATATATAAAAATATTTACTTGATCTAATGGCCTAAAACATTTCAATCATCTAACATTTGCTCCAATGGCTCAAACATGGACACAGTGGCAGCTAGGGGAGTTGTTTTCAAATAGTGACGCCTTACGGCGTAATAATACTACAGCCATGAAAACATCGTCAAAAAGGGAAATTTAGTAGGAATGGATTGAGATGGAACTTTTCACCCATATAAACACAATCTCCTAGTCCTTACGAATGATAAATGGAGTGAATTGACCTTGTCCCTCAAAAATTATCCTTGGATAAAGATGAAGAGTGTAGCCAATATTTGAACTTAGTAGATTTCTAAAAATGTTTTATAGTGTTTGCAGATGATAAATATCCTCAAATGGATAAATTTAGTGTAACATTTTTAAGTCACTAAGGATGTTGTTAAGTGCACAAGAGCTTCACCTTGTTAACCAATATATTATCATGTTCATTGATGAAAAGGGGTTTTCAAATTGTGAGAGTTAGAGTCAGTATATTGTATATATTTTAGGGGTGGATGGGGATGTGGTTTATGGATGGGTTTCTGGTATTATTTTATATAAAAATATTAATTATTAAAAAATAAAAGAAATCAATTAAAAATAGGGTTTTTTTAATGATCAAAAATATATTTTCAAAGTGGGGTTCAAAAAAAGTATGTTGGGAGATATTTAACAATCTAAAGTGAAATTTTAGTTATTAAATCCATATGATATGTCATAAGCTCACTGATTGCAAATATTATGGTTGTGTGTGACCTACTCAAGGTATACAAAGAGGTAGTTATGAAAAAATCCTCATGCATCTTATCCATAAATGCTTCATTTCATTTATCACAAAAGTGGAGGACCTTAACTAATTACCCACTAAAGGTCAATCATACTCCTTAATGTTTCTGATAAATCCTTTCCAAAAATTTTGGTTTATATCATTTATATATATTATCTCAAATAATTTTAAAGGAGCAAACATGTTTTATCAAAATATTATTTATCTTTTATAATTTTGTGGCTATGTGGAAGGGCATGGAATGTACAATATGGATAGACTGAAAGCCATTTTTATTAAACCGGGATTTAAAAATGTGTATGATGACATTGAGTTCCTTTTATCTTGGAAATGCTATAATCCCTTCACTTGGTCTCACTATTTTCTTAGTTTATAGAGATCGTATCCGTATGTTTAAGATTTCTTGCATTTAATTAACTTAAATTTGAGTTTACATTATTGGGGATTATTAGGGAAGGTTTCCTCCTAACCCTCACATTATACACATTTGTCAAGGAGGATCTTACATATTCTCCTAACCCTCTAACCATGTTGGTTAGAGGGATAATTGGTAATTTGATAGAAATTATTTTCTTACCAGCTTGGAGGAAACAAAATCCATGGAAAATACCATAGATTGTATTAATATCTATAATGAATCTCTACACTCCAAATTTCAAATTTTTTAAATGCAATGTTATGGGATAGCTCAAGGAAGAATTCATGCCTAGCTAGGTAAGGGTGTCCATTTATTCATCTTAGTCAAATATTTAAGTTTTTAGGGATGCCCCTTTACTTACAATTTTAATGCAATCCCTATGGGAGGTACTATCTCAAAAATTAGCCATGAAATTTGACAAATGGAGTATACAACCTCTATCTCCAGTGAGTAGATTCTATATTTTCTCAAAGTTACTATATCCCACTCATGTGTGTTACTCCTCTCGTTGTTCTTCTTATGTTTTTACATATCAATAACTGGAAAATATTCTTCGAGACTTATTTTAATCCATCCCATGAGGAAAAATTGTTGAAAGAGGGTAATCTAAGTGATCTATTATAGCCTTAATGAGTAGGGTGGTTTCATGAAATTTATTTCATTCCATCGAGATTGGTCCTAATTTTGAAAATGGATGAAGTTTTTAAAGGGTCAAGGGAATTGGAAACTAGTCTCGCGCAATTGTATTTCGTGAGGAGTCCCATTAGGGAAAAAGAGCTAGATAAATGTCAAATTATAGATTTTGTTGTTAAGTTTGGTGAAAGTCCACAATGAATGCACATTTGTGGCTCAAGGTATCCATAAGGCCTAAGACATTGTTAAATAATTCCTTTCATAGGAAGGTGATTTGCTTCTCATAGGATTGTATAATGATAATTTAATTGTGGTATCCTCTAATTCGATTATAAAAAATATTTTGCATAAGAAACTTAGCTATAAATGAATCATTTATACCATTAAGGTAGGAGATGTCTTTGATGACTAAACTCATCATTTTAAACATGAATTTCGCTAGGCTGATATAGAACCCTATCATAGAGCATATCCGTGACTTGGTGGATGGTCATATATTTATTAGGATGGAAAGTCCATATTTAAGTAATTAGTATAAATATTAGAGGCTGAACTAGTCTAAATCGTTGAATAAATATAATCTTATCAATGGATATAAGTGGCTTAAAGTTCTTCTCAATGTAACATTAAACAAGCTCTCTACTCCAAGATCTAAGTAGTTTATCTAGCTATTTCATTTTCATGTAGTATGGAAGGATTTCACTGACCTCAAGAAATCCATGGTTTTTTTTTTACTTTCTTTTACACAACCCTTCTCTTAGCTAACACTTGACGTATATTGGGTTTTCCTATTCTATATTTTCTTTCACTACTACAATTGCGGTTGCAAGGCGTTGTTAATTAAACACTAATTTTTTTCTTTTCTTTTGGGTGTCACAATTGAAATAATTCATCATATTAGTCCTCTTCATCACTCTAAGGAATCTTAGTAATTGATTTATTAGTCTTAGAATTACTTCATGAATAGATAAAACAGTTTTATATGAACATTTTATTTGATATTTTGAATATAATTGATTTTTTAGCCCACACAAAAATTTCATGGTTTTGGCCTCTTCCCAAGGCATCTTCTTCATTTAAAAGGGATTTCATTCAGATTTTCTAAATACTTTCTGAAGTCCTTGATGTAATTTTAGCATTACTTTCTTAACATCAATTTTTTCATTTAAGTAGGAAAACCATTCTTCGACTATGCTATGTTGGTGGGAGTGGACAAGTGGAATGGACAAGTGGTTGGAAAAATGGTTGTAGATAAACAAGTGGTTGGATATCTATATGTTGATCCTGAATGTTTTTCACCTACCTAATCAACCCCTTATTCATTTATCTAGTTCTCTTTTCAGTTCGTTTATTCAATGCACCAATTTCAGTAGCATCGCCGATTTATTCAGTAGAAAATGTGAGTGTTCCACCCATTTAAGTTATGCTCCTAATCCCCGTGGTAAGGCTATGATATAGGGAAAAATATTGAGCAAAGGATTGTTTCAAACCTAGAGAGTATCAACTAGTCAGTCACTCAACCAAGAGAGGTTGTAATTTGAAGTCTATTTAGCACTTCTTCCTTTATTAACTACGCTCGGTAAATAGTTCAGTAGACAGCTTTGGTTCTAAAAGAAAGAAGAAATAGTGTATATATTTCTATGTTCATCATACGACCATCCGAGCCATGCCATCTCATCCTATGTAGGTCTCGTCGAAACATGGCATTGACTACATCAAGTACCTGCCTCCACACCTAGAATCAATTCTTGGATTGAATCCCATGACATGATGTAGTATCCAAACTAAATTATGTTAATAGATGTTCATATATATATATATATATATATATATATATATATATATATATATATATATATATATATATATATATATATATATATCGTTTATTCTTGAAAGTATGTGATGAATGTCTAATGCCTTGAATGTTTTTTTAGTTTATTTTATGATTATAATTATATGCACTAACAAAGGTTGTCAGAAAACTAATCGATGGCCCCGGTTGATGCCTTGAATGTCGTTTATTTTATTTTTTGATTTGAATTATATGCACTAACAATGATTGGCAGAAAACTAATCCGTGGCCCCAGTTGGTTGGATAGGTAGACAATTCTTGTCTCGATGTTACTGCTTGCATTGCAAACAATGACTGAAAGCTATCTATTTTCTTTTTGGCTAGCTTGTCATAGATTCCTTTCCCAACGATATTATAATCATGGGATGTTCGTTGGAATAAATCAATTCTATGGACATTGGAATGACTATATACCCTCGAATCCTTTTGTAGAGATAGAGAAATAAGGGCTCACGGTCTTTCTCTTGCCAATAAGGGGCAGTGGTTTTGTGTGATCAATGACTACTTGAGTGAGGTCCTAACTCCTCTTTGGCTTGAGCAAGATCCTAACTCCTCATTGTTATGTGGATAGGTGCAATAGTGAATCTGATAGGGAAAAAATATAGGGGTTTTTAACAAAACGACTATAGTACTTAACTTGGAACAGCATTTTGGTTTCGATCAACAGGAACTACTACTACAATTGGCGCGATGATGGCGAGACTGCTACAATTGGTGCTTCAACTGATGATGAAAGGACTGTCTAATGCGCTTCCTTCTCTCCTCTAAATACCTTTGCTTTTCCAAGCTTGGATGATTTTATTCCAAATAGGTAAGTAAACAATATAACTATGCACACAGATAGAGAGACTATTACAATCCTCTTTGGAAACCTTACTTTAATAGAAGCCTTTCATGTATCATCTATGAATAAAAAAAATATCTAGTACAATGAATGATAAATATAATGTTTTATCTACTTAAAATATTAAGACATAAATTAAATATTAAGAAAAAATGGTTAGATCCACCCGTTAGGCTAGAATATTAGGTTGGCCGAACCAAGGACTTCACGAATAGAAATGAAGCTACTCGAACTCGTTGATGCTAGAAACTGAAGGTTGGTTAAACCTATCATCTAGAACATATGGTTGATAACACTAGTGATTGTAGTTTCATAACCACTAGCAATGGGATATGTAGTGTAGGATACAGAGGAAGAATAATAAGCATAATAGGATTCTTTGGCAGTAGGAGTAGAAAAGGAAGAGGCGGTTTTAGATCTTAATGATGTAAGTGACCCATTATTTTCCCTAGCTAACAGATCTATAAATTTTTAAACAAAATTCTCAATAGAGATGACCTTGGCTTCTCCAAAGGAGCTTCGCACTGAGACTCCTCGATTCTCTTTGTAACTCCTTCTAACGATTCTCTCTAGCTGGCCTCCATAAATTCCATACCCTACCTTTGTCTGGTTTCTAGGCATCCCAAAAAAACTATGAGTTGTGGTCCTGCAAAACTATCTACATGGGGTCGATCGGGTAAACGAGGTCTTGGGTGGTTGCCCTGCCTTATGTAATACACACTTTCTTTTCTTGAATTTTCGGAAGACGGTAGGCATAGAGAACAGGAAATCACTTGACCTTTCCTTCAGGACACTTAGCCACATACAGCTACCATGAAATACATACACTCACCCACTAAATAACTAACTTCCCTACTTAAGAGAGGCAAGCACAGGAAAAAATTAGAAAATTTCGAACCAGTTTTCATTTTGGAATTATGACATTGTTCATGGATGGTACATAACTATTAATCTCAACATTGTTCAAGGATTAAACATTGTTAAAGGGTTGTAGATAACTTTGGATGGAGGATTTCAAGTACTTCAGAACCGTGGCTTTCGGACACAAAGATCAACATGCAGCAAACAACCTTCCATAGTTGTAAGTTGGTATTTAAATCTTCGTTAAACAATTTAACAAGCACGTGGGCTGCATGAAAACCTTGGTGTGTCTATCCATGTTAATATTTAATTTGATTTACTATTTTCACTAATTCTTTTATTATTTTTTATAAAAATATATAACTACTCCAAAGGTGTTCTCTCTATGGGCTTTTGATGTCCTTACATAGTTCGTTGCAACGAATCGTGGAGCATAGTTTTCGTCCTCCTCCAACTTATCCAAATTTGACATGTGAACCTCCATCTTGGTATTTCTCACTGCAAGCTTGACTGTACAGAAGATGTATGATGGTTCATATTAAAGGGTATATGCATGTTTTTATGACAACATTTGGCATAATCTGTCTACTCTTTCGACATGAAAAACCAGGTCTTGTTCACTGCAAGCTTGACTGTATGAAAAATGTATGGTGGTTCCTCTTAATGGGTTTATGCATTTTTTTATGGCGACATTTGGCAGGTCGAATCCTTCTACGCTTTTGACATTAAAAACCATAACTGTGTGGCTATCCCTTGTCATCCTATAAACGCCTTGATGAATTCAGCCATAATAGTCTTGGATAAAAATGTCAAAAAAACAGAAATATGTGGTTGTCCCTCGTCATCCTATGAACACCTTGGAAAATTCAGCCATAGTAGTCTTAGATAAAAATATTTATGTCATTAGTGGAAAGAGAAAGGGATTGGTCTCCAACGTTGTGCAGATGTTTGACCCTATAACATATAATTGGTTTCCTATAAATCCCACCATTGTTCCCACATATGGGCCTCTTGCCGGGATAGTTGGAGGAAAATTTTATGTGTTTGGAGGGTGCAGTGTTAGTTCACGAAAGATTCCTTGAGTTGAAGTGTATGAGCTGCCCACTGAGATATGGATTCCCATCCCCCATTCTCAAATCTTAGCATATGCTCTCGATAGTGATCATTCCTGATATGTAATAGGTGTTGTTGTTTATGGTATGTAACAGGCGTTGTTGTTACTTGTTACTTTGAGAATAACCAAAATCATGTGATCCAATTTAGTATAAGGGCTTATGACCGACAAGATTATGTATGGGTTACATTGGAAGGAATTGACGAGAGCTTTCACAAAAATGCTCTTAGATCACACTTTATTTCCATAAATGGGATAATGGTAAGATATCATAAGTTTGAGTTCCATAATGATGTCAGATGCTTCATGCACTAGATGCATGAAGGGCTTCCCCGTGATAATTTCAATTTTTCTATAATCGAGATGGAATAAAGGTATATGACTAGAGTGAACATCCATCTTTTGTGGAGATTATAGTTTCCTATACACTAGAAGTAGAGATTAGCAATGGATTTTTTCTTAATCCTTTTCTTTTTTGTGCTTTAGAATGAATTATGTTATTGTTCGCACCCATCAAACTAGTCCTTGAAGGACATTTTATTCTTCCTTTGCAGGTCTACACAACCCTGTTAGACATATGAGAACATCTATGAAATCAGCGCGCTTGAAGCATAGAAAGGTATGGAGGTTTTCAAGTGTTAAAAATTTAGAAATCTTGTAGCTGTCGTCACTTTCCTCTTGATGAAAATGTTGGAAATTTTGAATACAACAAACACAAAGGAAATGTGATGGGCCCCACAACAAAGATAATGCACAATTTGCTACGAAAATAAAATCAAATTCATACAGAGACAGACAACGTAAAACACAGGAGAGGATTGACACTTCTTTTTTTCATTCCATCACTCTAATAAAATGAAATTACATGGTGTTGTATACAAAAACAGCCGAAGCCTAAAATTTTAATGCATCTTAATACTGGATGGACGAGTAAAAATCAATCGTCCCTTTTCTATCAAAGCCCATTTCTTCATTAACGGCACATAGAGACGTGTTGTTGTTTATACATGAAACAACTTACAAAACATAATAAACCGAACCTGAAATTTTATGAGTTCCAGCTCTGAAGATACATCGCATTTGTCACTCTATCGCAGATCACAAATTGGTGATATTAACTTTTCACTTGGCGCATATACATGAAAAATTAAGATTTGTGATATGCAATGAGATGTGGCACATCAAGTCGCAATGTAAACCATTTATCCTCCTAACCCTCTAACCAACATGTTTTGACTTACATTATCTCCTCATCAAATTACATATTCGTGACTTGGTGGATGGTCATATATTTATTAGGATGGAAAGTCCTTATTTAAGTAATTAATATAAATATTAGAGGCTGAACTAGTCTAAATCGTTGAATAAATATAATCTTATCAATGGATATAAGTGGCTTAAAGTTCTTCTCAATGTAACATTAAACAAGCTCTCTACTCCAAGATCTAAGTAGTTTATCTAGCTATTTCATTTTCATGTAGTATGGAAGGATTTCACTGACCTCAAGAAATCCATGGTTTTTTTTTTACTTTCTTTTACACAACCCTTCTCTTAGCTAACACTTGACGTATATTGGGTTTTCCTATTCTATATTTACTTTCACTACTAAAATTGCGGTTGCAAGGCGTTGTTAATTAAACACTAATTTTTTTCTTTTCTTTTGGGTGTCACAATTGAAATAATTCATCATATTAGTCCTCTTCATCACTCTAAGGACTCTTAGTAATCGATTTATTAGTCTTAGAATTACTTCATGAATAGATAAAACAATTTTATATGAACATTTTATTTGATATTTTGAATATAATTGATTTTTTAGCCCACACAAAAATTTCATGGTTTTGGCCTCTTCCCGAGGCATCTTCTTCAGTTAAAAGGGATTTCATTCAGATTTTCTAAATACTTTCTGAAGTCCTTGATGTAATTTTAGCATTACTTTCTTAACATCAATTTTTTCATTTAAGTAGGAAAACCATTCTTCGACTATGCTATGTTGGTGGGAGTGGACAAGTGGAATGGACAAGTGGTTGGAAAAATGGTTGTAGATAAACAAGTGGTTGGATATCTGTATGTTGATCCTGCATGTTTTTCACCTGCCTAATCAACCCATTATTCATTTATCTAGTTCTCTTTTCAGTTCGTTTATTCAATGCACCAATTTCAGTAGCATTGTTGATTTATTTAGTAGAAAATGTGAGTGTTCCACCCATTGAAGTTATGCTCCTAATCCCCGTGGTAAGGCTATGATATAGGGAAAAATATTGAGAAAAGGATTGTTTCGAACCTAGAGAGTATCAACTAGTCAGTCGCTCGACCAAGAGAGGTTGTAATTTGAAGTTTATGTAGCACTTCTTCCTTTATTAACTACGCTCGGTAAATAGTTCAGTAGACAGCTTTGGTTCTAAAAGCAAGAAGAAATAGTGTATATATTTCTACGTTCATCATAGGACCATCCGAGCCATGCCATCTCATCCTATGTAGGTCTCATCGAAACATGGCATTTACTGCATCAAGTACCTGCCTCTACACCTACAATCGATTCTTGGATTGAATCCCATGACATGATGTAGTAGCCAAACAAAATTATGTTAATAGATGTTCATATATATATATATATATATGGCTTATTCTTGAAAGTATGTGATGAATGTTTAATGCCTTGAATGTTTTTTTAGTTTATTTTATGATTATAATTATATGCACTAACAATGGTTGTCAGAAAACTAATCGATGGCCCCGGTTGATGCCTTGAATGTCGTTTATTTTATTTTTTGATTTGAATTATATGCCCTAACAATGATTGGCAGAAAACTAATCCGTGGCCCCAGTTGGTTGGATAGGTAGACAATTCTTGTCTCGATGTTCCTACTTGCGTTGCAGACAACGAATGAAAGCTATATATTTTATTTTTGGCTAGCTTGTCATAGATTCCTTTCCCAACGATATTATAATCATGGGGTGTTTGTTGGAATAAATCAATTCTATGGAAATTGGAATGACTATATACCCTCAACTCCTTTTGTAGAGATAGAGAAATAAGGGCTCGGGGTCTTTCTCTTGCCAATAAGGGGCAGTGGTTTTGAGTGATCAATGACTACTTGAGTGAGGTCCTAACTCCTCTTTGGCTTGAGCAAGATCCTAACTCCTCATCATTATGTGGACAGGTGCAATAGTGAATCTGACAGGGAAAAAATATAGGGGTTTTTAACAAAACGACTATAGTACTTAACTTGGAACAACATTTTGGTTTCGATCAACAGGAACTGCTACTACAATTGGTGCGATGATGGCGAGACTTCTACAATTGGTGCTTCAACTAATGATGGAAGGATTGTCTAATGCGCTTCCTTCTCTCCTCTAAATACCTTTTCTTCTGCAAGCTTGGATGCTTTTATTCCAAATAGGTAAGTAAACAATATAACTATGCACACAGATAGAGAGACTATTACAATCCTCTTTGGAAACCTTACTTTAATAGAAGCCTTTCATGTATCATCTATGAATAAAAAAAATGTCTAGTACAATGAATGATAAATATAATGTTTTATCTACTTAAAATATTAAGACATAAATTAAATATTAAGAAAAAATGGTTAGATCCACCCGTTAGGCTAGAATATTAGGTTGTGCAAACCAAGGACTTCACGAATATAAATGAAGCTACTCGAACTCGTTGGTGCTAGAAACTGAAGCTTGGTTAAACCTATGATCTAGAATGTATGGTTGCTAGCACTAGTGATTGTAGTTTCATAACCACTAGCAATGGGATATGTAGCGTAGGATACAGAGGAAGAATAATAAGCATAATAGGATTCTTTGGCAGTAGGAGCAGAAAAGGAAGAGGTGGTTTCAGATCTTAATGATGTAAGTAACCCATTAGTTTCCCTAGCTAACAGATCTATAAATTGTTAAACAAAATGCTCAATAGAGATGACCTTGGCTGCTTCGAAGGAGCTTCGCACCGAGCCTCCTCGATTCTCTTTGTAACTCCTTCTAACGATTCTCTCTAGCTGGCCTCCACAAATTTCGTACCCTACCTTTGTCTGGTTTCTAGGCATCCCAAAAAAACTAAGTGTTGTGGTCCTGCAAAAATCTCTACATGGGGTCGATCGGGTAAACGAGGTCTTGGGTGGTTGCCCTGCCTTATGTAATACACACTTTCTTTTATTGAATTTGCGGAAGACGGTAGGCATAGAGGATAGGAAATCACTTGACCTTTCCTTCAGGGCACTTAGCCACATACAGCTACCATGAAATACATACACTCACCCACTAACTAACTAACTTCCCTACTGAAGAGAGGCAAGCACAGGAAAAAATTGGAAAATTTCGAACCAGTTTTCATTTTGGAATTTCGACATTGTTCATGGATGGTACATAGCTATTAATATCGACATTGTTCAAGGATTAAACATTGTTAAAGGGTTGTAGATAACTGTGGATGGAGGATTTCAAGTACTTCAAAACCGTGGCTTTTGTGCACAAAGATAAACATGCAGCAAACAACCTTCCAACTTTGTAAGTTGGTATTTAAATCTTTGTTAAATAATTTAACAAGCATGTGGGTTGCATGAAAACCTTGGTGTGTCTATCCATGTTAATATTTAATTTGATTTACTATTTGCACTATTTTTTTTATTATTTTTAATAAAAATATATAACTACTCCAAAGGTGTTCTCTCTATGGGCTTTTGATGTCCTTACATAGTTCATCGCAACGAATCATGGAGCATAGTTTTCGTCCTCCTCCAACTTATCCAAATTTGACACGTGAACCTCCATCTTGGTATTTCTCACCGCAAGCTTGATTGTATGGAAGATGTATGATGGTTCATATTAAAGGGTATATGCATGTTTTTATGACATCATTTGGCATAATCTGTCTACTCTTTCGACATGAAAAACCAGCTCTTGTTCATTGCAAGCTTGACTGTATAAAAAATGTATGGTGGTTCCTCTTAATGGGTTTATGAAATTTTTTATGGCGACATTTGGCAGGCCGAATCCTTCTACGCTTTTGACATTAAAAACCATAACTGTGTGGCTATCCCTTGTCATCCTATAAACGCCTTGATGAATTCAGCCATAATAGTCTTGGATAAAAATGTCAAAAAACCAGAAATATGTGGTTGTCCCTCGTCATCCTATGAACACCTTGGAAAATTCAGCCATAGTAGTCTTAGATAAAAATATTTATGTCATTAGTGGAAAGAGGGATTGGTCTCCAACGTTGTGCAGATGTTTGACCCTATAACATATAATTGGTTTCCTATAAATCCCACCATTGTTGCCACGTATGGGTCTCTTGCCGAGATAGTTGGAGGAAAATTTTATGTGTTTGGAGGGTGCAGTGTTAGTTCACGAAAGATTCCTTGGGTTGAAGTGTATGAGCCGCCCAGTAAGATATGGATTCCCATCCCCCATTCTCAAATCTTAACATATGCTCTCGATAGTGATCATTTCTGATATGTAATAGGTGTTGTTGTTTTTGGTATGTAACAGGCGTTGTTGTTACTTGTTACTTTGAGAATAACCAAAATCATGTGATCCAATTTAGTATAAGGGCTTATGATCCACAAGATGATGTATGGGTTACATTGGAAGGACTTGACAAGAGCTTTCACAAAAATGCTCTTAGATCACACTTTATTTCCATAAATGGGATAATGGTAAGATATCATAAGTTTGAGTTCCATAATGATGTTAGATGCTTCATGCACTAGATGCATGAAGGGCTTCCCTGTGATAATTTCATTTTTTCTATAATCGAGATGGAATAAAGGTATATGACTAGAGTGAACATCCATCTTTTGTGGAGATTATAGTTTCCTATACACTAGAAGCAGAGATTAGCAATGGATTTTTTCTTAATCCTTTTCGTTGTTGTGCTTTAGAATGAATTATGTTACTGTTCGCACCCATCAAACTGGCCCTTGAAGGACATTTTATTCTTCCTTTGCAGGTCTACACAACCCTATTAGACATATGAGAACATCTACGAAATCAGCGCGCTTGAAGCATAGAAAAGTATGGAGGTTTTCAAGTGTTAAAAATTCATAAATCTTGTAGCTGTCGTCACTTTCCTCTTGATGAAAATGTTGGAAATCTTGAATACAACAAACACAAAGGAAATTTGATGGGCCCCACAACAAAGATAATGCACAATTTGCTACGAAAATAAAATCAAATTCATACACAAACAGACAACGTAAAACATAGGAGAGGATTGAAACTTCTTTTTTTAATTCCATCACTCTAACAAAATGAAATTACATGGTGTTTTATACAAAAACAGTCAAAGCCTAAAATTTTAATGCATCTTAATACTGGATGGACGGGTAACAACCAATCTTCCCTTTTCTGTCAAAGCCCGTTTCTTCATTAACGGCACACAGAGACGTGTTGTTTTTTATACATGAAACAACTTACAAAACATAATAAACCGAACCTGAAATTTTATGAGTTCCAGCTCTGAAGATACATCGCATTTGACACACTATCACAGATCGCAAATTGGTGATCTTAACTTTTCACTTGGTGCATATACATGAAAAATTAAGATTTGTGATATGCAATGTGATGTGGCACATCGCGTCGCAATGTAAACCATTTAACTTGTAGCCGCTTATCCATTATGTTCCTGAGCTTGCGATGTGCGTTGTTGTGTTATCCTCCTGAGCTTGCCACGTGCCCCTTTTGCGATGCCATTGCAAACAAAAAAAAATAACTTATGGGCGACCTAAAGTTAAAAATTGAAACTTGCAAAGTGCGCACTGTGGGGGGCTAAAAAGGTTAAAACATAAAATGTGCGAAGTGCGGGCTGTGGGCAGCATAAATGGTAAGTGGAAACAATTGCGAAGTGCAGGCGGTGACGTGGAAAATCTCAGTAAGTGCAAACTGCATAAAATAAAGGAATAGGCAGAATGTAAAGGTTTTCTCAGCGATTGCAAATGGGGTAGGGTTGAGGTGGGTCCCGTCGATATCGCATCGGTGGAAGTTTAACTTATGGCAAAAGGCTTATAAGGTAAAAGCTAAATGTTGCGGGTGACGAAGTGCGGGCATGATAAGTCAATGTGGAAATAAATAAATGCAGAGGTAACATCGAGTGCTCTGTTGTTTCGATTTTTCATAAAACTCCTTCAGATTTGAAATTCGTTCTTCGTCCTTCTCTACCAAGAAAATTAAAAGAAGCGTGGGCTACTGCCACACCTTATTCGTGGCGGCGGTTGGAATTTATTTCCAACACTTCCCCTTAATCACAACTGTTTCCATCAGTCATTCCTAGACACTATCTGAGATAAAAAAAAACTTCTCTGTCCTAATGGCTTTGTGAGGATATCAGAAAAATATTCCTCTGACCTGCAATGCTGCAAAATAATTTCACCATTGTTAACTAATTCTCTTATAAAATGATTCTTTGCATCAATATGCTTTGTTCTCTTGTGGAAAATATAATTCTTTGACAATGCAATTGCTAAGATGTTATCACAATAAATTGTGGTTCCTTTGTCTTACTCATGACAAAAATCTCTCAGCATCCTTCTCATCCAAACATCTTGACATGTTGTTGTTGTTGTTGCTACATATTTAACTTTTGTTGTTGATAATGAAAGTATTGTTTGTTTCTTGGAAGCCCATGAAATGGTTCCCGATCCCAAATGAAATACATACCCATATGTGCTCTTTCTGTCATCTACACTTCCAACCCAATCACTGTCAGTGTAACCAATCAGCTTAAAATTATCAGTTAAGGAGTATAGAACACCATACTCCTACGTTCCATTCACATACCTTAAAATTCTCTTGGTTGCTTGCCAATGTGTCTCCTTAGGTGTCTCCATGAATCTGGATATTAAACTCACTGCATACATAATATCAGGCCTAGTTGTAGTCAAATACATTAGACTACCAACTCTGCTCTTATACAATGTCGGATCGACATTCTTGCTGCAATCTTCTTTTCTTAACTTCGACCCCATGATAGTTGGAGTTGTTGATGCTTTGTTGTTCTGCATGTTAAACCTCTTTAAAACTTTTGCAACATATTGCTTGGGAAATAAAAATTCCCTTTTCATTTTCCTTTACTTATATCCCCAAAAAGTATCTCAATAAAACCAAGTTAGTCATTTCAAATTCAGTTTTCATGACTGCTTTAAAATCAGCAATGAGAGAAACATCATTTCCTGTTAAAATTAAATCATCTACATATAAAACAACAATAAGGATTTTATCGTCATTTTCTTTAATGTAGAGTGCGGGTTCACCATCACACTTTCAAACCCATTATCCATCAGGTAAGCATCAGTTCTTTTATATCATGCTCTTGGTGCTTGCTTCAGCCCATAAAGAGTTTTCTTCAACTTACATACTTTGTGTTCTTGGCCTTATATCTCATAGCGAGGAGGTTGTTCAACATATACCTCATCTTTCAACACTTCATTCAAAAATGCTGACTTCACATCCATTTGATAAAATTTCCACTTTTGTTGTGCTTCTATGGACAACATTGTTCGCACTGTCTCCATCCTTGCAAATGGTGCAAAGGTTTCCTCATAGTCTCTTCCTTGTTGTTGTTTGTATCATTTAACAACTAGCCTTGCTTTGTGCCTTTCTATCTTGCCTTCAATGTTGCTCTTGGTTTTATAGACCCATTTCACTCCAATAACGTCTTTTCCTTGTGGGAGGTCCACTAACTCCAATGTGTCATTCTTTTCTATTGCTCCAATTTCTTCATTTATTGCTTCAATCCATTTTTCTTCCTTGACTGTATCTTCAAAATGGATTGGGTCATCAACATGACAAAATAAACCAAATAAAGAATTTAGACCAGCATTACTGTTTACTTCTTCTTGCTCATAAATTTAACTTAAATTTCTGAGTTTCGATTTTCTTGTATTTGCTAAAGATGTGCTTGGAGTTGCACTTGAACTCGAGGGAGTTGCAGATCCCTGTGGTGTGCTTGGAGAAGCACTTCCTTGGTTTTGCACTGTTGTTCTATTGATTGCTTGTGGTGTGCTTTGTTGAGATTGTGTAGGTGGAGGAGGAGCCACCATTGAGGAATTATTTTTTTGCAATCAATTCCTCTTTATCTTCATGTGAAATACATGTCTTCACATTCACTGTCTTCTCTAAATTTCCATCCTAAGCTTCTTCTTCAATGAACTAAATATCTCTGTTGATTATTACCTTCTTGGTTAATGAATTATAGAGCTTGTAGGCCTTGGATTCATCACTGTATCCAAGAAATATACACTTCTTCCTTAATTGATCTGGTACATGTGCATATGCCACACATCCAAGTACTCTTATGTGAATGAAAATTTGTTTTGTTCCACTCCATGCTTCTTCCGGATCTCTGTTCATAACAACTTTGGTTAGACATATATTTAAAATATATGTTCCACAACTTACATCTTCTTCCCAATACTCATTTGGAAAATGATTTTCCTTCAACATAATTCTTACCATGTCCATGGTGGTCCTATTATTTCTTTCTGTTACACCATTTTGCTGAGGTGTATACCTTGTGATAAACTGCTTATGAATTTCAGGCTCCCTGCAGAAACGTAGGAAGTCTTTAAAGATATATTCTCCACCTCTATCAGTTCTCAACACTTTTATGTAATGTCCACTTTGCTTCTCAGCAAGAGCTTTGAAGTGGTAAAACTGTTCAGACACTTCACTCTTTTGTTTTAGAAAATAGATGCATGAATTTCTTGTGTAGTCCTTTATAAATGTCAAAACATAATGACTGCCAGCTAATGATGGTGTTTGCATTGGTCCACACAAATCTGAGTAGACAATCTCTAAGGGTATTTTTTCCCTTATACTCTTTCTTGTTGGAAATGATTCTCTATGTTGTTTTCCCAAGATGCAACCTTCACATAGGCTGTCTAGTTTTACTATGAGTGGTAATCCCTTTACCATCCCAGTTTCTATGCAACAAGTTCAAACCTTTAAAATTGGATGTCCAAATCTCAAATTCCATAATCAGTGTTCATATTTCACTTCTTCTTGAAATATTTCTTGTGTAACTACTGCTACAACACTTCCTTCCTTCAAGTCTGCTCTGATCCTGAGAGGAAACATCCTATTGCTTGTCATATGCACTTTTTCAATGAGCTATCTACTTAGAGCTATGTCCATAATTGTACACACATCATTCTTAAAAAACACATTGTAGCCCTTATTCACGAGTTTTCCAATGCTTATAAGGTTACATTTCAGACCAAGTACATAATAGACATATGGCACAAACTTCTTCTCTCCCTTCTTTGCCAGTATTTTTACTCTTCCTTTCCCCATGATAGAGACTTTTCTATTAGTCCCCGTTGTCACTTGAGATCTTACACTCTCAACCAGATTGGAAAACATTACTATGTTTCCAATCATATGGTTACTACACCCTGAATCTAAGAACCATACATCTTCTTGTTTTTCTTGTGCTACATTACAAGTTAAAAGCACATTACCATGGTTCTGATTTTCTTTTGTAAAATTTACACTACGTTTATTATCCATGCCATTCATTGGCATAATGCCATACTTTTTGCAATAATGACATTGGACCTAAGATTTATCATACCTCTGTCCTTGTGCTTGATTTTGGCTTAACACTTCACCTTGATTCTGGTCGCTGCCCCTTCCACTTTTGCTTGTAGGGATGCTTCTTCCACCTCTGTGTGAGCTTCTTCCTCTTCCTCAGTAGTTTGATCTTCCTCGACCTCTACCTCAATGAAAAGAAATTTTTTTCTTGAATGCATGCTCCAATGAGGAGTTCATTGCTTTGTTCAATCTATTTTCATGAGACATCAGTGATGCATGAAGCTCATCCACTGAAAATTGTGAGAGATCATTTGTCTCTTCTATGGCTACTATTATGGCATCGAATCTTGATGGTAGACTTCATAACACTTTCTCCACTATTATTCTTTCTTCAAGTGTCTCTCCATGAGAGCTGATTTGGGTAACGAACCCAATCACATGTGTGAAGAATGAGTCTATATTATCAGACTCTTTCATACAGAGAGTTTCAAAATCTTTCCTCAGCATTTAAATTTTTGTTGTCTTTACTTTTTCCATACCTTAGTAGGCTATCTAGAGGGTATCCCATGCCTCCTTAGACATTTTTGTTGTTGCAATCCTTGGAAAAATACTCTCATGTAATGCTTGAAAGATATAGAAGAGGGCTTTGGAGTCCTTCTTTCTATTTTCTCTCAACAAATCTCTTTGTGTTTGTGTCAAAGCATTATATGTTACTACATCTGCTGGTTCTTGGAAACCATGTTCCACCAGCTCCCAAATATCTTGTGAAGCAAACAAGGGCTTCATTGAAATGGCCCAATAATCATAATTATTACCATTGAACTGTGATAATTATGGATTTGTCAAACTTGTGCCTACTGCTACCATCTTGACTGTGTAATGCAAATTTTCTCAATGTTGTAAAAGCTTTCTCACTATTGGAGACTTCTTCTTCTACAAAAAACAATATTACAACTTCTTCAGTAATGAGTGAACTCGTCCCTATTTCACTGAGAGCCTAGACCTTTTGTGATACCATGTTGGAAATCTTGAATAAAACAAACACAGAGGAAATGTGTTTCCCTCACAACACACAGAATGCACAATTTGTTGTGGAAATAAAATCAAATTCATACATAGATAGACAGAATAAAACAGAGGAGAGGATTGAAACTTCCTCTTTTTTTCATTCCATCACTCTAACAAAATGAAATTACATGGTGTTTTATACAAAAAGAGTCGAAGCATGAAATTTAATGCATCTTAATGTTGGATGGACAAGTAACAACCAATCGTTTCTTTGCTATCAAAGCCCATTTCTTCATTAACGGCGCATAGAGCCATGTTGTTGTTTATACATGAAACATCATACAAAACATAATAAACTAGACCTGAAATTTTATGAGTTCCATCTCTTAAGATGCATCACATCTAGCAGTCTATCACAGATCGTAGATCGACAATCTTAACTTTTAACTTGGTGCATATACGGGAAAAATTAAGATTTGTAATATGCAATGTGACGTGGCACATTGCATCGCAATGTAAACCATTTAATTTGCGGGTACTTCTCTGTTAAGTTCCTAAGCTTGCAATGTGCCTTGTTGTGCTATACTCTTGAGCTTGCCACGTGCCCCTTTTGCGATTGCATCACAAACAAAAGAAAATAACTTGTAGGAAACATAAAGTTAAAACTTGAAACTTGCGAAGTGCGCACTGGAGGCGGTTGAAAAAGTTAAAACACAAAATGTGTGAAGTGCGGGTTGCGGGCAGCATAAAAAGGTAAGTGGAAAGAGTTGCGAAGTGCGGTAACGTTTGTGGGTCTCGCCGATATCGCATCGATGGAGAAATAACATTTGGTGAAGTCTTAAGAGTTAAACACTAAGAATTATGAAGTGCAGGCGGCGACGTGAAAAGGTTTGATAAGTGCAAAATACATAAAACAAAGGAATAGGTGGAATGTAAAGGTTTGCTCGGCGGTTGCAAATTCGGTAAGGTTGAGGTGGGTCCCGCCAATATCGCATCGGTGGAAGTTTAACTTATGGCGAAAGTCTTATAAAGTAAAAGCTAAATGTTGCGGGCGGCAAAGTGCAGGCACAGTAATTCGACGTAGAAATAAATAAACGCAAAGGTAAGGTCGGGTACTCTGTTGTTTAGATTTTGCATAAAATGCCTTCAGATTTGAAATCTGAGCTTTGTCTTTCTCTACACTGAAAATTCAAAGAAGCGTGGACTACTGCCATACCTTATTCATGGCGGTGGTTGGGAGTTATTTCCAGTAGAAAAATGCACCGATCATATTTTGACTTCTTGTAAAATGGATCAATGAGTTTCATATTCATGCAGAATGGATTAATAAATTTGATGAATGGTGAGATTAAAAAGAAATATTTAAATAGAGAGAAAATGGTAACGAAATTACCTTTGAACCTATAAAATTTAGCAAACTAAAACTTGAAGCCAAAGCACTGCAGCCTGTATGAGATTTTACAAAACTACACTTCAAACTCCTATTATTTTCAAAAATTCACTCTTGTAGTGTTAGAAATTTGTACATTTTTTTAACAAATTGATTAATTCTCTACAAATTCGGGAAGATTATCTTGGAGTGGAAGCATTTCATCTAGCATTCAGCTCGAGCTCAAGCATGTGCAAGTGCCCATCCAAAATGTGAGTCAAATCAGGATTCCTTGAGAATTCTTTCCCAAATTTTCACTTTTTGTCTTAAATTGGCACCGATTTGCCAGCAGTCACATCAATGGACCGCTCAAAAGAATCAGTAACCCGTAAAAAAAGAAGAGCATGATTTGATCCCAAAATCCAAATCACATGGCCAAAAACTTCTCCAACGTCCAATCCTTATCTGGTTATTGAACGCCCATTCTGCCCAGACGAATTCCTCATATGTCAAAAATGAGAATATAAATATCTTTTTGATCAATGTTATCACATATGAATACAAGCATGAAATTAGATGTAGAAATTCTTACACAAGTGCTTGAATTTCTCATTGAGCTGTGTCATATGCTCAATGTTGTTGATTTTGAAGTAGCAATTGGGGTGTCTGGTTTGATTAACCGCATTGGGAGAAGTGGAGGTGCCGATAGCAAGGATCGGTGTCTCTAAATCCACAACCAAACTTTCAGGCAGGTTTTCTCGCCGCATAAGGAAAGATGACCTCTATGTAACAAAGAGCTTCATGTGATGTAGTAGGCATTCTTGCTTCCTTCAAAGAATGAAAAGATAGAGTACAGGTTATATAGCAAGAACTCTAGATATTTTTGTGATGCGAGTAGGACGAGAATAAGTTAGCATGCAAGCATATGGCCCCAAAACTTCCTTGCGAGGATTTGTTGCCCTCTTTGGACCATGGGTGCAATGAAAACAAAATGGGCTAAGTTATTGTTGTGCATGTGTTCGAAGAGACAACTGGTTAGAATTTAATGCACGTGACTCAAGAATCATGGTGAAAGATGGACGCTTTGTTCCATAGGAGAACATATGAAAGAAATAATGAAAATATGGTTATAATTCATAGACACAAGGGTTCAACACATTAACCGCTAGATAAGAGGGAATTGGGAGGATGTATAAGACATTCATTTTCTCAGTTAAGCAGGTGTCCCCTGTCAGTTATAAACATATTTTTCTGTAATATTTTTTAAATTTGTTTTTTTAGAAGTGACTTGTGATTCCTTATTCTTTAGTTAAGGATAAAATTATGAACGAGAAGGGTGATTGACATCGAACATTTCATTCATGCTATACACAAAAACCAATATCCATAGTTGATAAATGAAATTGTGGAGTGTGTAAGATACAATAATAAGGATAGCGTTTATGGTTATCTTTTTGGCTTGAATCTCATGTCGAAACTCATAAAGCTTTTATAATATAAAGGCATCCGCATTAAATAATATTAAATGTCAAACAATATCAATTAGGAATGTTTGGTGGATAAACATCGCAATTGGTGATATATATTTGTAATGTTGGGTTTAATATATTGGATGAGAAATGAAAACTTAGATTAACTATGTTAATAAATAATAGTGGTTATATAAGTAAATAATAATGGTTATATAGAAAATTCGTCCATATTAACTATATTTTTTGTTGTTTTAATTAGAAGTATAATGTTTTGTTATTTTTAATTTAGTTAAAAGTGTATATAGTAAATCACTTTTAATAGGATTATGAAATTTAATAATTATCAAAATAGTTAAGAATGCATTTGCTCAAGTTAGGATTTTAGGTTTTTTTAATTTTTTTTAGATTTCTAAATTAAATTTTTATATTACTATATTGAAGTTTTTAAGAATTGGCAGAGAAATATATTCTATGTTTAAAATGGTTTGTAATAGGTAAGTTTTATAAGGATGAGAGAAAATGTTCTTACATTTATAGATTTCTTTTAAAAATTATTTTAAAGTATTAAAATTGTATTTTTTTAATAGAGAGAAGGGTGTTTTTAAATTATTAGATTTATAATAATAGTTTTTATTTTAATTATTTTAAACTATTTATTCATGTTGTTATTTTGGTTCTTGTGAAGACTAAAAGTTGTGAGGGGTTTTGCGATGTCGAGGTTTAAGGGAGATTCAACTTGCCTCTTGTATGAGTGATTGTACCATATGACCTGGTCGAAATCGAAATCATTGGTCATTATTACATGATCAAAAGAGGCAGAGTATGTGTTCCAAGAAGGATATGTCCACAAGTGGCACGAGAAATGGGGCAGGGGAAGGGGCAAAGCTCATCATGGGACCAGTGACGCTGAGCTACGACATCAAATGTCCATGTTCATCGTTTTATAATGTATAAATGTTGTTTTCGTTTTTTTTGTTGTTGCTCTCTCTGCTAGAAAAATTGGATGCACAAGAAGTGGAAGGTGATGATTCTTTGGGGTGGGGAGTGATTAGGAGTGGGAGAGCGTCCAAATTTCCTCTATCTTCTTCAGGGGCTATGAGAAACTCGGATTGCAACACAACACTAGCATTCGATTGCAAAACACTATGATCTTGAAACAAAGCCTTCAGATAGAAAAACACCATTGGAAATTTTCATCGGCATCTTACACAGTGGGGGCAAGAAGGTCTAGGGTTCAATACTGACATCACTTCAACACGACCGACACTTCAATTTTTTCCACTGTGTTTTTTTATTGGCTTCCTGATCCTTCGGTGTTCCTTTACACCTCTTGGTACAATTTCTAGTTTTTATTTCAATTATTAAATGAGATCTATGAGAACGGAGTGGATGTGCATGGATGACACGTGCAACCCTACTTGCTGAGTTGACATAGCCATGTTATATCTACCTACGTTAGAATATCTAAGTCCTCTTACATGAAAATTGACTCCTAGGGACACAACTAGTGCTAAAGTTTCTTTGTTGATATGTTGGTAATGATTCTAGTCTGTTGCTAAGCGATATGGGTATGAATCTATCTCCTTGAGAAATCCTTAAATACGTAAAACCAATATTGGAGGTGGAGCTCCCAATTCCATGGAGTTATATTTGAGCCATGGAAATATGTTGAAATTGTCGTTGAGTAAGCCCACAAACCACTCTGCTTACAAATCATTCAGGTCATACTCAAATTTCCCTATATATTGTTATATTATTGGGACATGCGACTGAACATATTCTACCAGACTTTATCATTTCCTTCATCCTAAGAATATATGAAGTGATGCTCGACTTATTCCCATGAATTGACAAATCATGTAATGAATTATCATTAGAGAACTTTTGAGGTCTAAAATGGACCTCCTAAGAAAAATGTACAACCAAAATAAGTTTATAAGAACCAATAGGATTCAAGATGATGATGTCAACCATGGAGGATGATTAACCATTTTGGGTTAAGAAAGTAAAAGGATTAAAAAATATTAAAATAATAAAATTGATTTTTCAACTTGTATTTTCAACTTATCTCCCTAAGGTTTTACTCAAATTTCAAGTAGGATTACTCTATGGATGCAAAATTCAATACCTCATCTAGGCAGTACCCATGTTGCATACTTGCGATGGACCCTTCTACACAAAAAATGAGAAATGCATGAAAAACATGATTACAAACACATTTTTCATGTATTTCTCATTTTTCATGTAGTAGGGTCTATCGAAAATATACAACATTGCTACTCCTTGTATGAGGAATCAAATTATGCATCCAATGACTGTCCCCGCTCGAAATTTGAGGAAACCCATAGGGAGATAAGTTGAAAATACGAGTATAAAAAGTAGTTTTTATTTTTTCCTTCTAAAATTTGATGATGTAATCTAATATTATTTTATTATTTCCACTATTATTTTATAATTTACTTAAGAGGCCCATTTTAGACCTCAAAATTCCTCTAATTCTTTATATCAAGCGTGAATTCAATTAAGAATCTTCCCGAGCCTCCTGAGTTTTGGCCATAGAAGAAATCGTTTCTGGATGGGCCTCGTTCACCTACTAGAGCGGAATCGCCTATGTGTAAAGGCCCACACCCACTATTTTTTAATGCCATTATTTTGATGTTGTAGGTTTTGTCCATAAAGGTTATTTAGAACAAGGTGATTGGCTATCTAGAAGGTCATGGTTTTGTGGAGTTTTTTTCCCATGTAGCAGTTGAGAGGATTCTTGAAAAATGCAATGGGATCAGGGAAAATTTTAAGAACCCCCCTAAATTTATATATATAATAAATGGGCAAATCCCCATGATACATAGGAAAAATATAAGGTGATTTATTAATAATATAATATGTATATATAATTTTTTTGGTGAATCTCTCACAATATTATATTATCTTGTAAGATCATGGCGAATCACCAGTACAAATGGCAAATCACTAGTACAAATGGTGAATCGTTTTCTAGTGGAGTTAGGGGTGTTGGTTCTAATGAAGATATGGTAGTTGAACTAGGAGTTGAAGGAAGCGAACCACTGAGTCCAAGCATGGCACATTGTGACTCGTGAGGGTAGTAGTTCTCGTGCAGTTTGGAAATCATGTTCTTCTCGTTCTGCTAAGAGTAGTGTTTTTTCTCATGCTACTAATAGCACTGATATTGAGGTTGGAGAGGAGTTTGAGGAAGCATGGAAGGTAACAGTGGTGGAGAACTACAAGGAGAACCCCATGATGGGCTCCATTTTTCCCTTTGGTATTTGGGCCTGCAATATATTTTGTCTATTGAACCAACAATTAATTGTTCAACCAACAATCAACTTGACTAAGTTGATTAGGTATGAGTCAACTTAGAATAATCCTCAAAACTATGCTTTTCACTATCCCATATTTATCACACTAATGCTACACAACATTGTGCATTTGCACCCAACTCTCATGCATGCACACCAAATTTTCGTTAACATCTATAACCCTAACCAACTGAGAATTGATCAACAATTTTCACCAAAGTTTGTTAAAGTATTGAAATTTCATAAGAAATTTAGATCCATGGTATCTTAAATAAATTTTGAGATAACCTCCAAAAATTCAATTACAATAGAGCAAACTTGTGATAAATTTTAAACCTACAAAAATTATGATTCATGTTCTTAGGAACGATCATAAGAAGTAGTTGACATATAGGTCAAGTTTTGAGCCTTGAAACATTGATAATGCAATGGCTTAGGTCAAAACTCACACATTGAAAATTCATCAATGAAGAGAATACAAGATCATTATGAATTACACATACTCCAAACTACCTACCAAATTCTACTTAGTTGTCTGAAACTCAGCTATACATAATCTTATAGTAAATACAAATTCCACAAAGCCTTCTTCACATAGCTAATAAATGACCATTGGAAGAGCACCCCTTATATAATAGTAATAGTAGCAATCAATAGATTATTTCATATTGAACTTCATAGCCATAGCACTCCTATGTATTGTATGATGTATTCAAGTTGCATTATCAAATATAGATAAAATCATACTTTTGATTGATACATTTAAATCGTACTTTTGCACAATGTTGAATGCAATTCCAGTCAAGGAGTAAAGTCGGTTTGACGTGTAATGATCTATAAAACAATGAAGAAACTTAGTAACGCATCACAACTTTCACGTTTGAAAAACTTATAAAGGCTTTCATGCAATTCCATTGTTTTTATAGTTCCTTCTCTCGACCATGTTCCACATAAGCATGGAAAATCAAGTAATACTAGCATTTTCACTGGGAGGTGCAAAGTAACACTAGGGAGTGGGGATACATCTTCCATGCGAGATAAAGGTGATTTAGGTGATAAATTTGGAGGCAATACGAAATGTTTTGGAAGAATGGGTGGTTTTTTTATCAACTTTTGTGAGTTATCTTGAAAATCGATTTGTTCTCTTCATGCCTACCTCTGAAACCTTAAAAAAAAACTATCCAAAAAATGCATATTCAGCGACCTCTACGGAATATGTACCTAATTCGTGAGAGGAGCATTAATCCTTGTTTAAAATATAATAAAGTGAAAGTATAAGATAGTGAACAACTTCAACTCCTCCCTAATCTTAAAATTTTTATTTTTATCTAAATATTATCATTTCCATGAAATAAAATTGGTCACAACTCTTTAATATAATAAAATAAAATAAATGATTAAACAAATATATACATAAAAACATTTACATAATTGACCAAACTGCTATCTATTATCCAAACCCATCACCTTTCGTATCCCATTCATTTAAATCCACTTGATTGCATTATCTTAAATTAGAATATGTTCATATGTATAATACAAAGTGCTTCACCCTCAAATATAGTTTTTCTCCCCATTCATTTGGGTTCTCTGGGTTGCATTGGTCTTGAATTCATGATATACTTACTATATAGTAACCAAAAAGACAAAGCAAACAATCGGTTCTATTTTAAGATAAGTTTGAGCTTTTAGAAAAGATATAGTCAAAGGCAACAGACTGATTTCATTTACATATAGATAACCCTTTGAATGGAGACCATTCCTTGAAGAACATTTTTGTTGCTGAGGAATGTAATACAATATTCAATTTTCAAACTAAAAATATTATTTATATAGATTTGTGTATGGGGTAAACAATAAATAAAAAATTTAACTAGCCTTGGGGTGGTCAATATTTATATATTTTATTTATACTTGCTTTACCATGTATATCATATACCTATCAATCACAAACATGAAAAGCTGTGGAATTCACAGTGATGATCTGCTCTGGAAACACAACCAACCTTTATTATTACCAATATTAACTTTTATATAGTACTACATATGTAGATAAAATTCCCAGCTTCCCAAGAGACAAACTTGCTTCTCCAACATGATGGCACATTCTTAACTACTAACATTTCTGATTGTTGAATGTAAGAAATTTTTCTAAGTACATCTAATCTACTGCGAGGCTCGAACTCCTAGACTATGTTATTTTTTACCATGTATCTATAGGTTGCAGCCTTCTTCTTGTTTGAAGAGGAGTTGGCTATTATCAGAACTACCTTCCCTGCCTCTAATGCCTTGAAGGAATTGCAAATTTGTTCATCAGATGAAGACAAATTTATGTTCTTGTCAATTAGAGTTGAGTAGCTTCCCTATGCACTCATTACAAACTCTGACCGATAGGAAAAAACCCACCCACCAAATATGAGGTCCCACAGAATTGATGCTCCCGCCTGAACAGCATAGACAGCTTGAATGTGAGAATTCAAAAACAAAGAAAAATCCCAATCGCATAGATCTTGAGGATGAACTTGATCTCAAATACAACACCCATAAAATTTATATCCAAAACTAAAACTCATAAAATTTGGAAGTATATTGGAAACAAAACTGAGGCGAAAGAGCTAAATTTGAATGCAGGAACTGACACAAAATCTGCCAACTTGAGCATTTTTTTATGTACATTACCTCCACTCCCTCGATCTCAAGATTGATTTTCTCCCCAGCTCTAATGGAGAACTCTACTGCAAGCTTGGGATGTCCAAAATATACATATTTGGTCCTACTAAGTCCCCCATATTGTATAGACACATTCTATGGAGATATAAATCTGCAAGTAAGATCAAGTATTAAATAAGTTTCTAGGAAATTTTGATTGAATATATCCTTCATTCTATCATATATAATCAGAGTTTTCAATTGAGTTTGAGCATATTTTCACTACATCAGAGAAGGAATTTCACATACTTGTAGAAGGTCTCTGTGACTTTTCCTTCACATGCAATTACAAATTTTCTCTTGGTAGGTTGTGTCAAGAAAGGGCTCAACATGGAGTACAGTGCACTGAAATACCATGGGACATTGATGAACACCTGAAAAATAGAGAGAATACTAATTAAGAGGTGATTTTTCTATTTTATAAACTGAGTACAATATCCTCACCCCTATAGGGCCCAACAAAATCCCACGCTTGCAAACTGAATATAGCAAAAATACTTAATTACATATGGAATACTTAACAATTAGCAATATTTGAGAAATTCTTCAACATTGTACTTGAAATCGAACTATTTTGAATTCTGGCAGAGGAAACGGCAGTCGGAAGTCGCATCCCAAAAGTAGTATGTTTGAGGATCTGTAGTCTACAATTGATGAGATTGGAATTCAAGTCCTAGAAAGATAAAACAGTCAATTAATATACTTCATTCATAGAGTGATTTCATTTTCTTCAAAGTTTTTGTATAATATAGAAAGAAAGGGTTTCCTCCATAATTTTCTTCTGAAAATCCTAATTCCCTCACTGTGTTATGTGACAGTGGGGGCTACCTTAACACAAGGGGTTATATCTCAACTGGTTGTCACCATATTGCTGAGAATTTGTTTAGTTCCATATTAGCAGGTGCCTTGTAAGGTGCACTAATCTGTGCCAATTTGGATACCATATTCAAATGTGATGAAGCATCCTTGGGTTTCCCATGAGATTTCCCTTTGAAACAAAAACAGTGACCATTACGTTTACCATGAAAAAAAAAACCCTTGAGGGCAGATTGTAACCATACAAAGAAATGACTATATACGCTCCTCCATCTCTAAGCCATGTAATTATAGGTGAAAAATACAATGAGGTTGAACTTAAAAGGTCACAAAGGTCCACTGAGATTTTAAAATCTATGATTCAAGAAACAAAACTAGAAATGCGTTGATACAAGGAAAACTTGAGAGAAGTGTTTTTCACTTATTGAAACACAACACAAATATGTGTTAACTCCTCATACCTGTCAGCATTGCATAGACTCTCTTAATCAATAAGGAAAAATAAAATAACAATTGGAGGACATAGGCACCAGAAATAGTAGCTTATAGTCATTTCACTATTAAGATTGACATAGTGTTAAACCATTGACCAGGTTTCCATTCTAACTATGGTCTACTTTGACACAAAAATGTTAGGAACCTCTGAAAGACAGAGGCCCAGTCGAAGCCTCAAGTTATATTTATGAAGTAGATATCTTTCATGCACCTGAGCCAAAGGAAGACCATTCCTTGCAGTGTAGCCCATCTGGACATGTTTTTTGAAGCCTTTCAAAAGGGAGAAAGGCAAAAGAAAGAAAATGTCCATGTAATCATTATACATAAGTTTTTGTAGGAGTACGAATAACTAATAATTGAATGTCCATACTCAAATATTTTGTGGGAAATTATTGTATTGTTTAATACAAAATATATAAAACCATATTTGCCTAAAGATATCTATTAGATCCCTATATAAAAGGAACCTCTCTATAAAATATATATTGGAACTTTTAGCCTTTTTCAATATGGGCTGAAGATATATGTAATTTGACACCATATGAAACTAGCAACCATATGTCAAGTAATAAATATCTAGACATGCATTAGAAATTCCAATTTTTGGTGTGCCAAAATTCTCAAAACACCAGATCTACGAGGACATCTAACGTCATCCTTCTGATCATTTATAGTCATTCAGATAGATTGTTCTAGGCAAGCTCGGAAAAGGAAAAAACATTTGGGTTTTGAGCATTTACAGACCTTTCTTGCTACCATCTCTGGGTAGTTATCTTGAAAAAGTGCAATAATTTGGTTTGATGCAACTCTCAATTATCTCTTCGGCATATTCTTAAGATCTATGATCTAAATCATGGAATTGACACCACCAGGCTTGAAATCAAGGAGCTCAATGCCCTTCTCCAGAATTTTGACCCTCCATCTCAGAAACTTCTTCAGCTTCTCATCGTCTCCAAATATCTTTTGGTAGAGCTCCTTGTCTCAAAAAATCCCATAAGCATTGTAGCACACGGGGTACCATTCTTATAACACTTCATTAACCTCTAGCCCTAGACTTATTCACTTAACCTTCTACATCATCTGATTATATACATGTTTATGTGGTTGTTCTATTATTGTATTCTTATTTACTTCATTTTATCTTAGATTTAGCTTTGGAATTTTCTAGGAGTTATGTTTGCACTCGAAAATTGTATTTGTATTGGTTGTATCCTTCTGACCCATTGACCTATTTATGGTCATCCGTTGGACATTACTAAAATTATCTTATCTTATTAAATTCTCATTTTCAAAAATCCTGTGCCCACAATCTAACTTTCCCACCCTGCCATTGTTTCCAAAACATAGAAGAAGCACAACCTGGATGTGAATGACACATCCAACTTTTTTTAAGACATAAACCCTCCTAGAGACAGAAAACATGGACTTACAGTCTGCTGAGAGGCAAAGGAACAAAGTTTTTCCCTGTTGTGAGTTAATATTATTGTTCATGAAGCACTACAATCTACCAACACATCAATTGTTCTCATCCAACAGGGAATGAAAGATTTCACTCCTCGGAGAATCAATACCATGTTCACCACTACTTCAACAAAGAAAAGGAATCACTCAAGAAACCACAACATCCCTATGCACTGACCAACTCCTGGAAGACTGAACATAAAACAAAAGAAGCAGTGCATCAGGAGTATAAAATTGACATTTTCCAACCCCCATCTAGAGAGATAGTATGGTTACTGTGTAAAATCTATAGAGAATTCAATATGAAGGCCATGTACCATTATAATGTTTGAGTAAATTCACAAGTTTCGAAGCAGTGAGAAAGATCTATTGGGGACAAGTACAACCAATTAGTGATTCAATTCATCAACAGGAACAACATTCCCTCAATCCAACACATTTTATTTAGTTTCTTATGTAGTCTGTACACTGTTACCTACCCCAAAATGCCTAAGGTAAAGCACAATTGATCAAAACATCGTAACAATCCACCTCTAGTAGCCACTGATATCAAAGACATAACAAATAGCTTCTTCAACAAAATGCATTTCTTGTTGAAAGAGTACTCACATAGAACCACAAAAAAATAGAGCAATTATTGAGAGGCAAAGATTCTTATTTCTTCCACAAAGATTTTAATATTGTGTCTAGTGCTTTGACAACTCATCATCTACCCATTTCCTCCTCCCCAAGTGTTAGACAAGCTTCTATTACAAGAATTCTGCAAGAAATTCATGGATGGTTTCATCCAAATCAAAAAGTATAGGAAAGCACACTATGTTCAGCCAATCAGCCTGGTCAAGCATACTATCATGAATCATGCCCATATACAAATTTATTCCAATGAACTGTCAAAGCTGGAAATTTTGACAGCTGAACCAATATTCCACTACAATCCTAAGAAAATATTGCAGAATTAATGAGAAATAAAAAACCTAGATTTTCAGCATACATAAACAAGAAGAGAAGATTCATAACATCATGGACTAGAAATGGATTGGTAGAAGGCTAAGGGGAATTTTCAAATGGGAAAGCAACAACTCTTCAGACTTTTTTTGAGAAAGAAGAAAAGAAGAGGGGCATGAGGAAGATGAAGACAGTTATGGTAAGTCCATATTTACTTGTAAACTCTAGGACAATTTTGATAACTTTAAAACTTGTATGAATAATCAAAGAATAAGCTTCAAAATTGGATGTACAAGGATCTACTCAATAGGATTACTATCTTAGATACCATGGTTTGCAACAAGTTGGAATATATCCTCCCTCAATTTATGTGGGGCAAAGAAAGGAGGAAAGAAAGGCTTCAATTTCTTTCTTAAAGTTTGGATAATTTCACCCTCAATAGTGATAAGAGAGGACATTGGATGGTTGATGTACTCAAGGAACAGATTTAGAAAGTACATGGATTGTAAGGATGATAAAATAAGAATCCACCAAGTCTTTATCTATGATATTGACTATATATTGAACATTAGAGTTCAGTGCTAAGGCTGCGATGTTGCCTTTCATCATTGCTACATGCATCTTCAAGGTGCCCTAAATCCTCAAGCTCCAAAAATTGATTATTCGACCCCTTGGAACACTAGAAAGCCACTTCCCTCATTGAGGATGTACCCTTCTGAAGTCCCAAAATTCCAAAGTCTCAAAGATTGAGTTTTGTCACTTAAAAAGTTAAATACGTTATTAAGGATGTACCCCTTCTAAAGTCCCAAAATTCCCAAGTCCTAAAGATTGAGGTTTTGTCACTTCAAAGGTTCAAGACATTAGAGAATATCTCACCTATCTCACCAAATCTCAAAAACCCAAAATTATCTAGGCTTGAAAGCCTTTTGGCATTTGGACGCTTCAAAGGATTTCATAACTTTGCAAATTTTCTCATAACAGTCCACCACAAGAATTCTGCAGGAAATTCATGGATGGTTTCATCCAGATCACAAAGTCTAGGAAAGCACACTATGTTTAGCTAATCAGCCTAGTCAAGCATACTATCACGAATCATGCCCACATAAAAATTTATTCCATTGAACTGTCAAAGATGTAGATTTTGACACCTAAGCCAATCTTCCACTACAATCCTGAGAAAATATTGCAGAATTAATGAGAACTAAAAAAACTATACTTTCAGCATACATAAACAAGAAGAGAAGATTCATAACATCATGGACTAGAAATGGATTTCGAGAAGACTAAGGGGAATTTTCAAATGGGAAAGCAACAACTCTTCGAGATTTTTTGGAGAAAGCAAAAAATAATAGGGGTGTGAGGAAGAGGAAGACAGTTATGGTAAGGTCATATTTACTTGTAAAATCTAGCTATTACAGATCTTGCCCGGATCTCAATAACAACAACAAAGTCACAACTTTTACAGAGAATTCCTCCAACCCTTCCAATGCAGTCTTCTCCAATTTTTAGGCAGCACAGTCCAAAGGAGACCCAACCAGTTCATAAAAAACAAAACAAAGCAACCCAATCTCTGGTGTCCATTAAAAGCTCAGCCTCCACCACAAAGGGAAAATCCACCAAAAGCATTGAAAAATGTGGTACATTTGGAGTAGATGTGAAATGCCCCCTCGACACCATTATACTCTTTAACCAATTTTTTCTACAACTTCTTGATAATAACATGTGCATTACAACTCATACTCCTTATCCAAATTTTTCTACAACTTCTTAATAATAACATGCGCATTACAACTCATGCTTCTTATCCATTTTTTTCTACAACAAATTCTTGATAATAACATGTGGCATTACAACTCCAGTTCAAGATGGTCGCTAACCACCACATCACTTGCTGACTAGCCTTCCCTTTTCATATTTATGTGTGTAGAAGAGTCAAGGCCCTAGTCTAACCTTTTCAAGGTACACTAATGAGCCTTGTCCTCTGTTATGTTGGTATTAGTGATAGAAGCTTCTATACATGGCTTATCTGTCTTCTCTGTAGGGAACCCTACTGAAGGCATGGTTTTCAGTATATGCTATGTTATTTTTTCATTAAAATTATAAGAATGTGCTTTGTTTATTTGAATCATATTACATTAATGTGTATTTCATATAAGCAGTGGTTTTTCCTTCTATTCCAGGAACCCAAAATAATGGTTTCTGGGCATCTGCCATCCTTGAATATTTTCTCCACTTATTAGGCAGGTATCTTCTTGTTGGATTTTAGCCCCTATTTTCCCATTTCTCCTTTCAGATAAACAATGGCTTCCTTATTTTCCAAGAACTCAAATGAAGAGGTATCAAGACTTGAAATCAATGTTGCAGTCTACACCTAGTATCATCTCTTTGGAACTATTAAAAAATTTCACCTAGTAGTCGAGCAAGAGCAGCAAGCCATTTTATTTTGGATGCTTTGAACGTAGAATGAAATGATGTCTATACTTTCATAATAGACTATGAAGCTGTTTTAAAGAAAGTGTACTTTTACTGTGAAGTCCTAAGACTGATTAACTGGTCCTAACTTTGAAAGCATAGTTTATCCTCTGGTCCTATTACAAGAATGAATAGAGTCTAGACTGAGTAGAACCTTACTTTCTATCTTTTCATTCTCTTGTACATTCTACATTGCAACTTCTGAAACTTACAATTGCATTTTGCAACCATGCAATGTACCCTCCATTAACAGCATGTACATTAGCACATTATTTTGGCTTTAAAAAGATGATCTATCAATCTACACATATAAACATAATTTTAAAAGCGTAAAATATTTTTAATTCTATTTAAGGTGTGTTACCCACCAAAAGTGGGTGACCCCATATGAGAATTTTTCTCCTAGATATCTCTTCAGTCGAAAGCCAAACTTGTCATGACAAAGTTGTTGAAATACATTGGACTTGTTATATTTAAATGATAATAAGTTTCAGGCTTTGTCAAAGAGGGAAAATGACACAAGCTTGTTCAGGGTTTCTGAGGAGATCCAATTCTCATTTAAACTTAGTCCCATACCATACCACATAACGATGTGGGTCCAGGGTATAGGTTTCAATACACAATCAATGTCATGGCTTCCTCGTTAACATAATATCAAACTTCTATCAACTATAACTGGGCTACTGGTTTAAACAATGGCATGGACCTTGATCTAAGCACTTAATTTCGTTAGAAAAAAACATAATTGAACCAATGTAGAAAAGTTTAAGATTACGATTCTGAAAAGTGAAAATACAAGACTGCAAATAAATCAACCACAAATAAAATCCATAGAGCCATAATAAAGATAGTGCCATGACACCAAGACTTGTCCAAGACAATACGTCAGAAAAAATGCAATAACCAAGTTGTACAAATAAAATTTGTAAAAAACACATACATGTAAAATTAAACCTAATGGAGAAAGGATATAAATTTGGAAGCACCGTACTCTACAAATTCTCTCATTTTACCTTCTTTTATCATACGATTGACATAAAAGTCAGATCCATTCAAATGTGGCAAAATTTCTGAATTCTTCACTGCTTTGAAGCTTGTAGTTGAGTCACGAGTGTCTTTATCATTTATGTTGAATGGGTAGTTCTGGTCATTTTTTTATCATTGTGACTTATGTAAATCAAATCCTTACACCAACAAATTGCATTTGATATAATTCAATGAAGCCTTTAAGTATCATTTGAAGCAATACGTTTTAGTATCGTGTAAGTGCCTGCACACTTTTCTACTTCATTACTTCTAGATACAAATCCTATGCTCAAAAACAATCAATTTCATCCTATATTTTGTAAATATGATTTCATTCCTCTGACATTCAAATAACAGATTAAATTTGTGGATTCAGATGCCTCATTTTCCAGCATTCAAGTAAACAAAATTCAGGTTCCTATGGTGATTATCTCAGTGGTTGTTTGGAGACAGATTTGATATATATGTCTGAAAAGTATGAATGGACATAGAAATATATGTCTTGACATATTGACAAACAACTTCAAAAATCTTATATAATTTGTATTACAGACATTCTAAAAAAAAATATGTTCTTTAGGATGAATGTAGAAATATATTAAACATTCATTTGACCTCTTAGTGTATAATGACTGTCTAAGCATATATTATGTCACTTAGAGGTGAAAATCATGTTTGGTCTCTCAATAAAAATCTTGGCACACCTATAATATCTTCATGATGTAATGGGTGTGGTGTCTTTGTTACTATAGTGAATGTAACTCTTGGGACAAGATCTTTACCTTCTCTCAAACTGTCTTATAATGGCAGTATTAGAATGCGTATGAAGGAAAAAACTCATATTCGTGTGATGACTATCTTGAAACCCATGAGATAAGCTCAATTTTTATATGATTCAACATTCATTATCAACACTTTTACATAAGTAGAATATTCAACATGAAGACTTGACACTCATGTGAAGAAGGTTTAACACAATAGTGGCATATCCATGGAATTTCATGTTCTATGATGATAGACTCAGTATCTTGAAGTGGTGATTCCATCACAACATTCAAGGCATAAAAATCCAAACCAACATAATAAGCACACAATCCAACTGACACTTAAAATATATCAATGTTTAAGGTCCTAGAGGAGACTAAAAACCCCCAAAAATATATTCTTTAACAATATGCTTTGGAAGCATAAGAAGACCTTTCTTAGAGTGGGAAATCCTCCCATGTCATTGGCTTGAGAAATAATGCTCCTTTGTATCACTGTATTAAGAAACAATGCTCCTCGATGTCATTGTATTGAGAAACAATACTCATGTGTGTTTCTGGATTGAGAACCAATGCTCCTTGTATCGCTAGGTTGAAGAAAAATGCTCCATCGTGCTTAGAATATACCTTAAGGGGTCTCAAGGGACGTAGAAACTTGATATCATCTTGAGAAAGGTCAATCAATTTTTGTAGGGTGAATTCCGATACTCTTTGTTAGGTGGCACCCAACCCTATAGAAACAAGATACTAGGTGGAATAAAAGGGGATTGTAGTGGCTAACACAACAATTAGAGATGAAATGGTAGGACCTATAAATATTTTAGTGTTTCCCATGAATATCTACCAAATCATTTGTGATTAGTGTTCCTTCATGGTATATTATTTCTACCACAAGGGTACCACAACTTAGAAATGTGGAATTTTTAACTACATGAACTCCTGTTTACTGATCTTTGGTGAAACTTAAGGAAGGACCTAAAGGGCATAGATTATAAAAATGGATTACCTCTCCACTTTAGAATTTGATGCTGCTAGGATATATATCTTTCATGAGAGTATCCATTAAATAAGACTCTGCATGGAAGTTTGTTGCAAAGGGTGATCAAAGTCTAAAGAAGACGGATCCTCAATCAAATTTTTGTTCAACTGATGATGAAAATGCTATTGTACTGCTCCTGTGGATGCTTGTAGTTCTATTGGTTCGGCTGTTGCTGCCGGGAATTATGATGCTTCAACTGCTCCTTTCACTGCTAATGGAAATGATTCCATTTCAATTGATGTTGCTTCTTATTTGAATGACGAGGTTGAGATCTTGGAGCACAAGCCTCACTACTCGGCCATTCTCACACCCAACTCCATACAACCTTCGTCGACATGGATTCTTTTTTTTTCAATGAATAAATTGCCTGGATCTGGCAACAAATTATCCTTATCATTTCAATTAAACTGATAAAAAAACATAATTTCGTATAGATCACTATACAAAGCTTTCCGATTTGTTATTTTATACATCATATAGCTAATTATAACCTCGACATTGCAACAGATCTAAAGGAATACATACAAAAGAATCAAAATAATGATAGGAAGAGAAGAATACACACATACCTCAATCAATCTATCTATGGCTGACCTCAAGATTCATTCCACTGAATCATCATGGACTCCAGAGGACTGGTACCAGATCATGAGAAGAACAATCAAAAGCATAATGGCCACGCCAACAGGAGATCCCCTGACCCTGTGAATGGAAGAGGGATCCCCACCACCAAATAATGTAGAAATCTTGTTAGTGTTGGAAGAGGAGGAGAGCCACCTTATGATCAAGATAAACACCACGGGCACTGCCATGACCAAGACTGGATTTATCTCTCCCGCCATCTCCACCAGATTGCTCTGTTCTGAAAACAAAAGTGGCACCACAAGAATCATGGCCATTATAGCTACCAGGAGAAGAGCATAGGGTGGAGAAGAAGCATATTAAGGTGGGTATGCAGTGGCCATGGTTCGAGCCTCGGCCAGACCCCTGGATACTATATTAGAGGATCATAATTAGCTACTAGGGAGCTACAGATTGCATAGGATATGAAAGGATATAGGGCATATTTGGATATTGTTGTGTGATAGAGACCCCACCTGCAACGAGTATGGTGGAAGATATCCATCAGCATGGTTTCCTATGTGTCCATGAGAATGCTAGTGAAACCCCAACCAGTAAAAAATTATTGATATGTTGAAACCCCAACCAGTAAAGCCCCAACCAGTAAAAAATGGGGGCGAATGTAACACCAATCCCCCTCCTACCCAGTAAATCATGGCGAATGTCATTCAAATCTGCTCCAAACCAGAAATCAAGAGGCGAATCCATCGTTTAAATGTTTATGCGCATTTATTTGTTTTGGCTAACAGCTAATAATTAATTATTTTTAAAATAATTATAAGGCTAACTATATAAGACTATAAAAAATGGGTTTTATATAAAAAAATTGCGCCTTAAAAATCTAAAACCCTTTAAAATTCTCCCTTGGGGTAAAATTCGCCCCTAAAATTTTCCCTGCTTCTATTGCTATTCCTTTAATGGTTTACTTGTTTCATGGTTAGTTGTTTTGGCTTTTGGCTGTGGATAACTGTGAGTGAGTTAAATATTTTGCTTTCAGTTCGTAGGGGTTCTGAATGGCAAAGGATTATTTGTGGATTGAACATCTGGGTTGTTCCAGGGATGCGTAGTTATATATCTGGGTTGCTTTGTTTGGTTTTAAGGGTTTCACTTCTAGTCATGATAGTCGATGCTGTTATTAGATTGGTTAAAGGAATTTGGTCTTTCTTTCAGCTTCAAAAACTCTTTTCTTTTTTTTTCACTAATATGTATCTGTCGTGGAAATGTTTCTTGGTTGTTGGTATCAGAAAAGCCTCTTACTGATTTTCATAAGATGGCAAAGAAAACTAGAGGCAGGAAGCCAAATGGAGATAAAGGTAAGAAGCTCATCTCTCCTTGGCCTGTAAAAAGAGGTAGGAAGTCAACAAAGAAACTTATGGAGCCGATAATTCAAACCTTTGCAGTAGAAATTCCCTGTTCTGTTAAATCTCACATTTATGGATGGGAAACAAAGGTTTTAAACAATATGGATGAAGAGGATGATATGGCATTTGAAGATCTGCATAATGTCATTGTTGATCCAAGGCATACCCATAGACGTATTTCTCTGTTCCAGCATTCAATACAAACTTATTGGCTGATAAAATATTTGTTAGCAAAAGTTGTTATGTCGACTCAGGAGATAGCAAAGTCGAAGTTAGGGTCAACTATGGAAGATATCAACAGAAATATTCAGGAAATCAATCTCCGTCAGCTGCATCAATATGCTATACTAGGTAGGATGGAGAAGGATATAAAATCATTGCAGTAGGTTGAAATTCCTGGTTCCAACACTAAAGATCCTGCCCCTGTGGAGTTGAAGATGACTAGTGTTATCAGCTCCTCTTTTTTAGTGGCTAGTTTTATTTTTTGTAAATGTTAGAACTTACAGACTTAGATATTAAGTATCATCAAACTTTGTACATTTTATTAAGTTTGTTTATGTTTTGGTTGACATACATTTCACTTAGATGGCCAACGAACCTGGTTTCCTTCGGGCAGGTTGCGGTTTAATTTTTGTATCTTTTTTTCACGGTTTTTAAATTAAAAGAAAATGGGAAGGATATACCTAAGGTTACAAAAAAAATATATTTTAAATCCTTCAAACAAGGAACAACCTCTCCTACTCTAAATAAGTTTGGATCCCTCTTCCACCCATGCTACCGATGTTCAATAAATTCTTCAAGTATATCTTTAAGAAAATAAAATAAATGGTGAATAAGAGAAAGGCTTCCTACACAAAAAGGTGAAGCAAGCAACTTTGTCGGGTTACTGTCCATGCATGTTGGTAGGGAAGCGATGCTTGTGCTTCCTTGAGGTGACTTTAACGGGGTATTGAATAGGCTCAATGGCAGTGGAAAAACACTAGTGAATGTGCTCAAAAGGCTCAGTATACTTATTATCACTCTACCTCATCAAAAATTTGAGGTATGACTAGTCTTATGTTGATGAGTTTCAAGTTGAGAAAGGAAAATAAGAGACTATATCTTTAACTTGGATAATTAGAAAAGATGGGATAATATATACGGTGAATCAATACTTCTTATAGGAATGAGACCTTGAGCTTAAAGGTATAACCCAAGTAGAGAAGTTAGAGTTCTACCAATGTGTCTCCAAGTGTTGATGTTATGATCAACACCCTCCAAAAAATTTCCTGCACTAGAATTTTGGAGCCTACTGAGGATCTTACAATTTTTCATTACAAGGTCACTCCATCATCAATTGATGTTTTTCTAAGTGTTTAAATATTCTTCTTGGATTCTAATTGTGAAGGTCACTTTCTCATACATGCTAAAACCTTGATGAATTCATAATTGCACTTCCTATATGCAAGCTTGAATAGGAATAACACAATCCATCAAGATAGTTCATGTGAAATTTCTAGCCTATCTCAATAGTCGGTGCTTACCTTCCATTGACAGTCTCTATCACCTTGGATGCATTTGTAAATCTATTTTGGTGAGTTTTCACAATTGTTGTTTTTTCACACATTTGCTTTCACAAGTGTCGCTTTCATGTTCACGGCTATCAACTTTGTTTCATTTCACTTTAACAAGTGTTTTTTATGTTATGTTTGCTATATCATGTGTCACTTTCAATGTTGGTTGCTTTTGCAAATGTTCATTTCACTTTTTGATTCTTTCGCGGGTGTTTTTCTTAGTTATTTTCACTCTTGTATGTGTCACCTTTGTGCATCATTAGATGAATTTATAGCACACTATTCTACATATATGTTCCTACCTATCATGATAATATATAATAGACACATCCCAGCATCTTAATGAACTTTCTGGTCACAGTCGGCACTCTCATCGCAATTTGTGTTCTAAGTGGTGCAATGTGTCGTTTTAATTGTCACGCTTAGAAATAAGTGTCGCTTTGCTATCACTTCCCTTCACTATGTAGTGAGAGATTTTGTTAGGCTAAGTGACTTGATTTTTTGTTGCCTCCCTCTGTGAACTGCACAATTCCTTCTTCTAGTAAGCTCTCATGGGCACAGAGTGCATATTTAGTGAATAATCATTTATTTTTGAAGAAAAATGTACCCAACAGAAGGATATTCCTTCAAAATCACACTTCGGGAAAACAAGGACAGTTTGTGCCTTAAAAAGAACACTTTGGTAAAACAAGGACCCTTTATCCCTTCAAAGGTGTACTTTGGGAAAACAAGGACCATTTTAGCACACTTCAGGACATCAAGGACCATTTGAGTGCACTTTGGGAAAATAAGGACCATTTTGGCACACTTCAAGAAAAAAAGGATCCTTTATCGCTTTAAGAGTGCATGGTGCATTCTCAAGAAATAGTTGGGCACCCTTGTCCACTATCTTTGTGTTGTGTGCCCTCATTAATCCTCTATGACACATAATGCACTATCGAGAAATAATGGTTCCTCCTTTTCCCTTGTGGTCCTGCCCTTCACCTAAGCAGTCTCTCTCTATCTCTCTCACTGAGCACATGGTGCACTTTAGTAAATAGTGGGGTCATCGCTTGATCATTATCTGAATCGACTGCACTTTCATTGTCTCATACTCCTTTGAGCATAGCACATGGTGCAATATTAACCAGCAAGCTCATAAACCTTCTTCCATGTGCTTTCCCACTATGCTATAACTTGAATTACTCCTCCTTATAGTGCAAGGCATAGTATTAGTGAATAATAGTGTTTTCATAAGCCACTATAGAGTTTAATTGTGTCTTCCTTATCAAGCCTTCCTCTTTCAGCCCTCACACAAGCCTATCATAAGCAACATCTTCCATGAGAAAGGTAGAGATATGATAGATGATTTCAATACTAATTTTTCCTTGTCATGAGTGATATTTATTGGCACATTTATCTCCTCAACAAGGCAATATTATTCTGGAGGAAGATGTTTAGGAGAAGAAGCAAATAAGCACTTTCATAGAAGAAGCACAAAGAAGAACCACCACAAAGACATAAAGTATATCCTAGACCATGACAGAATGAATACATTGCATAAAAAATTAGGTCTTGATGTCGATACAAGAACCTTTGGAGGGTGAAGATGAAGAACAAGTAGATCTATTATGAAGGAGAAAAAGTCAAAGAAGTAAAGAGAAGGACTTGGAATTGCCACATCATGAATTCCATGTCATCATTTTCAATTTGTGACTTGTGCAAGTGTCATCATAGTGTCAAACGTGTCCATGTGTCATGCCACATCATTTGTGGATGTAATGATGTAATTATCAAAAGGAAAAGAACAAAATTTAATGTGTGTAATTCCAAGAGCCATATGTGGAATATGAAAAGTCACATAGTAATATATGGAAAAAGGGATCTTTAGGAAAATTTCAAAAGTCATATAGAATTCCAAGAGTCATGAGGGCATCTCAAGATTCATGGGGATATGAAAGGTAATTGCTCTTTTTACAAAATAAACCTCATAACTCAAGCAAAGGGATTTTGGAGGCTTAGGATTTAGAGAGCTAGTCTTGGCTTCTCTAAGTTGGCATATGAGAGAAATCTGTTCTTTGGAGAAGCAAGAAGTGACTTAATGCGCCACTACTAGAGCTACTGGCTCACCATTGTAATTGGGTACTTAGATATTTCACCTTATAATTGAAGCTCAATGATCCAACACATTTTCATGCATGTATCATGAATATTGTAAGACTACACTTTCGATGTTTGTTGTATATGTTATGTTCATATGTACTAAAAAAATCGAACTACTTCATTGGGTTTGGTACTTATCTTGTTGAATGCTTGTTGTATGTGTTTTAATTATCATTGTGTTTATCTGAACTATTTCGCTAGAACTGTAACGAATATTTATTTTCTCCCATGTGCCTCTCTTAGGTTAATACTATCACTCTCCTTCCAAAGACTCACTCTTCTCTCCCCTCACCTGAAGGCCTCCTTTTACATATTGAAATTGGTGTTTCAAAATGTAAATTTACTTTCTTGTTTGAAGGTTATGTGTATAATCCCTTATGTTGTCTATGGAAACAAAGGAAAACCTTGATTTATGGTGGTCGGGTTGATACTCTGGATGGGGCTCCTACTCCAAATTGTGTGAGGTATAATTGTGACTTCACATTGGGGAAACCCCCTGTATGTTGGCAGTATCCAGCACCATCAACAAGTACTTGATTGGAATATTTCTTTTCTTTGAATAAAAAACAAGGTTCTTAGAAATTTTGATGGCACATGTATTATCACAAATGATTGGAATAGGTTGATCATAGAACACCTAGAAATTTATGCAATAAACTTTCCTCTTTCTATTCTTTTTGTAGCATCTATAACCCTTGTTATTCTTGGAGTATCAAAGAAAAATACCTTCATCATCTCTTGCCTCAAACTTACCAAGATTTTCATCATTACTTTTGATGTAGCACTTGCTTAAAAATCTTAGAAATACTTGATTGTAGTTGGTATTCCATACCAAATCTCATAGGGATTCTTATCAGTGTTTGGTCTTAAGTGATATTTATTTAAAATCGCCACTATGGTGTGAATGGATTTATCCCAAAATATCTATTGAACTTTTATTTCTCCCATCATGGCTCTAACTAACTATTGAAAAGATCTATTATCTCTCTCTACTACACTATTCTGTTGTGGAATTTTTGTTATGGTAAATTCCCTTTTCATGCCATGTTGCTTGAAAAAATCATCAAATTATTTTGAAGTAAAGTCATCACCATTATAAGAGCTTAAGCATTTGATTCTACAAATTTTCTCATTTTCAGCCATGGCTTTGAAGCCTTGAAACTTCTTAAAGGCCTCTAATTTTTTTCTAAGGAATGAAACTCACATCATTATGCTGAAATCATCAATGACAAGCATGAAATATAATTAACCTATGGGTGTCTAAGTTCTTGAGGATCAACATAATTCCATATGCAATAATTGCAATGACATGTTTGATGAGTTCTCCTTACACTTGAATAGTACTCAAACTTGCTTACCCAATTGAAAATACTTTCAAATGGGATTATTTGGCTTTAAAAGCTTTGGCATGTCTCTAGCAACATTATTTTTTCCCAATTTGAAAATCTGAACAAATTTTAGATGTCCAGGTCTTTTATGTCACAGTCAACTCTCATTAATCTTAGACAACCCACACTTCTCAATTTTTTCTTTCATGACATAGAAATTACTATATATTATTATAGGTTTATATATTATTTCTCCAGTGCATGCAGAGTTTGTTTAAAAAATTTTAAACATGAAAAGAAAATCATAACCTTGGTCACACATCTCAGACACACTAAGTAAGTTATGCTTCAACCATCAACATACAACACATTCTTGTCTTTATCTCTTCCATTCAATGGATTGAGAAATCCTTTACCAACCACCATACTAGGTGCATCATTTCCAATAGTCACATTACCTTTCTCAACTAGTTTCCATGATAAAAACTTACTTTTGTCTCTTGACATGTGCCTAGAACAACCACTATCTACATATCAATGACTCCGTCCATTGTGAGCATATAAAATGATAATACATTGCTATGTGCTTAATTTTTCTTTCTAAACTCTAGGCTCCTAGCTGGTTTGATTAATAACTAGATCAAACCTTTTATTATTAATTCTGCAATCAACTACCTTATGTCCAAAATTCTAATATTTAAAGCGTTAAATAAAATTATTCAAACGAGAGAATGTATTTTTGTACCTAGGTCTGCTCATCCTCTATCTGATTGACTGATTATTTGGCTAATAATTTCTTCTCCTTCGTCGAAGCTATCTGTAAGACAAATTCACCCTACAACTTGTTGCCTTGTGCCTATAAGTTGTGCATGTAAAACAATAGCCTGGAAAATTTCCTTCATAACTAGGAGAAAAGTGTTTTCTAAAGCTTTATTGGGATGCCCTTTGGTGAATTTTATTTTCCTCTCCAATTTTGCTTCTCCCTTGTTGTGTGGGATTTGATATGTTGTTCAAATTTCCCCTCTTAAATCATTGCTACTGATTTTTCTTTGACTGCATATCGGTTTGCATGTTATCTCTGCCAATGTTCCTGCGTACATAAAGGTAATTAATTTCTTTACCTTAAAATTAGCCACTGATCTTAACTCGGCCTTAAATCCAAGACTAGATTTATTATTGGACACTCTTTATGCTTCAATAATTTGATTTAAAATTCCAGTCCCTTCTCCAAATTTCTCATTAAATCATAGCTTTGTTTTTTATTTTTTCTAGCTTTCCTTAGCAAAACAATTTCTCCATCAAGCCTTTCACGTGCTTGAATTTTCTCACTAAGATGATGATTCAAAGTTTCTTGAATATTATTTCCTTTTTCAATTTGCAGGAGCAAAGGTTCTATAGCTTCAAATTTTTCTTTAATCAACAATTTCATTTGGGTTTTATTTTTCTTCCTCAACCTTTCATTATTTTCAAGAGGACTTACCAACTCTCCTTGTAATTCAACCTCTTAATAGCTTCTACTTCCATATTTTATACGGTCATGAGCATAAATTCCTTTGGAATTTCATCACCTCTATCCTCTTCAAAATATTGGCCATCTTCACTTTTAGAGGAGCTGGCATCTTGGGTGTATAATATCTCATTCTTAGCCTTCTTTCTTTCCTTCTGAATTTTCTTGAACTTCTCTGTAGGATCATATTCCTTCTTCCTGTTTTTAGTACACTTGGAACCATAGTGACCAATTTTACGAAAACTAAAGCACTTAAAAAGTAGCTTACCTTTGTAATTTCTTGATCCTCTCTTAAGCTTCCGCATGAACTTAGCTTCCTCTTCATCTAATACACAACAAGAATCATTGTGCATCTTCAAAGACTCAGATTTCATTCTAAAACCTTCAAGCTTGGCTTGATATATGTTGTTATTACATAGCAGTTTCTCATCTTTTCCCAAATGGTTTTTGTGGTAGAGAAGTCCATGACCTTGACTAGTTTTCATTCAAGTAGGCCAACAAGCAGGGTAATCATAGCTTTAGCATTACATGAAAACTCCATCTTCTAATATCTAGTAATCAAGGATGGAGGATTTTGATATTCTTCTTCCATTGCATCCCATACATCAGGTCTAAGTGATTAAATGTAAGTTGTAATCCTTACTTGCCAAAGCACATAGTTTTTTCCATTGAACATAGGTTCCCCATTGGTGAATCTTCCTTCCTAGATTTACATGGTCCTTGATATTTATTTTACCTATTAAACTTATCTTAATTAACATGGTTTTGTTGTGATACCAGTTGTTACAAAACTAGGACAATACTTAAAGGGGGGTGAATCAATATTGTTGGAATTTCAAAAAATTCCTTTCACTAGTAAATCTACTAGGACACCAATAATTATTGTAGCAACAATTCACATGAACATCACAAAAATTAGACACAAGAAGCACAAAATGGAACACATAAATTATTCATTTTTTTCTTCAATTTACTTGATAAAGGAAAGATTATACTTGTTGTTATAAAGTTCTTTGGCTACAACCAGAAGCAAGCTACTACTCCCTAATTTATCAGCTACAACTAAAAATAACTACAACCCCTACTTTATCAATTACCACTGAAAGGATCCCCAACCTCTAATTATCAACCAACCACTACCATAAGGAGCTACAACCCCTAGCCTGCAATTGGTTACTTGCTTGACCTCAATGACCAATCTTTCATTCCATTTTCTAACTCAAATCATAAAGGTTAATCCTTGCATAAAAAGTAAAATTTTCACTTCAAACACTCACCACAACACACCTTCAACAATATCTTATTACTGATAAATTCACCAAAATACTAGTAGTTTCAATCCAACACACATACTCATAAAATATCCCATCTTGTAAATCTGATTATGCTTTTAAATAAATTTGATATAATAGTTCTTGAATTAGAAATTTAGTTAGCTTCAGTTCCTCATCATGCATAAATATTCATGTTTTTCTTTGTCCTACTTAAAACATGTCTTTTGTGTGTGTTATTTAAGTCTTTTAACATTTCTCACCTGTTACTACAAGAAAATTTTAGTTAAAATGCTTAATTCTGTAATTTTGGAATTTTTATCGAGCTTTAGTAGTGACTCCCAAAATTTGGTCAAACTACCAAATAAATTAATAAATATGTTGTTTTGAAACCAACTCACAAAACAAAAGAAAATATAGATAAACGCCTTAGAAATCAGCCTCTTCGAGGGGGAAACCTCCTTCACATTACATAAATGAACAATTCTTGGATGATACAAATGTCAAAACCTCCTTTCAATATATAGGAGTCTATTGGGTCACAATATAATCCTAGCCGACCTAACAATAATAATGTAATGACACAATAATAACAATACGAGGACTATAGGGGTACAATAATAACAATACGAGGACTATAGGGGTACAATAATAACAATAAGGGGGATACACTATTAATATAGGGCCTTAACATGCCCCTCTCCTTTAAAAAAGTGTTTTCCTCAACGCTTGAGTATTTTTGGATGCTTTTGTATAAAATTCGCATCCTCCCATGTGAAATCTTTAGTGGGTAAGTTCTTCCACTTGATGAGATACTCTGAAATTGATCGATTTTGTAGCTATCAAGTTCTTGTCTTTGTCACTGCTTCAGGTTCCAATATGATTCTTCCTTCCTCATCAAGTTCTGGAAATATTGTTTGAACGAGAAATTTTTCACCTATAACCTTCTTTAAGCATGAAACATGGAAAACTAGGTGCACTTGGGAAGATGCAAGAAGCTCCAATTTGTATTCCATAGTACCAATCTTTTGCAACACCTTGTAAGGACCATACTACTTTGGCGATAATTTATTATCCTCATTAACTTTCTTGAGGGAAATTTGTTTGTATGGTTGTAGCCATAAGAATACCAAGTCACCTACATCAAAACTTCTCTCACTGCAATGTTGATCTGCCTGTTGTTTCATTCAATTATGTGCCAAATTTAAGTTATCATTTATGAGTTGGAGAACTTATTTTGATGATCAATGTGATCTTCCACTGCTTGAACCTTAGAATTTTCTCTTAAATATGATGTGATGGACAACGGATGATATCCATAAAGTGCCATAAATGGGGTCATTTTTGCTGTAGTGTGGAAGGAAGTGTTTTACCACCATTCAGCCAAAGGTAACCAATTGGCCCATTGTTTTTGTTTTTCAGATACAAAGCAATGAAGATATCCTTCCAAAAATTTGTTCAATATCTCAGTTTTTCCATCGGATTGAGGATGATAAGATGAGCTATGAGGTAATTGAGTACCCAAACAAGAAAATATTTTCGTCAAAAAAATCCAGTGAAAATGGGATCTCTATCGCTTACTATAATATTTGGTTTTCCATGTATCTTTTGAATTCTTTCCATAAATGTAGTAGCAATTGTACTCACTTTAAATGTATGAGATAATGCACAAAAGTGTGCATAATTAGTAAGCCTATCAACTTCCACCATGATGACACTCTTTCCTTCAGACTTAGGTAAACCTGTGATAAAATCCATTGAAACGTCCTCCCAACGTTGATTTGGAATGGATAAAGGCTACAGAATACCCGAGGTCTTAATTGTATCAACTTTATTTTGTTGGAAAACCAAACATTCTGCCACAAAATTTTGAATATAAGATTTAACGACATCCCAAAAATATTCTTTCTTCGCCCTATGGTAGGTTTTTAAAAATTCCGAGTGTCCTCCTAAGGGAGATGTGTGCAATTCCAAAAGAATATTTTGTTTTAGTTGGGAATTCTTACAAATATATAAGAGATCTTTGTACCATAAGGAATCATTTTTCCAACTAAATTTATCAGATGTACTAGGATATTGTTGCAAATTTTGAATGAGTTTCCATACTTCTTCATCATTTTTCCATTCCTCCCTTGCTTTGGTTATCCAATCTAGTTTGATAAGATAAATAGCACAAAGCAATTCTTCCACATCCTCATCCTTTCTTAAGAGTGCATCTACAAGAACATTTAGCTTCCCTTTTTGTATATGATTTCAAAGTCATAAGCCAACATCTTTGTTCCCCATTTTTTCTTCTCTTCTATAGATTTCCTTTGTTCCAAAAAGTATTTAAGACTATCATTATCAGTTTTTACCTTAAATTGTCTTCCCGTTAGGTAAGGTCGCCATTTCTTTAGTGCATGTAGTATTTCCAACATTACATTCTCATAAATAGATTTTTGTAAATACATTCCTTTGATTGGATGGCTTTCAAAAGAAATGGGTCTTCCTTCTTGCATTAAAATAGCACCAATTCCATTTTCTGAGGCATCACATTCCATAATAAATGTTTTTGTGAAGTCTAGCGTAGCTAAGACCGATGCTTGGCACATTTCCTCTTTAATATGTTAAAAGGCCTTAGTTGCTTCAGGAGTCCACGAAAATGAAGCTTTTTCAATAATATTGTTAGAGGTCTTGCTATTTTCCCATAATTCTTAACAAACTTGCGATAATACCCTGTTAACCCGAGAAATCCTCACAACTCCTTCATGGTTGTTGGGACTTTCAATTCCTTAATGGATTTAATTTTGTTTGGGTCTACCTTAACACCCTCCTGAGATACAATATGACCCAAATCTTCCACCTCTTGTACTATGCTGTGCTATACAACAACCCCCCATTTATTTTTTATAAATAGGGACCCTTTAGAAATAAATAGGAAATCCTTTTAATTTTCTAAAAAAAGACTTAGGAAATAAATATTTACTTTTAAATTTTTCTGCTTTATTTTTCTTGAGCACATTGCAAATCGCATATCTTATGAATTTCAAAGACTCATAAACTTTAAAATGTGCGAGCCATGATATCCGCTCAACTTTTCTGAATATATGTTTTAACTTTGAAAAAAATTCAATCACCATTATATTTACTTTATCACATCGCACCTCACTTAATCAATCAAAAAAATTAAAATACAATCGATATAAGTTGCGACTTCACGGACCCGATGAGAAAATAAAGAAATGAATATAAAACCTTCGGCAGTCGCAATCACTTAAGTTTTGCAAAAAATCACAATTTTCATTTCACACAACTTATAACATACGCCAAATTGTTATCCTATAAAAGTTTAGATCTGCGATTTGCGCAGATCTCATTTCGTAGTCTTTAAGGGAAAGTGTTACGAATGGTTATAAATTATGACTTGCGATACGCACGCTGAAGACATTTAATGGATCAAGCATGTGATGTAACTTGTGTCATATCAAAATGAAATTCGAGATCTTAACAGCTTTAAAGTGATTGATATATTTTACGCGTGAAGGTGTATGAGATATTAATTCAGATATTATGATTGATGATTGATGTTATACCTTGGTAGATTTATATCTTCTTGCGTGTGTTTGAAATAAATGATAGATTTGTCTCTTTGATTCTCTATACTTGTAAAATTCTCTCTGTTTTTAGGAAACCAGTTAACGGATTGAGGAATAGTAAAATGAGAAAAAAGGGTAAAGATATTTCTCAGACATCGTCTACTGAAGATACGGAGATGTCTCCCTTGTTTTCAAATACCGTCTGCAACAAAGATTGTGGCAGTTCGACATGGGAGGCAATGTATAAGATTTTTGAAAGCGAAGGACCAAAGGTGATAACCAAAGTTTCTTCGACAGGCACGACATCTACCTCCAACGCAACTCTTTTTGACGTTGCATGCTCATACGTCCACATGATAGCTGCAATCCCAAAGATTCTCCCTTACCCTAACATGGTTAAGTGGGTAATTTATCACTTAGACATTGAAGAAAGAATGTTCAAGAATTCGAAGGGAGAAAATATGGGCTCTTTTAGGACAGAATATTTAACAACAATGTATCATCTACCGCCCCTGCAGCAGAAATATGACAAAGACTTTTGAAAATCGTTAGAGGAGAACATCCAGATCTTATCAAAGTCATCAAAGAATGGAAGGAGGAACAGGGGAAGTTGAAGCGAGATAAGCTTGGTACGTATCCAATTACCCAAATTCCTAATCCTTACTGTTATTCTTCTAGTATGTTATGTATTTCGAGACGTGATAGCACTATATTCTCAATAGAATGGGTTCCCCTGATTAACGCAATCGTCAATTCATCAATCTTGAATTCAACAAACATCTTATCTGATAATCCAGCCAAACACATTACCGAATATAGGAATAAAAGGATTATTTAATCCAGAGAAATACCTCCCTTTTATATGTCTGCCTATGTCATGGACACTATCTATTTTACTATTGAGATTCAACAAGATGATGAGCTTAGTGAAAAGAGTCGCCTTCACTGAGTGGGCTCGCAGGCTATTTTTGGCGCAAGTCTATTTTTAGACATGTCAATCATATTTCAGAAGTTGCAGGATGCTATTTCTGGATGGTTGATCAAGTTGGAAAAATAGATGAAATTCTATTTTTTAGAATATTGGGCGAAATCTATTTATAGATCGTCAATCTAAAAATACATGCATGTTGATTATTATTAGCTCTTCATAATAATCAGACTCTAAACAGCAACTTATTCTCTTGGAGCACTTCATTTCAGTGCACATATGTGGCACAGCAGCTGACAGAAGGAATTACGCTATTCCTAAGGGTTTACTGGAGCTATTGCATGGAGGACTCAGTTAGAACTCAAGTGGCAGAGTTATGACACAGTTAGAAGAAGTAGTTATGGAGTTGTATTCAGTTTAACTCAGTTAAACTCAGTTGAGCTAGTTGTATCTAGTCTAACTGATTGATACACTAGTGAGAGTGGAGTGAATTAATTAGTTAATTAATTCACAAATAATAACTCATTAATCAACTGAACGATACAACAGTTAACTATAGTGCATGGCAGTTTCAGTGGAGACCAGTGGAGAGATAGATGAAAGGGCAAGATAGACTATCTGTTGTGACTATAGTGATGCATTGATTGCATCACACACTCAGTGGAGATGCCAATGAGGATTACGTAGTCAAGGATGGAGTAATTATAATTCATTCAGAGCTATTCTTTAGCAAAGATTGCGCAGTGGAGGCAGGCTAGCAGGTGGCATAGATCAGTGCATGGATTTGAAATATTAGGCTTGATTAGTGTATGACGATTGTACTGTACTAAGAGCTTGTGATAAGCTTTGTATGCTTGTATGAGATTTTCATATGATCTCCATGTTACACAATATATAGTTGGGGTTTTCAGCTTCAGGCTTTCCCGGTTAAAAATTGTGTTATGTGCGATTGAAAATTTTTGTTTATGCTTCACATGTGTGTGAAATTAATTTTTCCGCAAAAGATTAACAAGTGGAATAGATTCAGTATCTTGCATAAAGTTAAATAGTGTGAGATCAGGTGGATCTTGGACATATGCATGCTTAGTGCACATAATTTCTACATTTACTTCTAGTTTTCCTACCATGGGATGGAAATGGACTACCTAAGACCCTACACCAATTCACATTCACGACAGAGAACTCTGGGATTCATAATTCCACCTACACTTCTATAAAATATTTTACGGAGTCATATTGCCTATGCACCAGATGATTTTCAATAAAATGGCCCATGGGGTTTCGAAAGAAGCCAATGTAAACATTATTTCTGTAGCTAGATGGTTTGTAGAGGAGAATTTTACATATATTAGAGTATTCAAGAGTTATGTTTCTCCCCATGTTTTACCCTATTATGTTCTCGATAAGTTACTTGCAAGAGAAATAGCCTATCAACTTGTTAATGGTGTCACAAAACATCTGAAATATGCTAAAAAGGCTATTTTGCCTAATTACCTTGTACAGTGTGGCACTTTTTCACTATTTGACATCGATCATACTTACAAGGAAGTTTCCAACATTCATTTATTGAAATTGGCAGTAATACCAAAAAGGTTATATGATCCAAATGATGTAATTAAAAATTACATCACAGAGCTTAATTTAAAGCCTTTTGTAAAGGAGAAATATGGATTTTATGATCTCTTCCAGGGCATGGAAAACTTTTTAGGCATTATCAAGTATGCATCTAGCCAACTAAGTCGAGATGATTTTGAATATTTCCAAACTTACAGAAACATAAGACTAGAGAAAGTCCCTCTCAATTTGTTAACTATTGAATATTACAACAAACACACTCCAAGTATCAGCTTGGATGATGAAGTAAAAGATATGTCTAAAGATGAATCAGGTCAGTCACAGAAGCAATCTCATAATTCAAATCACTCTGAAAATGAATCTAAATCTAAAAAGGAAATCCCAAAAAATATAATTGACCAAGTAATCCATGAGATAGAGATGCTAGAGGAAAAGAGAAATAATGGAACAGAATCAGATTCTCAAGCAGTTCAGCACAGTCAAAATATACTATATCATTACAGTTCACCACAAACAAAAGATCTTATATATGAATGGAAGGAGTTTTCTAAAGCAATAAAAACTCCTAAAGAGAATCCCAATACTGATCAGGAACACATTTTCAGACACCTGAACACTCCCAGAAGATAGTGGAAACTATTAATCCACTACAAAGAGTTCCAGCAATGCATGATAAATAAATCATACCGTCCTACCTTAAAGATCATATAGTTCTACAAATTGAATATATTCCTTCATTGGATATTTTCTACAGTCCTACTTATAAGCTGTAGTTAAAAGAAACAAAAGAAGAGAATTCATGAAACAACTTCAAAGCCTACGGATGATTCGGTTGATGTATTATGGAAATATTCCTTATATGATCCTACTAAACATCTAACCAAATTATCACAGTATGCAGGGTCATATGCTACTACTACTGTTGATAAAGCTACTGAGGTTAGATTGTTGCTAAAACAAAAGGAAGTGAGAGTACAAGAACTAGAGAAGATGTTGAATGAAGAGAAATGTTAGGAAGGAGGTTTTGTTCATTTGTATCATCCAAGAATTGTTCATTTATGTAATGTATTGGAGGTTGCCCCCTCGAAGTGGCTTATTTCTAAGGCGTTCATATCTCTTTTCTTCTATTTTTGGAGCTGGTTACACAACAAGAAATCTAATTCCAATGAGCAAGTCAAAGTAAACATAGCTCAATTTCATAAAGATGTTGAAAGCCTCAAATTGCAGCATCAAACAGAGATTAATGAAAACAAGCACAGCAGGAAGTAGAAATGACCAAGTTACAAAGCCAACCACAATTAGAGAAATTTATCAAAGAAGCACTGGATTTAAACACTAAGTTAAAGAAATAAAAAGAAGTGTTTTGTCATCAAGCTTCTATAGCTGACTCTTATTGTGATTCAAATAAAATACTAATCCAGCAGATAGCAATCCAAAGACTTGAAAGACTTGAGAAGAAAATTGAAGAACACATCCAATGGCAAGTATCAGATTCAGGGAAGGAAGCTAATCTACCTCAAGTAGATAAGTTGTTAGAAAATTATATATTATGGAGAAATGCAACACATAAAATATGCGAAAAATACAAGCACACAAAACACATAAAACCAGAGAGATACAAATATACATGGTTCACCGAGTTTGGGCTATGTCCACCGCGAACAGCCAGTCCTTCCTTTCTATTATCCAGCAAAATGAAGAGAAAAAACCTACAGCAGATCCACTGTAATATCCTATGTTCTCTCTCATAGTCTCCCTATCTATTTCCACTCAGAGAATACACATATATTACACAGCCGCAATACAATACTCTCATACAAAGAGAGGGGTTGCCTTCTAGGGAAAAAAACCATAAAGTAAACATAACTTATACCATCAGATCATCTGCCTAATGAATGGCCTAGATTGAATAGAAATTACTATACTTTTACAAGGCAATTTTACATATGTTTTTAGCTTCGGGGGCGCTACCCCCGAAACCCCCGCCGGGGGACTGCTGGCCCCTGGACCCCATGAGGGGGACAAGTCCCCCCCGCTACAAGGGTGTACAGTTTTCCTGCGGTATACATCCAACTAAAACAAGTATCTCTGAATCAGGATGAAAATCAGGCTCCACACCCAACAATCTCCCACTTGGAGACTGATTGTAGCAACTCCAATGCTACTTCATTTGTTGGAAAATGACTCCTCTTTGGACCTGGTTGTTTCTCATCTTCATCATCATCCTTGAAGACCAATTGAAACTGAGCACATTCTCAGTTTCTCCCTGGTTACAACTTTTTTTAGCATATCTGCAGGATTCTAGCTAGTGTGTATATTTTCCAGCCTCAACTCTCCATCTTCCAATATTGACTGTATGAAATGGTACTTTAGATGTATGTGTTTAGTCTTGGAATGAAATGTTGAGTTCTTTGCAATATGAATGGCACTTTGGCTATCACTGTATAACGTGCCCATATCATGCTTCTTACCCAATTCACCCATAAACCTTTATAACCAAATCATTTCTTTACTAGCCTCTGTAGCAACAACATACTCTGCTTCTGTTGTTGAAAGTGCAACAACACTTTGGATTTTTGAAACGCAACTGACAGTTGTTCCACCTACAGTAAATACATATCCTGTAGTGCTCCTCCTGTTATCTCTGTCACCTGCCATATCTGCATTAACATATCCCTGTAGAGCAATGTTTGAATCACCAGAGCATAATGCTTGATTTGTGGTACCTCTCAAATATCTGAGAATCCATTTTACTGCCATCCAATGTTCTTTTCCTGGATTATTCATGTACCTGCTTACAAATCCCACTTCATGTGCAATATCAGGCCTTGTGCAGACCATTGCATACATTAAGCTTCCAACTGCTGATGCATATGGAACTTTAGACATATAATCCATGTCTTCTTGGGTCTTTGGGCACATCTCCTTGCTAAGTTTGAAATGGCTAGCAAAAGGTGTACTAAATGGTTCTACATTGTGCATATTAAATATTTTCAACACCTTTTGTATGTACTCATTTTGAGATAGTGTTAATTTTTTATTTTTCCTATCTCTAGTTATTCTCATAGCAAGGATCTGTTTTGCAGCTCCCAAATCCTTCATTGTAAATGAATTTGCCAATTTTTGTTTGAGCACATTTATTTCCTGCATTTTAGACCCTGCAACAAGCATGTCATCTACATACAATAACAATATAATATAGCTGCCATCATTTTGCTTTTTTAGATAAACACAATGATCAAAGTGACATCTAGTATAACCTTGTTCAAACATAATCTTGTCAAATTTTAGATACCACTGCCTTGGAGCCTGTTTTAAGCCATACAAGCTCTTCTTTAACCTGCACACCAATTTTTCTTTCCCTTTGACCTCATATCCTTCTGGTTACTGCATGTATATCTCTTCCTCCAAATATCCATGGAGAAATGTGGTCTTTACATCTAACTATTCAAGATGTAAATATTCCGCTTCTACAAGACTTAAAATAGTTCTGATTGAAGTCATATTAACAATAGGAGAAAATATTTCATCAAAATCAATACCTTTCTTCTGTGCAAACCCCTTCACCAAAATTCTAGCTTTGTACCTTTGTTTTCGTCCATATTCTTCCTTCAGCCTGTAAACCCATTTATTCTGAAATGTAGTTTTACCTGCAGGCAACTTTCCTAATTCCCAATTCTGGTTATGCATTAAGGAGTCCATCTCTTCATCCATGGCTAGCTCCCACTTCTTCCTGATTTCAACCTGCATTGCTTCTTCATAACATTCAGGTTCACCAGAATCAGTCAATAATAAATAATATAATGAAGGAGAGTATCGTTCAGGGGGTCTACTTGTCCTAGTAGATATTCTAACACCACTTTCATGTGTTTGAGGTGCTTGTTGTTGTTGTGGTGGTTGTTGCTACTGTGGTTGTTCATTATTATTATTTTCAGACACCTTTAATTTTTCAGTTATCTCATCAAGAACCGTGTATTCCTTGCTTTCTTTTTCCTGTTTCTTTTCCTGCAACTGATTCTTATACAAGACCTTTTCATTGAATATTACATCTCTGCTCCTAATGATTTTGTGATTTTCATAATCATATAAGAGATAACCAAAATCATTAACACCATATCTAATAAAGGTACATTTCTTTGATTTTTCCTCAAGCTTTGTTCTATTCTCTTTATTAATATGGATAAAGGCCTCACAACCAAAAGGCTTTAAAAAAAAGTAGTTTACCTTTTTACCTGTCTAAGCTTCCTCTGGAATACCACCATACAAGGAACTTAAAGGCCCTTTGTTTATTAGATAAATAGCAATATCTACAGCATCTGCCCAAAATTGTAAAGGCAATACTGCATGCAATCTTATGCACCTTGCACGCTCCATGATTTTTCTGTTCATCCTATCTGACACACCATTTTCTTGTGGTGTTCTTGGAACTGTCTTCTCTCTACGAATTCCATGCTATGAATAGTACCTATCAAACTCTTTGTTGTAATATTCACCTCCATTTTCTGATCTGAGACATTTCAACTTCTTTCCTGTCTCAATCTCAACCAAATATTTCCATTTCTTGAAAGTATCAAATACATCAGATTTATTTTGAATACAATAAATCCAAGTTTTTCTAGCTGCATCATCAATAAACGTAACATAATAGCGAGAGCCACTGAGAGATGATACCTAAGCAGGTCCCCATACATCTGTATGCACAAGCTCCAATTTTTTTCTCTTCTTTTCTTTCCCAACTCTGAGAAATCTGACTCTCTTTTGTTTTCCATAAATGCAATTTTCACATAAATCTAAATCAACATTCTTCAAACCTGGCAACAAATTTCTTGAGTGAATAATCTTCATCCCCTTCTCACTAATGTGTCCAAGCCTATGATGCCATAATGTTGTATCTGCTCCTTTGGAAGTTAAAGCATTAATAGAGTTAGAAATACCATTGCATAAATACAATGTACCAACCTTTTCACCTTTTTCTATTACCAGGGCTCCATTGGTGACCTTCCAAGCTTTATCTGTGAAAGTTGTCACAAAACCTTCACCGCCTATCTGCCTTGTTGAAATCAGATTTTTCTTTAGATCTGAAACATGCCTTACCTCCTTTAATACCCATTTCTTTCCATTCTGTCATTTTACAAGAACCTTACCACTAGAAAATTTGGCCCAATTTCTGATGGCCACTTCGTCGCAAGAGCGACAGTTCGAGGACGGGCAAAATGTGGCTCACCATTACGTCACAATTCTGACACCTTGATAAAGTGTCACACTACCGACACTTTTTTTGTCGCTTCCAAAAAATCGTTGCTCTTTCGACGTTTCCCAAACCGTCGCTCTTCCGACATTTGTAAACTATCGCAATTCCGATGAAATGTGGTCTGACGTTTTGAATGTCGCTCTTCTGACGTTTTTATACCATCGCTCTTCTGGCATTTGTAAACTGTCACAATTCTGACGAAATGTGGTCTGACGTTTCGAACGTCGCTCTTCCGATGTTTTTATACTGTCGCTCTTCCGACGTTTTTAAGCTGTTGCAATTCCGACGCTGTACCAAAGTGTCGCAAGACCGACGCTTTCCAGAAGCATCGCAATACCAACGAATTCCAAAAGCATCGCAATACCGATGCTAGGAAGAACTATCGCAATATCGACGGACGTCAAAAGACCAACGAAAATGGAAATCGTTCAAAACGTCGGAAGACCGACGCTTACAAAGCGTCGGTATACCGACGGCGGGTTCAATTTAAAAAAAAAATGAAACTTTAAAACATGACAGTAAATCTCCAATATTTTTTATGAATTTTGGGCATTCCAATTGTTATGAACATAATTCTACTGTGAAATATTAATATAATAAACCACCCCGCAGCGCTTCGACTATAAACAATCATATAAACATGGCTCTGTATTTCCAAAAACAGGTTTAAAATAGAAACACGACAACTTTTTTTTTTCTAAGTAAGGTTAATCTATTAACAGTGGGAATAAAATTACAGCATGACCGAAGTCAAAAACATTTCCCAGACTTATGGCAAATTTGTCAAAAAATAAAAAAAAAGAAGACTTCCCTCATACGGGGAAACTAGTCTTGAACGTTTTTTAGGTCGTTGCATTGCCCACGCAGGGGAACCATCGTTTGATATCTTTGACGATTATAGTGTTTACAGAATTCAAAAATAAAACAGAGGTCCAACACAGTAATATAAGCAAAACACATGCCCAATTAAGTGGGCCGCGAAGCAAGAAAACCAAACCAAAGAGAAGCAGCTACTCATCCGGTGGTTCTTCGACAATTTGGCACCATCCTTCGGCAAACATAAAAATGAAACTTTAAAACAGGACAATAAATCTCCAATATTTGTTATGAATTATTGGCATTCCAATTTTTATGAAAATAATTCGACCATGAAATATTAATATAATAAACCACCCCGCAGCTCATCAACTATAAACAATCATATAAACATGGCTCTATATTTCAAAAAACAGGTTTAAAATAGAAACAGGGAAAATTTATTTTTCTAAGTAAGGTTAATCTATTAACAGTGGGAATAAAATTACAGCATGACCGAAGTCAAAAACATTGCCCATACTTATGGAAATTTTTTCAAAAAAGAAAAAAAGAAGACTGCCCTCATATGGGGAAACTAGTTTTGAACGTTTTTCAGGTCGTTGCATTTCCCACACAAGGGAACCATCATTTGATATCTTTGACGATTACAGTCTTTATAGAATTCAAAAATAAAACATAGGTCTAGCACAGTAATATAAACAAAAACATGCCCAATTAAGTGGGCCGCGAAGCAACAAAGCCAAACCAAAGAGAAGCAGCTACTCATCCGGTGGTTCTTCGACAATTCAACACCATCCTTCAGCAAACATGTCACTGTCCATGGCGGGAGCAGCTTCAGACACGGAAAGTCCAGGATCTCCAGGTGCTATCTCCACATCACGAGCCCTACGAACCTGAGCATCCGGTTCCTGCACATTCACGCCACCGCTCCCCTCCTGAAGGCCCGAAAGTTGGGCTTTTTCTGAGCTCAGACCCGCCAGATGGGTGCATTGTTCCTCCACTTGGGCCTCTTCACGAAAAACCACAACGATTGAAGTTGTGATTCATGGGCGGTTCAGAGAGAAATTAAAGGAAAAAAGCACAGTGCGCGTCGTGGGAGAAGGTGAAGCAGTGGGGAAATGAGGAGCAGGGGAGCCCATATGGTGGCCAGATCCTAGAACCCGACCCCGCCCACTTCTAGTGTTTGGATAGCGGCCTGCATAATAATCACTGGAGTGGGAAGACGACTCGGTTGAGGGGATGGAGGGAGCGCGTAGGGGTTCACCTCTGGTGCTACCCCTGCGGCAATGCATCCTTTGACGCAGGCGAGGCATGAGTGCAGTCTCGGCAGTAGACACAAGACGAGACGGAGAAGCAGGATTCCAAGAAACCGAGGAAGACAAACACAGACTAGACCGAGAGAAATGTAGATTTGCACCAAGGTCTAAGCAACAGTTCATCTGGATTCTCCTTCCCATCACAGTGAGCAGGCAGTGTAACCCAACAACCGGAGAGCATCTGCAATTCAAAGGTTGCGGCTCGTCTGAGAAACCATAGCAAAACGCCATTTTATCGACCCAACTGCAATGGCATCGAAGAACGCCCATCATAAATCTCTCATTGATGAGAGCTGAAGGTCGGAGCATATTGCAGCATGCGAAATCGCTAACAAGAGTGGAGGTCTGATCTTGAACAGAGTTAAAACTTAATGCGATTGATTGAACAACGTTAAAACTGAATGCGATTGATATGACAAGCCAGAGGAGGACACGTGACAAAAATTGATTGGAGTGGATCTTTGTTTGGATTGCTCGTGCAGTGGAAATCCGGACCCGAAAAATATTAGGGCGAATATGATAAGAAATTCGTGTCACAACTCTCTCTCCATACGCTAGCCCAAATTCGGACCCGAAAAAGATTAGGGCAGAATTCATTTGGTTTTCACGTCACAAAATCGGCCGACGTCAGCAGGCTATTTTAGAATGCGAATTTGGTTTGAATTATGGTTTATCACCGTTTGAAGTCTGGCGGGCTCCATGGCTAAAGGGTTCGTTTGAATTTTTGACAAAGGTTTTGTTATATGTTTTATATAACGCGCGGCGGAATAGTTTTATTGTTTGTTAAGGTCCCACACTGGTTTTGGTAATATTTTGTTTTAAATGTGACGTATATATGTTTTATATATATATTTCATATATATATTAAAACATTTATAAATTGTGGACCCCAGGAGCATTTTAATAGATTTGTTATTTGCATAGTTTTGTTATGTTTTTAATATATGCGTTGCATATAAAAGAAAATGGTTGTGAGCCTGTTTCGGAATTTAGTTGTAAAGTTTATTATTACACACAATAGCAGTGTAAGTGTTTTGAAGAGCACAGCAGTGCGTAGTTTTAGAGACATAGAATAATTTTGAGTGCACTCCGTTTTGCAGCAGTCACATTTTGTAATCCCTCTCAGTGAGGAAGAATTTGTAATAGTTTTTTTTTGAAGGGATAGAAATTTTTCAAAGTGTTGAACTCTGTTTCCAATGAATAAATTTCAATATTATCTCTGTGTTAGAAGAGGAGAGTATTACTCTCTCCATTGTTATTCTGGAATTTTCAAATATTCCAACACATGGCTATAAATGAAGGATATTGCTACACATCAACATCAACGTTTTTTCAAGTAGGAGCTACCTAATTTTGTAACAAACTTCTCTCTGGATGTCAAAATTTGCAGACACTAAAGATTACTCAGGTGATGCCTGAAATTTCCATTGAATTTCTATAAGAATCTTAGATTTGTGACAGAAATATTTTTGCTAATATATTAGCTTACTCCTTTTAAGTTTGTCTCATTTAACTAATAAAAAATGTTTCAAGGATTATAATGAAAACTAGATTATGTGTGAAGCATAAAATAATCATTGCTGCTAGACTTGGAAGTTAAGAAGTATAATAAGAAGTAGATACACTTCTCTAAAGCATAATACCGTTTTTCTGAAGCATAAGACAATCATTGATGCTAGACTTGGAAGTTCGAATAAGACGAGATAAAACAATGAAAAATGCATTCCATTACTTGCATGAAATATGAGTACCGCCTTTTACCAGTAAGCTAGGAGCAAGGTCTAGATTTTGACTGGCATCGATTCTTATGAACTCAAATTTCACTAAAAACATAGTTTTTTGTATGTTTTTCAGCACATGGTTAAAAATGATAGTGCATAAAAATCTATATTGTTGGGCCTAATACATAAGTAATCAAAAATTCTCTTTACCAAGTTATTCGCTTCATCAAAAGCCTGATCTTCACATGTGACACTTTTGCTAGGGATAAATATCAAGTGGGTTGTGACATTTTAAAACTTGGTTCGCGATGAAGTGCCCAAAAGGAAAGTCTATCAAAGCATCTGCGACTTGTGTCATTTCATAGTGGCGGATGATTTGATATCATAATGGAGGTGCTCCAATGCAAGCAATGTAGAAGAGGCGGGAGCCTACAAGGCAGATCCAAACTTTGGAGAAGAGCAAGGCATATCCTGGGAAGAACGAAGAATTTGGGAATCTAGGATCTCTTCCAGAGGCCATGATACCAAAGGTTTTTACTGTTTGTAGATCTTTCTCATCTACATCCAATATAGCCTTAAATGCCCACATAGATCACTGTCTATCAGGTGAGTCAAATGCTAAAAAATCTAGAACAAAGTTTTCCAAGCCTAAAGTGAAGGTGAGAAAAAAACGATCAATCCTAGATATAATTTTTGTGGCACCTGTTTGCATGCTAGAGGATTTGGATTACAGTAATAGTAAAGAGAAATCGACCGCTGATGCACATCCATTGCCTTTTGATCAGCTCAATCTCAGAGACACCACCAAGCAGAGGCAACATCAATGCAAAGATCTCGCGTAGTGGTAATGCATGTATTTCAAAAGAAACAAATAACAATGCACATTCTAACCCATTCGAATAACCACTGTAGCAAGGGTTTACATCTAATTAGATCCAATCCATATATCGATGGAAAAAAATTAATATAATTACATTTTCCGTAGCAGAGGAAACTTTGCGAAAACAGAAAAGGAATATAAAACGAGGATGTCAAGATGTTTAGATGACTCAGTACAACAATTATTTGTGCTTAGTAGACACAACACTGTATTCTTAATGCATTTTTTGTAGAATACTAAATAGATTTGTCCAAAATTTGAGATGCAAACTGTAGTCTCTACTACGTTTGGAAAATTGGAGGTTTATAAAAGATAAACTGCGAACAAAATTGTACCACTATGATAAGAAGTTGTCAGAAGCATTCCTTCTGCTTCACAAACGTGGAACTACCTTAATAATGCTTATGGTTGATATAAATATTAGAGCATGGCAGTTAAATGTAGTAGTTATGCTAAAATACTGAATAACAGCTTGAGAGTGCTCTTCAGATACTGTACAAATGCACCAAATTAAAGATGTACCATTGCTAAAGATAAATGGCCAAAAATAGTCAATTTTGATATTGTGAAGTTATGTCTTTATTGATAGAAAACTGGGGATAGGATGGAAAATATGAGAGAACTAAGTTCCAAGGACTAAAAAAACAAGGCCAACATAGTTCTGCCTTGAATCAAAGACAAAACAAATCTACCCAAAAAAGTGTTTGCCACTATCATCACCCCGAGGAGTGCAAAGTCAGTTGATGGTGCCAACCATTTAACGAAGCAAAGAGAAGATTCATGGTGCCAATGGTTGTAGCACAATTTTTTGACACGAGCCATCATTGTAACAAAGTAGATTGATGGTGCCAATTGTTGTAGAAGTCCATTGAGAGTGCAACTACGGTAGTAGAGCAGTTTGAGAGCACCCATTGAAGCTCTGACCACAGAACCAGATCAGACCACAGAACCAGATCAAAGGACAACCATAGCAAAGGATCTGACCACATAACCACAAGACAGCCATAGAAAAGGATCTGACCACAGAACCAGATCATGAGAGATAGCAAGATTCTTGCTTCCACTGTGGAAATGTAGAAACTGTACAAGGGCTTTACTTCCAGCAGATTTCGTTGTGACAGTAATTGCTATGGTGTTGTAAGCTCTCATTAGTAGAATCTTAAAGCCATTCTGGAATTATTTTAACCTGGAGAGGATTTTCTTTGGTTATAAATCCTCATTTTCAAATTCCATTGTGGATTGGTTGTGTTTGATATTATGTTTTTACTGTCCGCAGTTGAATTTTCGCACATAAAATTATCAGTCTAAAGTGAGCAATTTTGTGATGTTTCTTTTGCTTCCTATTGTGAAGTATTTCGCTCAGAACTCTACTCGTTGTAACAGAGGTCTTGGGCATAGAACAGGGGACTTGGGTTTTTTGGAATCAAACTTCAGGATAAGATGCTCATCTGAAGAATGGCACAATGAGCCTTAGCATGGAGTTGGGAGTACCAATTTGAAGCGCAGGTAGGGCATTGTACAATAGACCAGTTAGATTTCTGGACCCTAATACAAAAGTTTCTTCTTCTTTAAAAACATGTTTCTCGTTTTCTGTAACCAATGTGGGTCCTGTTCTTGTTTTAATTGGGGATGGATCAGCATTTGTTATTGCTCCAGATGATCACACTCTGGGTATCCCTAGAGGCTATTTGGGGGTGATGAGTCCAATAGGTCTCAATGAACTGTTGCCCTCGCCGGGGAATACTATTGCAGTGGAATTTGATACTATTTTGGATGTTGAATTCCACGATCCTAATGGAAACTAGTACCTTCAGCTCCAATACCTGTTCACAAAAGAGGGTGTCATATTCATTCATGCGTGCAGAGAGGGTGAATTGTAGGCATTGCAACAGGAGGTGTTGTTGTTGTTGCATTGGCCACTAGATTGTTTGTCTAGTTCTATTACAAGCGCAGAGTATTGAAAAGGACAGACAAATTTAGTTTAGATATTGTGAAATTGCCTCAGAAATTCACCTACAAAGAGCTCAGCAATTCTACGAAAGACTTTTTTTGAATGTGATTGATAACCGATAATTGCAAGCAAGGGTAATCCCCTTGTGAAACCCAAATTTCTGAGCATTTTCTAAAACCTGATGACAGAGTCATTGTAATGAACAAGCGCCTAGGTCCATATTACGTCCAAATCTACCAAGCACCAAGATCTATAAAAAAAATCCACAGTATCTGCAAACTAAGAAGAAGAGGTAGAAAATGTATTCTTCTTACCTGTTCGAATAGTGGTTGGGGTTTACCATGGCAAAATTTTGACAGAGCCCATGTAGAATTTCTTATCATTTAAATTCTAGCAGTATCACTCAACTAGGCAAGCACCTTCCTCAGAGCTCCATGACTGAGGGCAAGATCCCTAAATGTTGCAGAGTCTCTAGCAATATTTCCCAAACCCCAAACAACCTTACACGAACACCAGTTGAACTCAAAGTTGGGTACTAGTTTTTTAAATCAAATTCCAAAATTACAGACATATAAAGATAGTTGGGAAGAATAATTTTATGCCTCTAAAATAAACGTGCTACCTGTTCTTGAACATTATCATTCCCATAGGTAAGAATTTCCACAAATATAGGCAGTGCCCCGTAATCAATCACAACCTTTGTATTCTCAGAGGTTCCTGAGACTATATTAGTCAAAGCCAAAGCTGCTTCAAACTACATTATCAATGACAAGGTATCACCATCAAAGCTATAATTTTAAGATAACAATTTATCTACCATTGAAACTATAATTTTAAATAGATACACTTAGTGAGAGTAGAGGTTAGGAAATTATAATAAGAATTATTACAAGATATCACTCACAGTGCAGTTGATTGTTCATTTTCTGCTGTAACTATAATTTTAAAGAAGACACACTTAGTGATATAGACACCACCAAGTGAGAGCAGAGGTTATGAAATTATAATGAGAATTATTTCAAGATATCATATTACTCATAGTACAGTTAATTGTTTATTTTTTAGTGTAATAATTGTTTATTATTTATAAACAAAATCAAACATATTATGAGGGATGGTAATGAAATTGACAACGGTCTCATAACAAACCATAATGGGCACATCCCCTGGCAAGATAGACTTTGAATAAGAAAGAAAGAAAAGCAAAGTGATTAATTATAGGATCATAGGCTTCCTGAAGAACAAGATCCAAAGCAGCATCTGTAACCCCTAAAGAAACACCTCTCTTTGCAAGACGAATCGCTACATCTTTCATATGTAGTCTAGCAAATTTCCTGAGCTCATCACGAGAAAGAGGATCAAATACAACTATCTCATCAAGTCTATTCAATAGCTCTAGAATGAAATTTCTTCTAACCTGCAAAAATGTTCAAAGGCATGTCAAAGCACTGCAGCCAAATGCGTGATAAAATTATATGAAAAATATGCATACATAGAGTCCAAGAGAATGAAACGGTAGGTGTATTGGTAGTTTCCGAAATGCAGCAACTAAAACGGCAGGTGTATTGGAAGTTGCGGAAATGCAGCTACTAAAACGGCAGGTCTATCGACGGTTGCAAGTGTGTGGATTCTTGCTGGTATTTTCAGACCGATTCCATGGAAATATACCAGAAACCAGTGGTATGTCAAACCTAGAAGGTAACTCGAGAGACTGTGACCATCAGATTAAACAAGTAACAGGTGTCGTGCCTAGATAAGAAGTGTTGACGAAAAAAAATTGAATCTCTTTCATAACAGAAGGCCTATCGGCCTAAATATCTAGGACATGTGGCACTCCATGATAAAGACACATGATGTGTGGATTTGAGTTTTTCAGGTGGTCAAGTGGGCCGAAAATAGGTGAAATGTGGCACCACTCAGAGATTGACATGTGCCAATTGGTACAAGTGGTAGACAATTGGCATGCTCAAACAACGAGGTGATGCATGAATGACATGAGGGAGAAAATATCAGAAAAGCCCCAAATCTGGAGAACTAAAGCTCATCACCAACCTGAGATTGACAACTTTACATGATGTAACCTATGAAATCGTAATGGAGAAATCATAGTAACAATAAAGTAACCTATGTAACAATAAAGTCGGATTCATCCTGGGAGTGGTAATGGGAGAAATCATAGTGAACAACAGGAAACATGCAGAGTTGCTTACAATCAAATAGATGAAAAAACACTTACAAAAAACCTAGATAATAATCATGAACAAGCTTAATATTGAATTATGAACTGTAAAGGAACTTAAAAAATGTGACATTACGAACCTGGTCAAGCGCACAAGAAAAAATATCCCGGACATGACCCTGGTTGACAAGTTGTATTGCTCATGATGCAAGAGGATTTGTACTTGCACTGCCAAGTCAATCAAAATCCATCATTATCTATACAATAAATACAAGTAATTGATGTAGTATTTTTTACTCTAAGATGCATTCTTATGATAATGTTAGAACATATGTTGAAAATGTCAAAACATACCCGAATAAGCTCCTCTTCGTTTCAAGAACAATTTATTGGAGTCGCATGAACTTAGAACAAGCCTCCCACGATCTGAAAGAGTAGCAACTAAGTCAACAGTGACTTTTTTGTTGCTACACTGGATCGAGGGAGGTTTGCTCCAAGATTAAATCGCTCCAATAAATTATTCTCTACTAAACAGGGCCAACCACGTGAAGGTGGAAGCTCTTATGCCCCCCCCCCCTCCCCCCCCTCACATCACTCTCAATTCCCCAATACCCAATCTATATTTCATTTTTTACTTTCATGATCATAAAAAAAAATATTCAATAAATAATAAAAAACAATTCAACAAAAAGTACGCAAGGAAACATTGCAATTAATGCTTGACATAAAAATAGTATGATAAATGAGTTTTTTATATAACGCAAAAAACGTTCCAAGTATGGTAATGTTTGTCTTATAATAATAAAATATTTTACATTATCAAATTTTCTTTTTCTTCTTCCTATTTCTAAAGCTCCTAATTACATCATCAATATCATCGTGCTCTGCTCCTGTTTCGTGCCTTTCGACCCACACTGCTGACCTAGTTGCGTAGTCACGATGTCTGGTCTCATCCAGTGACGGGGCATCGCCTACAAAAACAGATAATATTAAATTTTAATTATCAGCTTTTAAATATCATTGAACTAGTTCGGTAATATTAATAAAAAAAATTGCAATGAGATTATTTACCTGGTGCACCAGTTGTCGCCGTTGGGACTGTTGCCCTGTCTTCCTCTCTGGTGGTAAGATCCTCAAGGGAAACATTCTCTGTCATTTAAAAAAAAACGTTATAAGGACAACCATCAAGGTATGATTAGAAAAAATTATAAGTGGAAATTAATTACCGTCACGGCCCTCACTAATAGTAGCATTGTCGGCCTGGTCCCCACAACAATGATCAGGTTGCACGTGAGGAACATCTACATCTGGCTCTAAAACTGGGTTATTTTCCTTGTCAGTAGTGTTGCTCCCCTGATTTAAACAAAGTTGTTAGACATTAAAATTATGGATGAAAACAAACATAATGAAAGGTTAATGTTTTACCTTATCAGGCATTCTAGATCTTGGGACCTGCCCCAAGCTTCTGCGGCGTTCAACTACGGCTTGATAGCCGAAATGGAAAGCGGTATTTTTATCTTCCTCTGTAGTTTCTGTTCCGAATTCATCACCCTATATTACATATGATTGTGTATTTTTAATCATATTTGATAGGATTACAAAAACGTTGGAAGGCAATACAATTATTATAAGATGTTTAGCTACTTAATTACAATTCTTGCGGCTAATTTCAAGTAGCCGCCCTAGCCTAGCTTGTGATGGCCCTTTTTTTCAATCCTAAATTTGGTTGCCTTCGAGGTGTCAAGCAAGCTATCATTAAAATGTTGAAGTCAGATATGACGTAGCACACTTTTATTTTAGACATAGAGAAAATTAAATCTATTGAATTAAAATTGTAATTTACCTTGCGGGTCCAATTGGCATTTTTCCTTCTTTCTTTGCCCTTTTCTCTTTTCTGTCATAGATGAGTGCTCTCCACTCACTCTCTCGAACTGTGAGAGGACACTCGTATCTAGGGTTAAATTGCAATTGCTTCCTATAGGTGTCCCTGGTATATTTCAAATATTTGTCGGCTACCCGAGCCACCGATGTTCTGTTAAATGTGTCGACCCCAAAAAGGGCTTCTAGATAATCTAGAAGTTCTTTTTCTAGGTTGGAATTCTGGGAATTCCACCTTGTGCGTATGGTTGGGCCAAAAATTACCAACGCATGGCTCTCCAAAAACCTATAGAACTCATTGTTTCCTACACAGAAAAGAAGAAGAAGATATTATCATTAATTTAAAAATAAAAATCATGATAAATATGTTTTAGATAGAGTACATGAAATAGTTAAAATATTAAAATTTACCTAGGAGTTGTACGTGCTTTATAGGGACACCTTCATCATTCACCAACAACGTGCCATTAATGGTCCCTGTGGAGCTAACACGTGTAGCTCCAGGAAACGCAATAATGTAGTTGGCCATATCAACCTCATCACTGCCAACACGTTCAGCGGTTGGCTAGGTGTCTGCTTGGGCAAGGTGTGTTTCTTGGCTGGCACCTAAAGGAGTAGAAGGTGTACAAGAGGTTTGCTGGGCAATATCTTTCCCTTTTGTCCCACTACCACCAACACCGGGTTCATCAAGTGTCAGAAAACACTACATAAAAAAGAATTTTTGTTAGTTTAGTCAATGTACAAATTAAAAATCAAACTATCACAATTCATCTCATGCAGAACAAAAAAAATATCTGTTTGACTTTTTATTATTACCTGATATGTTTCTAGCTGGGTCATAATTTGTTTTATCCCTTCTGTTTCAGGTGTTTGAGGCGTTTCTATCAAAGTATCAAATTCCGACCTTACATTTTGTGCCTTTTTTCGCAACAAGAGCGCTGGAGATAGGGATGAAGAGAGCTCTTCCTCATAGAGGGAATCATTAGGCGTACCATGGATAGGTGTCTGCATATTTGAAAAAAAAAATATTATTTCAATTATGTAAATAACTAAAGTACCTAAAGATAGAGAAATGCTGGCACTTTACATGTTCTTCCACTGGCCTCTTTCCGCGATCATCCTGTCTCAGGGTTGTTCCTGTACTGCCCTGATCAATCTGCCACATTGCAATAAAATTATAAATGTAAAAACTTGAAAACAATATCTAACTTGAAAACACAAAATGAAAACTGAAATAATTTCTAATAAGACATCGGAAGACAGAGTTAGAGTTTCAAATATGTCTTGCATTGAATTCAGTCCTGGAAACATGTCATTGCACATTAAGGCACCCAAACAAGAGACGAGTTGACAATGAAGACCTTATTGAATATATTGTTGGAGCAACTTCTAGTAAACTTGTTGTGAAGACCTTGAGGAAATTTTTTGAGCAACATTGTTGAAGTTGATGGTATAGCATTGTTGGAGATGATCTTGAAGGGCCTTGAAGTGAAGCTTTTGGAGCAACTATTGAAAAATCCTTAGAGCATTTAAGTAAGGCACTTTCTATCTTCCATCACCTTTTTCCTTTCAATATCCTTTAAACAATTTTGTTGATATTTAATGTTTAAAATCACATTATAATTCCTTGATTATATGTGTTTGGGGACTTTCCCTTTGAAATTACCCAAAAATACCCTGGCAATTTTATCTTTAGGATGCATGTCTGACCCTATTGTTCAATATTTTGATTGATAGTAGTAAACATAGAGAGTTAGGGGGCTCTTGACTTGGTTTGGTTGGGCCATTAGATCCCTAACATCTAATAGGGAGAACCCCCCTTGAGTTGGAGGAGAGCTAGCCCGAAGTGAAAAGAGGTTGGTGAGGTGACAATGGGGCTATTGAATTACACATGGTATCACACTTTAGCTTTAGGACTTTATCTTGAGAAGTGCGAGATTTTACTATATCAATTCTCAAATTGTTTACAACACTATTGTTAAGAACTAATAAGAAGTGATGTTGAGGGGTTTTTGGGTATAAGAAACAATACCATTTAAAAACTAGGTTTCTCAGTCCTTGGCATTCCTTCACCTGGGCCTAGGGGCACACTAGAATAATTTCACACTAAACCATGCAAACTTAAAAGTAACTTAACAAATCCATAAAGTAATAATAATCATAATTCCTAATTTCCTATTGTACGATATGATGCAAATTATTCAAACATGAAGCAATGAAGACATGCAATGTCCGAATTTCAAGATTGATGAACCAATACAAGAAGTTAGAAACTACAACTTTGATTCAATACTCTGTGTCCTAACTCCAGGAAGGAATCTAGTTTGTAGTACAAAACATGCATCGTGTATTATCAATTCTTAACTGACAACAACTAAAGGTCATCTACCTCATCAATTCCTTCCCATTTTGTGTTTTTATGTTATATTCCTTATAAAAGTGTCAAATTTCTCTCAAAGTAAGCAACCACCGAATAAAATAAAAAATAGTTGAGATATGATTGAGAAATGGTCATTTATTTCTTGAAAGGATCTTCACAATTTCTTTGGTTGTTTTTCATCTCAAGAAACAAGAAATGACCTAAGAAACTATCGTGATGTAATATAAGAAACAACATGGTGCAATGGGAATTTTCAAAACCAAATTATGTCCATTGAGGACATGGCCTTTATTTCGTTCCTGTTTCATAGGAGTTTTGGGTAGAAATGGAACTTTGGTGTACCATTTCCAGTAGTAAAAAGGGAAAACCTTCTTTTTCCATGGGAAATAACTTACCTTTCCTTTTTCAATATAATCTAAATCACAAAAAATATGAACTATACTGCACACATTCTTGGATAATGTGAAAGTGGAAAAGGAATACCCTACACAAGTGATGCACACATGTACACTTGAACACTAATAGATTTTTGTAGTTGAAATGCAATGCTTGTTTTCATTTAAATGTAGGGTTTTTAAAGCAGGGAGAAATAATGGTTGCCAATTTAATAAGCGTTTCTTTGGGAAAAATTTAAATCTTGTATTCGGTGATGAAGATAATAGAGGGTATTGAATCTTGATTCTTGACATTGTGTTTAACTTGAATAACTCAAATGATTATAAATATCAGTGGATGAATTCTTTTTTCAAGTATGTCACTCAAAACTCTTATGTCAAAGAATTGTATGATGGCTAGCATTTGCTTGTTTCCCTTTCTTCAGTTCAATGTAAAAAGTATATTAATATATTGGAGCACGAATGATAACCACAATTGTTTGCTCTGCAGTATATCCAGCCCCAAGATTATGAATTTTTTTCTCAAGTGGAGCTATTGGTTATTGATGAAGCAGCTGCAATTCCATTTCCTATTGTAAAGGCTCTGCTCGGGCCATATTTAGTGTTTCTGTGCTCTACTATAAATGGGTAATAATTATAAATGAGCCAACCACAATCACAGATTTTGTAAACATACAGTTTCCATGGATAGTGATGATGGTATTAACCCTATATATCAGTGACCTATATCTATATGAGAATGATCTCAACATTGACCTTGATATGGTTGTATGGATGTGACCTTTGGTATGTCATCAGAAAATCCCCAAATATGGAGAACTAAAGCTCATCACTTTCGATCTAGAGTACTACCCTTGTGATAAAGTTGATGACTTTCGATCTCCCATTCTCTACCACTTTTCACTTCACCTTCAATATACATCAAACCAATGGAAATTCGTTACTGGGTGTTGAGATGGATGAGTTTGTCAAACTAAAATCCATAGCTTAAACTTCATAAAACTGGTGGAGTCAAATTCATGAAAGCACAAACAAATATTACACATCCTCTTTGAAACTCATCTAAAATAAAATTGGAATACATCTAGAGAGAACCCTATAGCCTAACACAATTCAATGGAATTGACCAAAAAAACCCAAATAGAGTCAACCCTACTATAGGAGGAAGGGCCTGCAGTAAGAACTTACCATTTTGCAAGAGCTGAGGGCGAATACTGTTCTGCAAGAGCTGAGGGCGAATTCTAAGGGTGAATGTTGTTCTGCAAGAGCTGAGGGCGAATGTTGTTATGCAAGAGCTGAGGGCGAATGCTGAGGGCGAATGATATTCTGCAAGAGCTAAGGGTGAATGATGTTCTGCAAGAGCTGAGGGTGAA